>JARFIY010000025.1:600000-1186058 GCA_036346155.1 Sinelater perroti | reverse complement strand
TTTTTCGTAGCACGCATACACTTGTTTGGCGACATTTAAATGGCGTTATATTAATATTGCTAAAGTAACAGTTGCTTTTCTCGAACTCAGACCTTTACGAAAACCAAATGCAGTTAACTAATATGTTTTTACATTTCTGTCTAATTGTATAATGTCTTTTTATTATAGCGTTAAAGAATTTTCTAAGAAAACTTTTAAAATTTATTCATTGGATTAATTAAGTGGCGATATATTTAAACCGATGGTAGGATTTTCGTTTGAAATAATCAATAGCCGATTAATATTAACGAAACATGTTTTTTATTACTTTGGGACAAATAAAATATACTCGCCAGATATTGTGCCCATAATGTGTATTTCCTGCATGTCAACATTTGAAGTTTTTTTTAAATTGTTATCGCTCCAAATTTTGTAGTGTTGCAGAGACAACAACGAATAACTATGTTTCGATACACTCAGTTAAGTAAGAGTGTGTTCAGCAATTTTAGCAGTTGGTAAAAGGTATCGCCCTAATTTTTTTCGTGAGTCGATAGAAGAAACCTTTGTCCTCGATGCTTTGTCACAACAGATTTAGTTGGCGTGAATTCTTGCTAGACAAATGGATAAAGCATCATGAATGCCGCGTACGCGTCGCGCTACGAGCCTGTGTTTATCTGTATTCACTCTAAAAGTCGAAAAATGCTTCATGCAACAGCTGTTAAGTACATGAATAAGTCAGAAAGTGGTGGCTCAGATGATTCAACCAGTTGGCTCTGTCCTCAACCGGCGCGCGCGAGCGGTGGGCACAATAAGCCATTGAGGCTGCAGTGTTTGTAAGTGCGCCAAAAAAAACAAACAAACAAACAAACATGAATAAGTCAAAAACATTTGTCAGCATGTGGGTTCAGCGATATAAGGAGACAAAAATAGTCAAGGACTTGCCGGAACGTGGCAAGTTCCTGAGAAGTAACATAGCAACGTGTGAGAACAAAACTCAAGAAATGATTTAGTACAATGACGAAACGGACCATAGTGGATTCACCGACTCGATGTGACAATTATGATTGGTTATTTGAACAAGCAAAATCAAAAATTAAAAACGGCGATCAAAGAATAAAATACACTATATTAACAACTGTAACAAAAACTATTAAAAAAATTAAACCTAAAAACTTTTTTGATTACTTAGTAAATAAAGCCTACAATATTTGTGATAAAATGGAAACTTTCTCATATCTAACAGCACGTGTTTGAGGTTCTTTAAAGATATCAAAAGTCTTGAAGAATAGATCATAAAAGTTTTTTTCTTCAGTCAACATATCTATCACATTTAGAATCCTCTACATACCTTCCCTGACCATGCTGATGAATTTCCTTTTACAAGGATCACTGAGTCATTCGTATAGTCTAGAAGTGAAACTTCTTCATTGCTAAGAATTCTTATTATTCCATTCATTACAAAGCGTTACTGGAGATGAAATAGATCTTTTCTGGAGACATTCCTTCTTACCACTAATGTCTCGTTTAGAGACACAACAGTTCTATCTGCAGAAAGTGTTCTCGACCCTCAGTTTTCTAATAGCTTAAACTATGTAGTTAAAAAATATATTGTCGAAGGTTGCTTATATATTTAAGAAAATTTAATTATTATTTAGCGCTTTATTCACTTCCCAATTAAGGTAGTGTAGCGTTATTTAATTTGATGGTTTTGCTTTACATGCATAATGGTTTCTGTGTAGACCAAGTAGATTCATCGTTGGCTTAAGTATAAATTATATAAGAGTGATATAAAGAGATATATAAAATTGTGGTATAAAGATCACTCCAGTAGGCCTCCATATTTTGGAAAAGTAATTAAAGATCACCGACTATTTCACTTTAGATGCAGTTATAACTTTCCTGTCAATTTGCCTTTGTTGTTCTGTATCTAGATGCATCAAGTTTTAAATTTTGTTAGCCAAAGGATGAGTTTTCCATAATGTTTGATCTAGAAAATTGTACTTAAAATAGTTCGGTCATTGTGACATTCCTGTTTGGATATGCTCTTCATTGCTAGTTATTAGAGTGCTTATTGACCATCTTAATTATTTGAAGAGTAGTTTTTGAGGTTTTGCATATTTTGAAAAACTTTTTATTTTTAAGCTTTTCTCAATGTTTTGTTATAATCAGTTAGTTATTGCTTTCTTCTAATCTAAAACAATATTTAGTTGGCATTTGTCTATTGCCTCTGTTCCTGGATATTTTACAGTCTTAGTGTAATAAGTTATTCATGTCATTAGAGGATTAAAATGTGGAAAAGCAACGGGTCTAGATTAATTTCCTGCAGAATTACTGAAGTTGATTGAATATGCAAATATTTATATACTGGTAGACTTATTCCATACTATATATGCAACAGGAATAATACCAAATTACTGGTTAATATCAACTTTCTTAACCCTCCCTAAAAAGTCAAATACAAAACACTACACTCTCATGCAAGATAAAGCTTGTTGACATCCAACAAAAAAGGCTATAGTCATAAGTGGGACAGAATGTAATTAGTTTAAATTTTCTAAAAAAGGTTGGTGGTAGAATTACTTTGCGTCTTTATTTACCAGATCTGAATTCTTGTGGTCACTTTTTATAAATATTTTTAAAAGATCAGACATAACTTCTTTAAGTTCTTGTTATTTACTTTTTTGTTTTTATTATTTTATTTTATTATCTTCTATAATTTTATTACTGTCATTATTTTCACTTTTGTCACTTTAATTCAAATTATATTAATTGTTAGAATCAGGAAAATCTACCGCTTCTTCAATATCTGCCATATGGACTATTGAAAATACAAAATTTGATTATTCTTGTAGTTGCATTAGTTTCCATTGTTATAAAGTAGGTGGATATTAATAAAATTTGCATTTATAACAATTTACAACTTATCGAATATTTTAGACCATCTACTTCTAGTATTTTAAAATTTTAGCAACATAATCTTTTATACATCAAGACGAGAACGTAACCCGGCGGGTAAGAATTTATAAAAGAATTAATTACGTCTGTCTCTGTTTAATATTATTTATTTTTCATTGTTTTTTTGTTTATTTATGGTGTAGTAACAACTTTTAGCTTTAGATTCCAGATGGAAATTGACAAATTTGAATATTAATTTTGATTGAGAGTTGCTGGAAACTGGAAGTGCTAACAAGAAATTCGGAAAAGAAGATTTGCAATGATTAAGGACAAAACACTGTGGGATATGACTGTTTCGAAATGGTACAAACGGATGGATTTTGATGACTTTAACCTTCATCAATCATGTTCTAGCCGAATGTCTGTATTATATAAAGGAGACTTGCAGGCTCCTTTGGATGTTAAACAATTAGCAAGCACTCGTGATATGTCAGCTCAACTTGGCGAAGCCACGACAAGTTTCCCAAAGACTGAGTGAAGTACAAGTTGACAAATTTGGCGAAATTTGTCATTCTGCAAGTTGTTGAATTTGTCCACTTGACGTGATGAAAGTCGGACACTTTTGCTTTAAGTCCGCCAAGCCGAAATCATAATATTTTCGTTAAACGATTTCATTACGCAACCGCCGATAGATTTTTTTTGAAAGATCATGATTAATAACGATTATGATTTGCCATTACAAGTGACAACATGCTTATAAAACGAGTTATCTTGGACTTGCTTGCGGGTTGCAATCAGTTTGTGAAGTTCTTGTTTTGACTTTTTGTATCCAATTAAGTTAGTGTATTATTAAATGATACCGGGCAGTCATTTCAATTAAAAATTCCGAGTTGAAAGTTCGGCAACCAAATCATCTTACAATCCTTCTTTGTCTAAAAAAGGTGTCCGGCTAAAACATCGTTGATCTTTAAGGCTTAAGTTGTTTAGAGTCAGTCATATGACTCACATATGTGTATTGTTACTACACCATAATAATGGTAAATAACAAAAATGCATTAAAATCAAATTCCTCTCAATTGTTGTAGAATCTTTTTACAACCTAGCACAATTGACAGCTAAAGTACAACATTTTGAAAATGTATTTAGAATTAGTGTTATTAGCTAAATTTTACCTTTTTTGCCACAGCCCCAGTTGATAGGGAGATTCTGGTGGCTATTCCGAAGATTTTTGCTCTTCTACTCCGTTTTTATAAATGTTTGCAATAAGTTTGGAATCACAACATGATTGTCCTGAAAAATAATTGTTTAGTACGAAATAGTTAGTAATTTATTATTAAGAATAATTGTAAGGATTATCTTATTTTAAGAATTAAGATTCTCCAGGCAAGTTGAGTGACGGTCTAAGTGGTCGGTGGGTTCCTTGCAGAAGATGACCGCTGTCGTCCCTTTTGTGTTAAATACAAGTTTATGACCCTATTCAAAAATATATTTATGAGTTTAAGACTTGTCAGCTGGTTCGCTCGCCACTAAGCTGAACAATTGCAGCCGTCTGCCTTTTTGCAGTAATTTGTCCCTGATTTCAAGAACCCACCCCTTGAATTTTATGTCACGCACTTGCCGAAGCAGTTTGTAATAGATAGGCATTCGTTAACAAGCACTAATGCACTCGAGCGCATTCGCAATTTTGTATTTTTGTTTAACTTCAGTTAACATTAAATTGTAGTTTCGAAATCGCAGTGTTTGATTGAAGAAAACATCATCGCAAATAAGGGGATTTATTATTGCAATTTTTCCCTCTATTAACTATCGCGACAAACTAGCCGCGGTAACAAACAATAATAATGTAGCGATTCTACTTGTTTGTTACATGACTGCACAAATATTTTTTCGTATTTACGACTACCCTGTGTATTATCTGAGTAACATCCGTTATTTTTTTTAATTACTTTATTACCAGATCAACAACATAAGTGTTATACATGGTAGGGTTGAACTATATACAAATAACGGAGTAAACTGACATTTGAGATATGTTGACATCTCGAATTATATTGTGATCACTCGGTAGAGTCATCGGTTAGTAGGTCCTGCGCTAGCTTACGCTTCAGTCAGGTGTGAATATTTCGATTACCGAGATGATATTGCGCAGATGCCTAGCAGGAGCTTATGTTGGTATAAAATTTCTTTGCTCTGGCACTGATGTATTCTTATATTGTTGAGATGCCCAATTCATAGTGTAATTGTTCATTTATTATGTACCATGGTGCATTTACGGCAATGCGAAGCACTTTGTTTTGGAGCCTTTGGAGTTTAGTTACATTCATTTTTGCAGTGTTGTTCCAGATGGGTCATGCGTACAGTGCCAGTGGTCTGATTAGGGATTTGTACATTAGAGTTGGATTTTTAATGATGACTTTCTATTAATTAACGGATATAGTTGTACCAGTCGCGCGTAACTCTGATTGAGTTTTTGGTTGATGTGTAGTTTGCATGTCAGTCGCGTGTCTAAAAGCACTCCCAGATATTTGACTGCTTTATCAGCTGGGTTCCATTCGATGATGTTATTACTGATGTGGATGTTATGTAAGTTAGGAATGCATTTTAGGGTAAACACTTTAGTTTGAGATTTCGCTGAGTTGATTCGTATGTTCCACTTTTTGAACCATGAGTAGATTTGATCAGTTGCTCGTAATTTGGAGATGGCTTGCGAGAGATCGGTGCTTTGTGTTAAAATGACGGTGTCGTCAGCAAAAGTTGCTAAGGTAGCGTTAATTGTTGGTATATCTGAAGTGTATATGTTGAATAGTAGCGGTCCCAATATACTACCTTGTGGGACTCCTGCTCGTATGTTTTTTGGTTGAGAGAGGACAAGATTAATTTTTACGGCAAACGTTCTGTTTTCGAGGAAGGAAAACACTTTTGCTTTGAGGTAAATCGATATGTTTAGCTTGAGTATTTTGCTTTTCAGGCCTTCAATCCAAACCTTGTCGAAGGCCTGGGCTACGTCAAGGAATAGTGCTGTTTTGTGGTATTTGTATTCGTAGCCAGTTTCTATGAATTCAGTGATTCGTTGTAGCTGATGATTAGTGGAGTACGTTCTTCGGAAGCCGAACTGGTGCGGTGGGATGACATTAAGGGAGGTCACTTCGGTGTTTAATCGGCAATAGATGACCTTTTGACATTGTCGTTAATAAACTGATAGGTCTGCAGTTTTCAACCTGTTTTTTATCTTTTCCTGGTTTCGCAAACATAAGGATTTGGGCATGCTTCCAATTTCTAGGAAAGCATCCTATTCGAAGGCATGCATTAAAGGTTGTGGAGAGATAGGCTAGAGTGTTCATGGTTAGTTGTGTTAAAACTGCGTTTGTTATTAAGTGGTGTCCCGGCGTCTTTCGTTTGGGAAGTTTCTTTATTATGGATTTTAGTTAAGCGGGTGATGTAGGCTGAATAGGCTGTGTGATGCATCGTAGGTTTCTTTCTATGTGGTTTGTTATGTTTATTCTATGGGCGGGGCTGCAAGTAATTTCAGGTGTAAAGACAAGTTCAAGATGTTCAGTGAACGCTGTGGCTTTTTCTGCATCTGTGCTATTGTTATTTGCTTCTGAGGTTAAAGTTGGTATTTCCTCCTTTGATTTTGAGATTCTCCTTGTGGCCCTTCACATGTTAGGGTCGCCGGGTTCTAATTCTTCGATTTGTTT
The DNA here is from genome assembly GCA_036346155.1 of Sinelater perroti. Taxonomy (NCBI): domain Eukaryota; kingdom Metazoa; phylum Arthropoda; class Insecta; order Coleoptera; family Elateridae; genus Sinelater; species Sinelater perroti. The sequence continues at coordinate 1,179,486 of JARFIY010000025.1, read as the reverse complement.
TTGATATGTGGTTATCCTTAACGTTTAGAGTTCGTTTTTAATTCGATGAGTTAGATTATTTAAAGATCTCTTAAGTTCTGCTGTTCTTGTTCTCTGCCATTCCCGTCGTATTCGACTCTTCATTTTGATCAGGCCAATTATGTAGTTTGGAGTATTATAATTCTTTGGGTATTGAGTTGATTTTGTTTGTAGTATCGCAATATATCTGCAATTGCCGTTGTTAATTTAGTTACACTGTTATCTGTGTCTTCTGTTGACCTCAGATTTGTGGGACATTGTATGTTTTGGTCTAAGCTGGCTAGGAATTTATCCCAATAAATTGGGCCAGTGATTAGTCGAGGGATGGGTTGTCTTGTTTGTATGGTGCTAATGAATGATATTAGAACAGGAAGATGGTCAGAGTCGAGTTCATTAGTTACTTCTTAATGAATTTGTTTTGAGAAGTTCTTCTGTAGCACTATGTCCAGTATGTCTGGTTTATGGTCATATCTGTAGGGGTAATAGGTGTGCTCTGTGGGTGCTATAATTTGACAGCCATTTTCAATTGCTAGATTTTCCAGCTTGATTCCATTTGGGTTGGGCACTCTACATCCCCATATTGTATTTTTGCAGTTTGGATCACCTATTACCAGTATTGGTTCCGTTGTATTAAATACTGTTTGAATATCTGCTTCACTTAGTTTTTTATTCGGTTGTTTATATATACTTGTTATTGTGTGACGCTGATTGTTTAATATTACCTGTATACTTGTAGTTTCGATACTGAGTAATGATAAGTTAGGTATGCTATTGTGAAGAATCTGCCTTTTGATGATTATTGCCACGTCGCCTGCAGCTTTATCTGAGTTTCGGTCATTGCGGTATACTTGGTAGCCAGGTGTCTTGAAGATATCGACGTGCGATATGCAGGCAATGTCCACGTTATATTTCGCCATGAAGGAGATGAATAAGGATCGGTGGGTTTTGATTCCATTGGAATTCCAATTTAGGATTGTTAATTTTTATAGGGTTCTTGACTGATTATGGGCCATTGAGGATCAGAGGGAGAAGGGTAGTTGTGATGAAGATTTTGATTTGTGGGAGAAAGTGGGTTATAAAGTCGAGTAACAGTTTGATTAGGGAATTTGTCAGATGTGATTCTGCTGTAGTGGTGCTTGATTGTTGTTGGCTAGTGGGGTTAAGATTAGGAGACAGGATGCTGGTGTTATTGGCTGGCACTTGGGATATATATGTTTGGTTGCTTATTCCGTGTGATTCCGGCATAGGTTTGGCCTCGGTAGTTTGGTTGGTTTTTTAGGAGTCTTTGTGCTAGTTCGATGTGGTGACTGCATCCTCCGTAATTTTCGGTGTGATTTCCGCCACAATTTATGCATTTTGGTGGTTCTTTAGGAGTTTTTGGGTATTGTTCGTGGGAGTGGTTTCCGGGCATTTGACACGTCGGGGATCCAGCGTGCAGTAATTCCTCGTGTGCCCGTATCTCTGGCAGCGGTAGCATTGAGGTATATTTGTTGGTTTCTTCCTTAATTCGACGGTAACAATCGAATGGTATAATTTGTCCAGTAAAATTTTTTTTTTGCAACATCGCTATCTGTTAACTCTACAGCGCATGTTGTTAGTGGTTGTTTCTTTTTGTTTAGTAAGCGCGTTATCTTAATGATTGGTAGGTCTTTGAGCTCTTGTTCTATTTCCTTTTCTGTTAGTGAGATTGGGATGTTCTTAATTACTACATTGAGTGGCTTATTGTTTGGGTTCTGAAAAGTGTGGAATTTTATGCTGTTTTCTTTAAAATGTTTTGTTATTGTTCTGTAATCCTCTTCTTTAGTTAAATTTATTCTTAATGTGTTATTATTATAGAGCGTGGCAAACTCGCCAGATATCATATTTTTAATGTCTGTATTAATGTGTGATTGATAGCATTGTGAAGATAAACAGGTGGAATTTTTGATTTCGTTGCTGCTATGTTTGGTGCATTGGTTGACATGTTAGTTTGATTGATTAGTTTATTTTCTAGTTGAGGTGGTAAATAATATTTATTTTCCTTTAACAAGATTGGGGGTGACCACATGTTTCGCTTTTGCACCTCGTTGGCGGGTGGTGATAAGTAGTCAAATTTACGCTTATTCAGCGTTTGAATTTCCAATGGGGTTTTATCATTTGCATTATTGTTATTTATTATGAGTAGTTATTACTTACAGTTTATTAAAAGTATTCTTGTAATCGAAGTTTTTGCCGAAGGCTAACTCACGATAAGTAACTGATTTTTAACTTTCTGCACTCGGAGCTCTGATAAACACTTCTATGCGCTTTGAAAGTCAAACGAGAATCCAACAACCGTTATGACCATCATACTAGTATTAATTTTATTCTGAAATATATGAAAGATATCTTTCTTTAAATAATTTTCAAAGAAAACACGTTTCAACTTAAACAATTTTGCTTAATCATCCCCATTTGACCTCGGAGAACTGTTGTTAAGATGAGCCGCTTCAATTTATAGATAATCTACGTACGTAAGTCAAGATTATTTATTTTTGGAACGTTGATAAAATTCACATATATTTGTTCTTTCGGTACGATTTAGAAACAAGTAACATTTTTAACTGTTTGTTATGCACAATTAAAAATTAAGATCTAATGGATTTGAAGCTAATATATTTAAAAATAAAACAATTTTTGATTATTACTACACATTTTATTAATTATATTATTATGAATGTTAAATGCTACTAGATAATTTTGGATATATATATATATATATATATATGTGTGTGTGTGTGTGTGTGTGTGTGTATATAATTATTAAACATTTTTGAATCTTGTTGCTATTTTTATAGAAAGATTTGGTTAAAGGTTGTGTTAAAATTGCTGAAGTTATAACTTGGACTTCTTCATTAAAAGTTCAACCAAACCCTTTCTTAAAATTTTCCCTGTTGGGTTTCTGGGAATTTCTTCTATAAAACGTATTCCTCCACGCAAATGTTTTGGATACGATAAATTCTCTGAAAGAAAGAATAATTATAATAATTCATATTTATGCTTTTATGATATCTATTTGTTGTTTAAAACTAAAATATATGTATTTAGGATGATACAGGGTGGCCAAAATTGAAGCTTGATTCGAATTACGTGCAATTTGCGTTTTGTGAAAGAAGTTTGCGATAAATCTATAAACTACGTTTTAGAGAATATAGTAGCTGAAGCTGTTTTTTGCAAAAACTAATGTTGAGCAACAAAGTTCATTTTATTTTAAATGAGTTGTGAATTGTTAAAACTTTTGCATTTAGGGTAGTAAAAATGTAGTTGCTATTTAGGAAAAATCAATGCATTTACAAAAATACATTGTTTGATGTGCATTATGCGGTCTAACATTAAACTTCTTTCTTTGGAATCATTAGCTTATTAGAGTCGTAGAGGCCATTTGACCTGCATCATATTTTATCTGCCAAGTTTATACTTGGTAGCAATAAAATTGGATTGTTCTAATATTTTGTGTTTTATTCGAGAAACATGTCTCAAAGTTTAATTTGGACCACCCTATATAATTAATATAATTTATTAGGCATGAAAATATTTATACCGTTTGAAATTTAATAACAAATGAAGCATTACAAGTTAAGGATGTTTTCATAAATAATGAAGAAACTTACTTGCAACTATATCATAAACTTCCTCTTTGCTTATAATTTTTCCAGGCTGTTTAACTATAAAAGCAGCAGGTAGTTCACCGGCTTGTTCGTCGGGAACACCAACAACGGCGGCGTCTTTTATGTTTGGGTGTTGTAAGAGGAGTGCTTCTATTTCTGCCGGGGGTACCTAAATAAATATTATTTTTTAAATGATTGCATTTTATTTGTAAGTTGAACTAACCTGAAATCCTTTGTATTTTATCAACTCCTTTAGTCTATTGATAATGTAGAAGTGTTCTTCTTCATCGTAGTAGCCAATATCGCCTGTATGAAGCCAACCGCCTTTGTCGATCGCTTCTTTGGTTGCGGTTTCATTGTTAGCATAGCCTTTCATTACCAAACTTCCCTTAAGACATATTTCTCCATGTTGGTGTGGACCTAAAGCTTGTCCAGAGTTGATATCAATCACTTTAGCGCACATGTACGGTAGTAAGGTTCCCGATGATCCAGACTTAAATTCTCCCTCATTAGTCATAGTCACAGCTAATGTTGCTTCCGTTAAGCCATACCCTTGTCGAAGTCCTTTTATATTGAGTCTATACAATTATAAAGGACTTGAAAAAGTTAACTTAGAAGTGCAAAAAAAGATTTACCTTTTGATTACTGCTTCTATAGTTTCCTTAGGTGTAGGAGCAGCGCCACACGCTATCTGTTCTAAACTAGACAAGTCGTACTTATCAACTAGTGGGCTTTTAGCCAAAAATAATAATACCGGTGATACAACAATCATGCTTTGGACTTTATAATTTTGAATTGCTCTTAAAAATACTTCGGGGTGAAATCGTTCCAACATTATTACTCGGAGGCCGACTATAAAGTAACCAAGCGTTGTAATTAGCCCAAAAGCATGGTAAAAAGGCATGAACGACAGAACAGAAGTATTTGGTATAACCTGGGTTCCAGTTACAGGATCTCTAAAAACATTATTATAGCATGTAAATATGTAATAACTATAAAGATATATTTTTACATGGTAATACCTTGTGTGAGTAAATCGCACAGATAAGTTCTTGTGGCTTAACATTACGCCTTTCGGCAGGCCGGTAGTTCCTGATGAACACACAATGAATGCTGTCTGTTCATTCGGATCAAAACATGCAGGTTTAAAAGTTACAGCGTCTGATAACTTTGAGTTACGCTGTATAAAATTGTGAAGACATTCTGCATCATTACTATCCGTGGTAGAGTCCAAAATTACAACTTTTTTTATAAACAAATAATTTTTTTGTAGTTTGGAAATTTTAAAAAGATTATTTTTCGAACAGAAAATAATCTGAGGTTTTGATATGTTTATTATGTTGTTTAGTTCATCTGAAAAAACAAACAAAAACATTTAAACGCTTCATGTTACCTGAGATAAGACTCATTCTTACGTTCGGTGTAGCTTTCACTTAACGGTGCTGTTATGATCCCCAAGTAAAGGGAAGCGATTACCGGATAAAAGAAACTAAGGTTGTTTTCGCTGCATACTGAAATAACGCTGTTTTGCGATAAACCAAATCGTAAAAAACATTGAGCTAGACGGCAAGATGTTTCGAAGATTGTTTTGTAGGAAACAGATTCTTGAGTGTGTGCGTTTATCTAAAAAAAAATACTAATTCTTATATTCTGCTATTAAATAGTTACCTTACAAGTGCGTGGGGAAAATGCGAATATTTTCTAAAAGCATCGTATAGTTGTTGTCCTGCCGTTGTTTCTTCAACGACATATTGCGTTTTGTGGCCGCGTAATATATATTTACTTTCGGACATGTTGCTAGGAACAGTAACAAACGCGAAGTAAACTCGATTTATGTGAGAATTTTATCTTTAAAACGATAACGCTTTTGATATGAGATAATTTCGTTTAAGATTTTATTTTCATGAACTATTCCTTTGTTTGTCAATAGATATCACTTTGGTAATGTATTTCAAGCTCACTGTTATTTTAAGTTATTTTAGTTGATGACAGTTTCTATAACGTTATTTATATTACGCGTTGAAAACATGATTTGAGCAACCAAGTACATCGGTGATAATATAAAAGATACGTGTAGCTATAGCATGTTCGCTTCGAACGATCTCATTTTATTCATCTAAGAGTTGTTATAAAGCTTTCATATATTTATTGTGTATCCAATACTTTGTTAAATATTATAAACATAACGGTGAGACCGGTCGGCGCGCACCACTTCTAATACGGGCTGATATGGCAGATACCGCGCCTAGAACGACCGTACTGAATTACTGAATTATTAATGAATTTACTAAGGAGATACTTGAAAAAGCATTTGAGATTGGTTGGTTTTTTCATTCTATCCACGTTTCCTTTATGCCCAGCCGTATTAATGTGTTGCATGATCTTAGACTTTCTTTTACATGTAATCTATAATTTCAAATACGAGGGTGAATCAAATATAAACCCGTCGTGACAATGTCTGAGCAGGAGGTGCCGTCGTCAATTGCGCAGCGTATTATCATTAAATTTCTCGCCACGGAAGGTGTAAAACCGGCTGAAATCCTGAGGAGATCGACTACGCAGTTCAAGGAAGAGACACTGTCACGAGCTAGTGTGTTCGCATGGCACAAAAAGTTCGTGCAGGGTCGTGAGATTGTTGAAAATGAGAGCCATGGTCGCCGACCTCGCACCAGCATCACCAACGAAAACATCGTCCGCGTTTAACAGTTTATTGAGGGTGACAGGCGTCTGACCATCGATGAGATTGCATCTGAGATTGGAATAAGTTATTGCAGCACTTTTTTGATCATGACAGAGGAGCTAGGGTTTCGGAAGGTGTGCGCAAGGTGGGTGCCTCGTCTTCTGACAACTCAGCAGAAATTGCAAGAGAAAAATTGGAGAAATTGGGCTGGGAAACAGTTGAATACCCTCCCTACAGCCCTGACCTATCGACCTGCGACTATCGCTTATTCGGGCCTCTCAAGGAAGCCATGGGAGGGCATAGATTCGACAGCGATGAGGAGGTTGAGGTCTATGTGCGCAATTGGCTGGAAACACGATCAACTTCATCCTACGAGGAAGGCATTTCAAAATTAGCTACACGTTGGAAAAATGTGTTTCTAAATCAGGAGATTATGTAGAAAAATTATCTGCTCTTCTTTTGTTTCAAGTTCAAATAAAATATTTTTTAAAAAGTAAGTCTCGTTTATATTTGATTCACCCTTGTATATATTTCAGTGGTTATTTACACAAGTTTTAAAAACTTCGTGTTTTTTAACTGCTCGCAAATTTGTTGAGCAAGGGTTGTCGAATTTAACAATTATGACGAGTAAAAAACATAAATTTTACACGTGTATTGTTTTTGGATAAAAATAATCAAACATTTAACTTTTTTCCACAGACTTTGTAAAATACTCTATTACCTTCATCGCTATCTATACGAAATTCAGGCAAATTTTTTATCCAAGTGGACGTTAAGTTAATTTTAATTTTTAATTTTAATATATTCACGTTTTCTTCACAAGTAAATGTATCGTAACGAACTATTTATCTGTTTAATGATACCGTAATAAATATGCTTGCTAAAGGAAATGCACCTAAAATAATAAGTGGAGGTTTTAAATCCTTCTATTCAATGTGCTGAAGTTAGTTATGTATTAGTCACTAGCCAGTAACAATAACAACTGTACATTAACATTAGCATTAGCAATTAGTCAGCAATAACAGTTTATCACATAGCTATTATTTTATGCTATTCATAAAAGAAAGCAAAATCTTTAGACATATAAATGCAGCATTATAAAAACTGACAACAGTCGAAAGCTCTGCCCGGGACGTGTCTTAGTTTAATCAATCAAGTATTGTAATCAAATTCATGAATAAAGAAACATAATTGGTTTTTGAGAAACTATAATGAAACTATTTAGTTTGGACATTCACGGGTATATTACAATGCCTCCCACGAATATTCTTACTAAAAGCAATGTACATAATCACACCCTTACATACTTAGAAAGGGTTCTAATCCATCTTTTGCCTGCCTTCTTAGAAGACCGCAATAAAACTATTTCATTTAGGAAATTCCGAAATAAACCTGTTGAAAACAAAAAATATATTATGCAGGAACTAACAAAATATTTCCTTTAGCATAAAATATGCACTATTTGGCTAAATATTCAAAATATGCAAAATTATGCATTTTGCATAAAATTCGCTCTCTAGTTATAACCAAATTTCTTTAGTCATTATTAGTGAAACATTAGTCTTTTATATTATTCTGCTTTTTATGTTTATAGTGCAGTAACAATTCTTTTATTAGAGTAACCAATTGGAAATGACGCATTTAAACTTTAGTTTTTGATCCGTTAAATATGGGAACGGGAACTATTAACAAGAGATGCTGTAAAGGTAATTTGGGATATCGAAGAACAAGGAACTGTGAGGCATGTGACTATTTGAAAATGGTAGAAACGGTTAGATTCTTGTGACTGCAACTGGGAAGACAAACCAAGTCCCGACTGATCATCTACTTAAGAGGAATGAAATTTTGGAAGTATTTACTAAGCCGTGAAGGAACGCTAGCCAACATTAGGCAACTGCAAACGTATAAACAAATGCCAGAGTGCAGGAAGAAAATCATGGATGATTTTGAGGTTTAGTTGTTGTTTTTGATATTAACTCGCAAATAAAAATTAAATTAAGGAACTTCTTTGCAACCTAGTTGAGTGCAAAAAAGAATTGTTCTTTTGGCAATTTTGCAACAATTAAAGCAATATTTAATATTTCTATTCAGATCTTAGATATTAGGAAATTAAAATTTGTAATACTAAATAAATTTGTAAAATAATGAATTTCTTAATTAAATTTGGTAAATGAGATTTTCAAAAATTAAACAATTGTTGACTGTTAGTACATTTAATGTTTAATTATACGCACAAAAAAAGTTAAAAGATACAAAGATAATTTTTGGGCATATATAATTTTTTAACCTTTTTTTAATCTTGTTGAAATTTTTAAAGAATGTTTTAAGTAAAAGTTATGTTAAATTTCTGGGGTTATAGCTTCGACTTCTTTATTAAAAGTTCACTCAAACTCTTTCTTAAAATTTTTCCTGTTGGGTTTCTGGGAATTTCTTCTATAAAACGTATTCCTCCACGCAAATGTTTTGGATACGATAAATTCTCTGAAATAAAGAATAAGTATAATAATTCATATTTGTGTATATTTGCTTCTTTTAACTATTTATGCATTTATGATATCTATTTGGTGTTTAAAACTAAAATAAATGTATTTAGCATGAAGTAGGGTGGTCATGATTAAATTTTATGATTCTAATTGCGTGCAATTTGCGTTTTGTGAACGTTAGAAGTTTGCTTTCGTACAGTTAGTATCTAATAGGTGTATAAATAAGTTCTCAGCTTTAAATTTCACAGGATGCAAATCACCGTTTACATGTAACGTATTAGTCCGCCTTGCGGTTTTAAAGCAATGACATTTGGTCTCTCGAAACGTCATGCGATTTGGCGTTTGATGCACATAACCTCAATAATCAGCTGTATTCACGATGGCAATCACAAAAGAGCATGTTCGATTTTCTACCCACTTCGCGTTTCATCTTAAGAAAAACGCTGCTGAAGCCACCGAAATGATTTGTGCTGCGTATGGTGAGAATACTGTAAGTCACGCAACGTGCAAAAAGTGGCACCAAAGATTTCGCGGAGGAGAGTTTAGTCTTGAAGATCAACCACGCGCTGGACGCCCTCAAACATTTGACACGGATGAGCTGCAGACGCGTTAGGCTGGGAACTTCTCCCACATGCGGCGTATAGCCCAGACATGGTCCCTTCCGATTATCAAGCCGGTGAGCTTCTATCACTAGGGAATTCGCAAGTTACCCGAAAGATAACAAAGGTCTTCAATGCTAACGGAGGATACATTGATACTTAAGCTTTTTTTTTGTTTGTTTTTAAATAAAACTTTAATTTTGCAGAAAAAAGCTGAAAACTTATTTATACACCTATTAAAATATGTCAAAGTCCGTCAAAGATTATTAGAAACGCTGTAAATTTGTAAAATGTAGCTTACAGAACATAGCAGTTGACGTTGGTTTTTACAAAAACTAATATTGAGCAATGAAGCTCATTTTTCACTAAATGGGTTGTGAATTGTTAAAATTTTTGCTTCTAGAATAATAAAAATTTAGTTTCCGTTTAAGAAAAAGCAATGGATCCACAAAGATGCACTGTTTAGTGTGCATTGTGGGTAGTAGAAATCATTGGCCCATAATTTTTTGAAAACAAAGCTGGCAACTCTGCTACTGTCAAACCTTTTTTTCAACAAAACCAACGAATTCAACTTGAACGATATGTGATTTTAACAAAATGGAGCTAAACGTCACGCAGCACGCAGTACAGCCATTTTGCAAAGAGATGTCATCGATTGGCCACCACACTTTTGAGATCTATTATTATTATACTCTTTTCTTTCGCATTACTTAAAAGAAAAGGGTTTACGTTAACAAACCTTATTATATATATATTAAGCCACGATTCTAGTGCTAAAAGAGGACATCGGACGTACAATTGCTATAAGAGAGCCGTATTTATAAGAAAGTATGTTGGAAAACCGTTTAAAGAATGGTGGCCTATTAACGCTTTAATGGAGACATTATATTTTAACTGTCACGTCTATACTTGGTATTGTGTTGTTTTAATATTTTGTGTTTCACAAAATGACTCAAAGTTTAATTTGGACCACCCTATATAATTAATATAATTTATTAGGCATGAAAATATTTATACCGTTTGAAATTTAATAACAAATGAAGCATTACAAGTTAAGGATGTTTTCATAATTAATGAAGGAACTTACTTGCAACTATATCATAAACTTCCTCTTTGCTTATAATGTTTCCAGGCTGTTTAACTATAAAAGCAGCAGGTAGTTCACCGGCTTGTTCGTCGGGAACACCAACAACGGCGGCGTCTTTTATGTTTGGGTGTTGTAAAAGGAGTGCTTCTATTTCTGCCGGGGGTACCTAAATAAATATTATTTTTTAAATGATCGCATTTTATTTGTAAGTTGAACTAACCTGAAATCCTTTGTATTTTATCAACTCCTTTAGTCTATTGATAATGTAGAAGTGTTCTTCTTCATCGTAGTAGCCAATATCGCCTGTATGAAGCCAACCGCCTTTGTCGATCGCTTCTTTGGTTGCAGTTTCATTGTTAGCATAGCCTTTCATTATTAAACTTCCCTTAAGGCATATTTCTCCATGTTTGTGTGGACCTAAAGCTTGCCCAGAGTTGATATCAATCACTTTAGCGCACATGTACGGTACTAAGGTTCCCGATGATCCAGACTTAAATTCTCCCTCATTAGTCAAAGCCACAGCTAATGTTGCTTCCGTTAAGCCATACCCTTGTCGAAGTCCTTTTATATTGAGTCTATGCAATTATAAAGGACTTGAAAAAGTTAACTTAGAAGTGCGAAAAAAGATTTACCTTTTGATTACTGCTTCTATAGTTTCCTTAGGTATAGGAGCAGCGCCACACGCTATCTGTTCTAAACTAGACAAGTCGTACTTATCAACTAGTGGGCTTTTAGCAAAAAATAATAATACCGGTGTTACAACAATCATGCTTTGGACTTTATAATTTTGAATTGCTCTTAAAAATACTTCGGGGTGAAATCGTTCCAACATTATTACTCGGAGGCCGACTATAAAGTAACCAAGCGTTGTAATTAGCCCAAAAGCATGGTAAAAAGGCATGAACGACAGAACAGAAGTATTTGGTATAACCTGGGTTCCAGTTACAGGATCTCTAAAAACATTATTATAGCATGTAAATATGTAATAACTATAAAGATATATTTTTACATGGTAATACCTTGTGTGAGTAAATCGCACAGATAAGTTCTTGTGGCTTAACATTACGCCTTTCGGCAGGCCGGTAGTTCCTGATGAACACACAATGAATGCTGTCTGTTCATTCGGATCAAAACATGCAGGTTTAAAAGTTACAGCGTCTGATAACTTTGAGTTACGCTGTATAAAATTGTGAAGACATTCTGCATCATTACTATCCGTGGTAGAGTCCAAAACTACAACTTTTTTTATAAACAAATAAGTTTTCTGCAGTTTGGAAATTTTAAATAGATTTTTTTTCGAACAGAAAATAATCTGAGGTTTCGATATGTTTACTATGTTGTTTAGTTCATCTGAAAAAACAAACAAAAACATTTAAACGCTTCATGTTACCTGAGATAAGACTCATTCTTACGTTCGGTGTAGCTTTCACTTAACGGTGCTGTTATGATCCCCAAGTAAAGGGAAGCGATTACCGGATAAAAGAAACTAAGGTTGTTTTCGCTGCATACTGAAATAACGCTGTTTTGCGATAAACCAAATCGTAAAAAACATTGAGCTAGACGGCAAGATGTTTCGAAGATTGTTTTGTAGGAAACCGATTCTTGAGTGTGTGCGTTTATCTAAAAAAAAATACTAATTCTTATATTCTGCTATTAAATAGTTACCTTACAAGTGCGTGGGGAAAATGCGAATATTTTCTAAAAGCATCGTATAGTTGTTGTCCTGCCGTTGTTTCTTCAACGACATATTGGTTTTGCGGCCGCGTAATATATATTTACTTTCGGGCATGTTGCTAGGAACAATAACATACGCGAAGAAAATTCGATTTATATAAGAGTTTTATCTTTAAAACGATAACGCTTGTGATATGAGATAATTTCGTTTAAGATTTTATTTTCATGATCTATTCCTTCGTTTGTTAATAGATATCACGTTGGAAATGTATTTCAGGCTCATTGTTATTTTAAGTTATTTTAGTTGATGTCAGTTTCTATAACGTTATTTATATTACGCTTTGAAAACATGATTTGAGCAACCAAGTACATCGGTGATAATATAAAAGATACGTGTAGCTATAGCATGTTTGCTTCGAACGATCTCATTTTTTTCATCTAAGAGTTGTTATAAAGCTTTCATATATTTATTGTGTATCAGTTACTTTATTAATTACTATAAACATAACGGTGAGGATTTAACGTCTAGTATCAGAGCATGGCTTTGAAACTGAGAATTTGAGGCTTTTATATGACCGGTCGGCGCGCACCACTTCTAATACGGGGTGATATGGCAAATACCGCGCCTAGAACGACCGTACTGAATTACTGAATTATTAATGAATTTACTAAGGAGATACTTGAAAAAGCATGTGAGATTGGTTGGTTTTTTCATTCTATCCACGTTTCCTTTATGCCCAGCCGTATGAATGCGTTGCATGATCTTAGACTTTCTCTTACATGTAATTTATAATTTGAAATACGAGGGTGAATCAAATATAAACCCGTCGTGACAATGTCTGAGCAGGAGGTGCCGTCGTCAATTGCGCAGCGTATTATCATTAAATTTCTCGACACGGAATGTGTAAAACCGGCTGAAATCCTGAGGAGATCGACTGCGCAGTTCAAGGAAGAGACACTGTCACGAGCTAGAGTGTTCGCATGGCACAAAAAGTTCGTGCAGGGTCGTGAGATTGCTGAAAATGAGAGCCATGATCGCCGACCTCGCACCAGCATCACCAGAGAAAACATCGTCCGCGTTCAACAGTTTATTGAGGGTGACAGGCGTCTGACCATCGATGAGATTGCATCTGAGATTGGAATAAGTTATTGCAGCACTTTTTTGATCATTACAGAGGAGCTAGGGTTTCGGAAGGTGTGCGCAAGGTGGGTGCCTCGTCTTCTGACAACTCAGCAGAAATTGCAAGAGAAAAATTGGAGAAATTGGGCTGGGAAACAGTTGAATACCCTCCCTACAGCCCTGACCTATCGACCTGCGACTATCGCTTATTCGGGCCTCTCAAGGAAGCCATGGGAGGGCATAGATTCGACAGCGATGAGGAGGTTGAGGTCTATGTGCGCAATTGGCTGGAAACACGATCAACTTCATCCTACGAGGAAGGCATTTCAAAATTAGCTACACGTTGGAAAAAATGTGTTTCTAAATCAGGAGATTATGTAGAAAAATAATCTGCTATTTTTGTTTCAAGTTTAAATAAAATATTTTTTAAAAAGTAAGTCTCGTTTATATTTGATTCACCCTTGTATATATTTTAGTGGTTATTTAAACAAGTTTTAAAAACTTCGTGTTTTTTAACTGCTCGCAAATTTGTTGAGCAAGGGTTGTCGAATTTAACAATTATGACGAGTAAAAAACACAAATTTTACACGTGTATTGTTTTTGGATAAAAATAATCAAAGATTTAACTTTTTTCCACAGACTTTGTAAAATACTCTATTACCTTCATCGCTATCTATACGAAATTCAGGCAAATTTTTTATCCAAGTGGACGTTAAGTTAATTTTAATTTTTAATTTTAATATATTCACGTTTTCTTCACAAGTAAATGTATCGTAACGAACTATTTATCTGTTTAATGATACCGTAATAAATATGCTTGCTAAAGGAAATGCACCTAAAATAATAAGTGGAGGTTTTAAATCCTTCTATTCAATGTGCTGAAGTTAGTTATGTATTAGTCACTAGCCAGTAACAATAACAACTGTACATTAACATTAGCATTAGCAATTAGTCAGCAATAACAGTTTATCACATAGCTATTATTTTATGCTATTCATAAAAGAAAGCAAAATCTTTAGACATATAAATGCAGCATTATAAAAACTGACAACAGTCGAAAGCTCTGCCCGGGACGTGTCTTAGTTTAATCAATCAAGTATTGTAATCAAATTCATGAATAAAGAAACATAATTGGTTTTTGAGAAACTATAATGAAACTATTTAGTTTGGACATTCACGGGTATATTACAATGCCTCCCACGAATATTCTTACTAAAAGCAATGTACATAATCACACCCTTACATACTTAGAAAGGGTTTTAATCCATCTTTTGCCTGCCTTCTTAGAAGACCGCAATAAAACTATTTCATTTAGGAAATTCCGAAATAAACCTGTTGAAAACAAAAAATATATTATGCAGGAACTAACAAAATATTTCCTTTAGCATAAAATATGCACTATTTGGCTAAATATTCAAAATATGCAAAATTATGCATTTTGCATAAAATTCGCTCTCTAGTTATAACCAAATTTCTTTAGTCATTATTAGTGAAACATTAGTCTTTTATATTATTCTGCTTTTTATGTTTATAGTGCAGTAACAATTCTTTTATTAGAGTAACCAATTGGAAATGACGCATTTAAACTTTAGTTTTTGATCCGTTAAATATGGGAACGGGAACTATTAACAAGAGATGCTGTAAAGGTAATTTGGGATATCGAAGAACAAGGAACTGTGAGGCATGTGACTATTTGAAAATGGTAGAAACGGTTAGATTCTTGTGACTGCAACTGTGAAGACAAACCAAGTCCCGACTGATCATCTACTTAAGAGGAATGAAATTTTGGAAGTATTTACTAAGCCGTGAAGGAACGGTAGCCAACATTAGGCAACTGCAAACGTATAAACAAATGCCAGAGTGCAGGAAGAAAATCATGGATGATTGTCTGTATTTTGAGGTTTAGTTGTTGTTTTTGATATTAACTCGCAAATAAAAATTAAATTAAGGAACTTCTTTGCAACCTAGTTGAGTGCAAAAAAGAATTGTTCTTTTGGCAATTTTGCAACAATTAAAGCAATATTTAATATTTCTATTCAGATCTTAGATATTAGGAAATTAAAATTTGTAATACTAAATAAATTTGTAAAATAATGAATTTCTTAATTAAGTTTGGTGAATGAAATTTTCAAAAATTAAACAATTGTTGACTGTTAGTAAGTACACTTAATGTTTAATTACATGTACAAAAAATGTTAAAAGATACAAAGATAATTTTTGAGTATATCTAATTAATTGACCTTTTTTTAATCTTGTTGAAATTTTTAAAGAATGTTTTAAGTAAAAGTTATGTTAAATTTCTGGGGTTATAGCTTCGACTTCTTTATTAAAAGTTCACTCAAACTCTTAAAATTTTTCCTGTTGGGTTTCTGGGAATTTCTTCTATAAAACGTATTCCTCCACGCAAATGTTTTGGATACGATAAATTCTCTGAAATAAAGAATAAGTATAATAATTCATATTTGTGTATATTTGCTTCTAACTTAACTATTTATGCATTTATGATATCTATTTGGTGTTTAAAACTAAAATAAATGTATTTAGCATGAAATAGGGTGGTCATGATTAAATTTTATGATTCTAATTGCGTGCAATTTGCGTTTTGTGAACGTTAGAAGTTTGCTTTCGTACAGTTAGTATCTAATAGGTGTATAAATAAGTTCTCAGCTTTAAATTTCACAGGATGCAAATCACCGTTTACATGTAACGTATTAGTCCGCCCCCTTGCGGTTTTAAAGCAATGACATTTGGTCTCTCGAAACGTTATGCGATTTGGCGTTTGATGCACATAACCTCAATAATCAGCTGTATTCACGATGGCAATCACAAAAGAGCATGTTCGATTTTCTACCCACTTCGCGTTTCATCTTAAGAAAAACGCTGCTGAAGCCACCGAAATGATTTGTGCTGCGTATGGTGAGAATACTGTAAGTCACGCAACGTGCAAAAAGTGGCACCAAAGATTTCGCGGAGGAGAGTTTAGTCTTGAAGATCAACCACGCGCTGGACGCCCTCAAACATTTGACACGGATGAGCTGCAGACGCGTTAGGCTGGGAACTTCTCCCACATGCGGCGTATAGCCCAGACATGGTCCCTTCCGATTATCAAGCCGGTGAGCTTCTATCACTAGGGAATTTGCAAGTTACCCGAAAGATAACAAAGGTCTTCGATGCCAACGGAGAATACATTGATACTTAAGTTTTTTTGTTTGTTTTTAAATAAAACTTTAATTTTGCAGAAAAAAGCTGAAAACTTATTTATACACCTATTAAAATATGTCAAAGTCCGTCAAAGATTATTAGAAACGCTGTAAATTTGTAAAATGTAGCTTACAGAACATAGCAGTTGACGCTGGTTTCTACAAAAACTAATATTGAGCAATGAAGCTCATTTTTCACTAAATGGGTTGTGAATTGTTAAAATTTTTGCTTCTAGAATAGTAAAAATTTAGTTTCCGTTTAAGAAAAAGTAATGGATCCACAAAGATGCACTGTTTAGTGTGCATTGTGGGTAGTAGAAATCATTGGCCCATAATTTTTTGAAAACAAAGCTGGCAACTCTGCTATTGTCAAACCTTTTTTTCAAGAAAACCAACGAATTCAACTTGAACGATATGTGATTTTAACAAAATGGAGCTAAACGTCACGCAGCACGCAGTACAGCCATTTTGCAAAGAGATGTCATCGATTGGCCACCACACTTTTGAGATCTATTATTATTATACTCTTTTCTTTCGCATTACTTAAAAGAAAAGGGTTTACGTTAACAAACCTTATTATATATATATTAAGCCACGATTCTAGTGCTAAAAGAGGACATCGGACGTACAATTGCTATAAGAGACCCGTATTTATATGAAAGTATGTTGGAAAACCGTTTAAAGAATGGTGGCCTATTAACGCTTTAATGGAGACATTATATTTTAACTGTCAAGTCTATACTTGGTATTGTGTTGTTTTAATATTTTGTGTTTCACAAAATGCCTCAAAGTTTAATTTGGACCACCACACTTTTGCGATTTATTATTATTAAACTTTTTTTTTTCGCACTAGTTGAAGGAAAGGGTTTACGTTAACAAACCTGCCACGATTCTAGTGGTAAAAGAGGACATCGGACGTACAATTGCTGTAAGAGAGCCGTATTTATAAGAAAGCATGTTGGAAAACCGTTTAAGGAATGGTGGCCTATTAACGCTGTAATGGAGACATTATATTTTAACTGTCAAGTCTATACTTGGAATTGTGTTGTTTTAATATTTTGTGTTTGAAAAAAATGTCTGAAAGTTTAATTTGGACCACCCTATATAATTAGTATAATTTATTAGGCATCAAAATTTGTATACCGTTTGAAATTTAGTAACAAACGAAACATATCAAATTAAGGATGTTTTCATAAATAATGAAGAAACTTACTTGCAACTATATCATAAACTTCCTCTTTGCTTATTATTTTTCCAGGTTGTTTAACTATAAAAGCAGCAGGTAGTTCACCGGCTTGTTCGTCGGGAACACCAACAACGGCGGCGTCTTTTATGTTTGGGTGTTGTAAAAGGAGTGCTTCTATTTCTGCCGGGGGTACCTAAAGAAATATTATTTTTTAAATGATCGCATTTTATTTGTAAGTTGAACTAACCTGAAATCCTTTGTATTTTATCAACTCCTTTAGTCTATTGATAATGTAGAAGTGTTCGTCTTCATCGTAGTAGCCAATATCGCCTGTATGAAGCCAACCGCCTTTGTCGATCGCTTCTTTGGTTGCAGTTTCATTGTTAGCATAGCCTTTCATTATTAAACTTCCCTTAAGGCATATTTCTCCATGTTGGTGTGGACCTAAAGCTTCTCCAGAGTTGATATCAATCACTTTAGCGCACATGTACGGTACTAAGGTTCCCGATGATCCAGACTTAAATTCTCCCTCATTAGTTATAGTCACAGCTAATGTTGCTTCCGTTAACCCATACCCTTGTCGAAGTCCTTTTATATTGAGTCTATGCAATTATAAAGGTCCTGAAAAAGTTAACTTAGAAGTGCAAAAAAGATTTACCTTTTGATTACAGCTTCTATAGTTTTCTTAGGTGCAGGAGCAGCGCCACACGCTATCTGTTCTAAACTAGACAAGTCGTACTTATCAACTAGTGGGCTTTTAGCAAAAAATAATAATACCGGTGTTACAACAATCATGCTTTGGACTTTATAATTTTGAATTGCTCCTAAAAATACTTCGGGGTGAAATCGTTCCAAGATTTATTACTCGGAGGCCGACTATAAAGTAACCAAGCGTTGTAATTAGCCCAAAAGCATGGTAAAAAGACATGAACGACAGAACAGAAGTATTTGGTATAACCTGGGTTCCAGTTACAGGATATCTAAAGGCATTATTATAGTATGTAAATATGTAATAACTATAAAGATATATTTTCACATGTCAATACCTTGTGTGAGCAAATCGCACAGATAAGTTTTTGTGGGTTAGCATTACGCCTTTCGGCATGCCAGTAGTTCCTGATGAACACAAATGAATGCTGTCTCTTCATTCGGATCAAAACATGCAGGTTTAAAAGTTACAGCGTCTGATAACTTTGAGTTACGCTGTATAAAATTGTGAAGACATTCTGCATCGTTACTATCCGTGGTAGAGTCCAAAACTACAACTTTTTTTATAAACAAATACGTTTTCTGCAGTTTGGAAATTTTAAATAGGTTTTTTTTCGAACAGAAAATAATCTGAGGTTTCGATATGTTTACTATGTTGTTTAGTTCATCTGAAAAAACAAACAAAAACATTTAAACGCTTCATGTTACCTGAGATAAGACTCATTCTTACAATCGGTGTAGCTTTCACTTAACGGTGCTGTTATGATCCCCAAGTAAAAGAAACTAAGGTTGTTTTCGCTGCATACTGAAATAACGCTGTTTTGCGATAAACCAAATCGTAAAAAGCTTTGAGCTAGACGGCAAGACGTTTCGAAGATTCTTTTGTAGGAAACCGATTCTTGAGTGTGTGCGTTTAACTAAAAAAAAAAAATACGAATTCTTATATTCTGCTGTTAAATAGTTACCTTACAAGTGCGTGGGGAAAATGCGAATATTTTCTAAAAGCATCGTATAGTTGTTGTCCCGCCGTTGTTTCTTCAACGACATATTGCGTTTTGCGGCCACGTAATATATATTTACTTTCGGGCATGTTGCTAGGAGCAGTAAGTAATTAGAAGTGTACTAAATATGCAAGATATATAAGAATTTTATGTTTAAAGCGATAACGATATGTGTTAACTGCATTTATCATTTAATTTTTGTATTTTTTTTTATAGATAGCACTTTGGAAATGTATTTCGAACTTACTGTTATTTTAAGTTATATTAGTGGATGTCATATTTTCTATAACGTTTTTTATATTACGCTTAAAAAACGTGATTTGAACAGTACATAGATGATAATATAAAAGATACGTGTTCGCTTCGATCGATCTTATTTTATTCATGTAAGAGTCGTTATTATGTTTTCATATATTTACGGTGAAACCTTAACGTCCACTATCAGAGCTTGGTTTTCAACTGAGAATTTGAGATGCTTTTATATGCCCGGTCGTCGCGCACCACATTTAATACGGCGCCTTGAATGACCGTATTACCCTTTGTTCAAAGCGAACGCAGATATTCCATTATTTTTAGTAACAGGGTAGGCCGCACTACAGGCATCTGAACTCCAAGTTTGAGCATCTACTGTTTGACTACACTGCCCGTTCGTTATATTGTTATTAATAAACATAAATACAAGTGTTAAATAAATGTCTTAGAAAGACATAGAAATAATAATTGTTGTAGATAGAAGAATCTCGCGAAAGAATAATATTTTTTAGTGAGAAATATCGTTAGAAATATATCTTGTGGGATCCACAGAATCCACAATATTAGAAGAAATTGAAAAACATGACCTTGGCAGCAACTAGATGATAAACTAAAAGAACTGTAGGCAAAAAGTTGGTTGGCTTCTCTAAGAAGAGAGAAGACGAAACTATCTAAAACCCACGGCATATTATTATAATGAATAAATGCTTGTTAAGATATTGTTTTTGGATTGCTTTGCTAGTTTACAAAATTTGCATGCATTGAAAACGTTTTTTAATGATATCGGTTTTAGCAAACAGCAGAGATTGTGTAAATAGTTGTTATTAAAACGCACTCAATTTAACTATGTACCGTACAACTGAAACATTATAATTATATTTACTTGAAGAAAATTGTTTTTACATATTAAAATGTGCAATGTATTCGCATATTTGCCTTGTGGTATAATTTCTCTTAGTTAATTTGCTAGAAATAGAAACGATATTATCGACTTCGTTTTATGCCTTCAAGGCTCTGGAATGAGGGTTTGATTAATGTCAACATTGAAACGATGAAAGCGTGTATACAGTGCTGGTTTTTGTTTTTTTAATAAAATTATGCGGGTGCAGTATCACAATTATTAGACTGTAAAGTCATATTTTTAACACTTGCAAAACTGAGTATAGAACGACAAAGTATTTTCAATCATTGTTGTGGCTTACCTAATCTATAATTGTAGTCCCGAATAAGCTTTTATTTTATTTTTGAAAATTATAAATGCTTCGTCAGCCACAGAGTAATATGGCGTTGGTAATCTACTTGTAGATAAGTAGGATAGATGTGATAAATGTAACGTAATGTTCTCTTTCCTTCTATATAATTCGTAGCCTTTAAATACGCCCCCATCCAAAATTATTTCTTGATATTTGATGTTCACGTAAGCAAAGTTGTAATGTAAATCGGTCATAGCCTATAATATAATACTGAATAAGTTGTTATAGTTATAAAACTTACTTTTGCTAATGAACGGTACTTGAAAAACCATGTTCTCATCAAATGCTGTAAGGTGGTAATAAAATTCCTATTTATCATAGATTCTCTCAGAAATTTTGACCTATCCTTCAGGCAGTGCTAGTATTTGTAAATAAAAAATATAATTTATTTTTTAGACTGAAACTGAAAATAAAACGGAAGGGCATGTGGCAGAGATGAGACAAAACATAAAAGAAAACTGCTGAGAATAACATAGCGGCTAAAAAATAGGTTCAAAAATCTGAAGCTACAATGCAGCGAACAATGGAGAACTGCTAAATTTTTGCGTCATTTGTTATCAAATAATTGAAAAAATGTTTACATTTGACGTGTAGGTTTGTTGCAAATCACATTTCAAACAAAAGAATCGCACGAAAATAATCTGCTTAAGAATGAACAAAATATAAACATTTGGTCTCCATTGGTCTTGATCTACATATTTGCTAACACTTTCATTGTAGCTATCGTTTCAAAGCATAGACGGACGTGAAATGCAATTATCTGAAACAGCGTCGTATCCTAGCCTATATAGCTCAGCATTGTGGTTTACACAAGAGGCCTATCGCATCTTTAAGAAGAACGGGGCAAAAGCCAACGACTGTTTGGAATGATTTTGTGTCTTTATATTTTAATTCTGACTCTTTTAACTATAAATTATATTCTTTGCTTTGATATTTAATAATCATTTTACATGCTAGTGAGAAAGTCACCAAAAGCATAAAAATGTACGGAAATTTGCAAATCTCTCTGATGTAGCTTTTCTGAAAGTGCTGAGATGCCTTTTTTTTTAATTCTTGGTGATATTAAAAAAAGATGTTTAAAGTACTTGAAAAACACTTTTTTTAATAATTATATTGCTTTAATCCGTTACTTTAGGTCCCACATCTTTATAATAACTAAAAGTAACTGTGACAATGCTATAAGATCAATTAAAACAAACCTTTGCAAAGACACATTGTTATAGAATGTTCGTGGTTTGTATGTGTTTCATATTAGATAACGCCTTAAGGAGCTTTGATCGCATTTTTACTGCTTTTTATGTTTATAGTGCAGTAACAATTTTTACCTTTGAATAACCTGTGGTAACTGACACATTTAAAATTTGGGTTTTGATCCATTAAATCTGGGAATGAAAACTATTAACAAGAAATGCTGTAAAGATAATTTGCGATATTGAAAAATAATGTGACTATTTGAAAATTGTATAAACGGTTAGATTTTGGTGACTGAAGCTGTGAAGTCTAACCGCGTTCTAGTTGATTATCTGTTTCAAAAGGAGAAGATTTAGAGGTACCTACGAAGCCGTGTAGCCACACTAACCATCTTTGGTTAGTTGCAAACGTACCAACAAATCGCAGAGTGCTGGAAGAAAGCCAATGATAATAATGGCCTGTATTTTGAATATTTGTTGCTATTTTTGATATTAACTCGCATATAAAAATTAAGGAACTTCTTTGCAATTTAGTAGAGTGCTGTTTAATTTTTGTTTTAGTAAATTTACACTAATTAAAGCTATATTTAATATTTTTATTTCTATCTTATAAAACAACAAATTAAAATTTTTAATGCTAAATAAAATTTTACCATAATGATTTTTTGCAGTTGTTATCTCTCCTTGCTATTGCCGAATTTCTTCTTGTGCTGCCCATATTTCTGCCTTCTCCTTTACTAGGGGACATGGCAGCCAGTATGCACACTGCTTGTCGAGAGATGGTCCTGAAGCCACTAATGATTCGCAAGGGCATTTTTCTCTGCACTGGTTTCATTGCTTTCAGTGCGCTGGTCCAGTGCTTCACGGAAGAAATCCTTGTTCAGCTTCCGGATCGACCAGCCAAGGAATCTTTCTCCTGGATTTCTGCTCCTTTTGACCATCTCAAACCGGATGTATTTGTGGTCGCTGAAGGTTTCTTCCTCTACAACTCTCCACTTTTTAATTTTTTGCACCAGAAAAGAGTTTGCCCAAGTGAGATCCAGCACTGACTTTGATTTTTCCCTTGCGAAGGTGGTGACGCAAAAGTAGTTTAAAACCGCGAGTGTGAGTGACGACATCAGCTCGACGAGTGTTTGATCCCTTCTGTCTTCCACACCACTGGTCCACAAACGAGACTTTGAGTTGAAGTCGTCGGCCACTAGGACTGGTCCCTTTTGTGCCTTGATGTCTTTCTCGAACCTAGACAAATCTGCGGAAATACTATATACCATCACCTGATTTACTCTCAGCCTCACGTAACCGGATGTCTGCAGGAGCAAATCGGTTGCCACGTGCCCGAGGATCTGGATTGCGGTGTCATTTCTTCGGTTTAGATACCATTTATCTCCTTGGAATTTGATGTTCTGCTCTGAAATAACCAATACGTCTATTCTTTTTTCTTCGGCGATTTTTTTTGTAGCAGATTGTCCGTACTGTAACTTCTGTTCAGGTTAACTTCCAGGAATCTAACAAATTTTTCTTCTTTTTGTGGTCTCTTCCTTGGCTCTTCGCAGGGCTGCGCAATTCATGTCGTAGAATTTGTGGCTGCTATAGAGCTTGAATGCTTCACACGTTGGGCACTTGGGTGTGCTACTGCATTACTTGGCGAGATGTCCTACTTCTCATTTGAAATAGGGTTTGCGTTTACTCCTGTCTTCTCCTGTGCATTTCGCTGCTACATGGCCAAATCCCAGACACTTATAACATCTGGGGACCTTCATTTTTTTACATACTCAGGCAAATAATCTACTCGTAGCTTTTCCGTCTTTAAGAGGCTTCTGGTATTAAAATGCGCAATAATAATACTGAAAGACATTCCAATTGAGTAAATGTCTTTCAAGTCGGCGTTTTGGGTTACTTTTTCTGCACTTATTAATTGTGGCGCCACCTATTCTTAGTTGGAAAGTTCCCCTGACCCTTCGAGGCCAAATCAAGACTCACAAGACGTTAGTGTAGCTCTGGCAGCTGTGCAAAGTAGGGTGGTGCCGTTTAAGACCCCAGTGTGGCAGCTATAGTTATTAGCCGAATTTTTTTTTTGAATATTTTTCATTGTTTTATATATATATATATATATATATATATATATATATATATATGTATATATATTTAAACAACTTAGTTTATGGGATGAACCGCGTCTATTTTGAGAAAATTCTCGACGTTTCGGCAACGGCTTTGATGCCATTTTTAAGAGGTTAGCTCTTCACTCGGGGTCTCAATCTGCCTACTCCCCAAGGAGAGCTATGAGTCTTTGAATAAGACTGAGCTTTCGTGTGACCTGCTTGATCTTTTACAGGGCTGGAAGAGAAAGTTTGTTTGGCGGGAGATGTGTTGGGTTGGGGAAAGTTTGTAGGATTAAGGGTGTTGCGTAATTGGCGGTGCGGAGCAATAAGGGACTTCCACATGACAGGCAAACGCTGGCTGTCATCTCATGTGTTGAGGAACTGTGGGCGTTTTTCTATTTCAATTGCCTCATGTACTATTCTGCTGGTAAAATGGGAAATGGGGGCAATGGTTTTAGCCCCAGAGAAATTAATTTTCCGGCCTGTTTCTTTGCTGTGTTTGGCAAGTGCCGAACCATTATCGCATTTCCGTACGGCCTGAGAATGCTCGTATATTCGGCTAGATATTTGCCGATTTGTTTGACCTATGTAGGTCCTTTGGCAGTCTCCACAAGGTATTTCATACACTCCTTGGGATTTATTGGGGCAGTGATCCTTTGCTGAGCGAATAAGTCCAGATATTTGGTTATTGGTCGTAAAGACCGTGCCGATATATTGCCGCATTAGTATGCGGCTTATTCTATCGGTGATTCCTCTGATGTAAGGTAGGAATGCTTTTTGTTGGTCAGGAGGATTTTGGGATTGAGAGTTAGTGTTTTTATTTATATTTTTGATTATATTGGTTAAAGATTTGTTGGAATATCCATTTTGCAGAAGGGTTGTGGTAATGGATTTAATTTCTGTTTGGCGATTTTTCGTATCGGAAAGTCTGATGGATCTGGTTATGAGGGATTTTGCAGCCGAATGGATTTGGACAGGGTGGTGATGGGATTTGGCATTTAGGTAGTGGTTAGCGCGAGTGAGTTTTCTCTAGACAGTGTAATAAAAGCTGTCATTAGAAGGATTTCTTGTTATGAGAGTATATAGGAAGGGAAGGGAATTGTTATGTTCAGTTTCCATGGTAAATTTGATATTGGTGTGGATTTGGTTGAGGTGGGAAAGGAATTCTGGAAGGGTATTATGTCTATGAGGCGAGATAACAAAAGTGTCATCGACATATCGTATCCAGCAGGTAGGTTTAAAGTGAAAGGAGGCTTTTGTTTCAAAATCGATCATAAAAAGGTTAGCAATGACAGGTGAAAGTGGGGAACCCATGGAGCACCATTAGTTTGGCGGTAAAATTTATTTTGGAAGGTAAAGTAAGTATTGGATAGGCAACTTTATTAGGAAGAGGATATTGTTATTTATATTATACGTTGACTTTAATAACTGTAGGGTATCAAGAATTGGGATGTTTGTAAACAAAGAAACTACATAAAGCTAACCATGATGTCACCTTTGCGTATAGGGAAGGTTTTCAGTATTTCTAGGAAATGATAGGAGTTTCGGAAGGAGGATTCCTGCTCTGTGAGAGGTTGGAGAGTCTTGGCAAGGTATTTGGCTAGGTTGTGGGTGGGAGAACCAAACGCACTAACTATAGGGCGTAAAGGAATGTTCTCTTTGTGAATTTTTGGGAGACCATGCAATTTGGGAATTATGAGCGATTTTTCTCGGGGTATGAGGAGTTTCTTGGTATCGGATGATAGGTTGGAGTTAGTAATAATGGTTTTGGTTTTCTTTTCGAGGTAGGTAGTGGGATTATTAGGCACATGGCGATAATCAGAGGATTTAAGTAAATTGTGCATCTTACCGATGTAGTCCGCAGTATTTGGGATCACTGTAGCGTTGCCCTTATCTGCCTGTAAAATTGTAATATTATTATTTTCTTTTAGAGCTTTTAAGGCACGTAATTCGGAGGTTTTGATATTTGGTTTTGGTAATTCGGCTGTACGTAGCACTTTGGCTACATCTTGCCTGGTTTCATTGGCCACATTTTCGGGAAGGGTGGAAATGGAGGATTCTATTCGGGATATAATTTGTCCAGTGGGAACGCAGTTTAATGTTACAGCAAAGTTAAAACCTTTTTCCAGGGCCTGAATAGCTAGGTTGCTTGCAGGGTAGTCAGAAAGGTTATGTACCGTCGTGTTGGGCAGGGATGGTTGGGTATTGGGAATTTTACTTTGGCACAACTTGGAAAGTTTGCGTTTCTGGGTGTTAGTTTTCTTTTCGGATATGCACGACGCTTTGCCGTATATAATCCTAGAAAAAGCATCCCATATAATAGGATAAATTTTGGAGGAACTTAATTTATGGAAAAGGCCATGAAGTTTCAGATTGGTATTGGCGAGGTTTTTACGGGTAGCATGGATGGAGTTTCTAAGTAGAGATAGCTCTGCTTTTTTTAGGGATACGGGAGATGGTGGATGATTTCTGGTGATATTTTAATCGCAAACCAACAGGTATCACCTGCAGGATTTTAAAAATGCAAGGTCACACAAAAGTTTGGCCTTACGTAAAGTAAGCTTTGAATATAGCTTAGTTAATTTTATATATTTATATATTCAGAATATTCGTCTGATTCTGACATGGAAGTTGATTTGGATGAAGATGAGCAAGAAGCAAGTTTAGATCAGTGTTTATTAGAGTCGCGTGCACGTGGCCGCCCAACAACAAAGCTAAAAGAAAAAAAATTGCTTCCTTTGGGACATAAGGGCTCCTTCTCAACGTACATCGGGTATGTTTACAATCATGCGTCTTTCAAACGGCGCCAAATTTTTTATTCAAATTGTTTTTATACAAATTTCAAAATTTCCTGTCAAAGAGCAGTGATGTTTTTTATATTGAAGTAAATAAATGAATCGATGAATAAACTAATAAATAAATAAATCAATTAATTAATTTATTAATAAATGAATGACTAAATAAATAAATAAGTAAATAAATAAATAAATTAATTAATTAATAAATGAATAACTAAGTAAATAAATGAATAATTTTCAGATCGACACTCTGACGTTCATCCTGAACCAATCCCTGGACCATCAAATGAAACATGACACGCTAACACGATCGAATAATATTGGGATGTTCTTTTTACAAAAGAAATAATCGAAATTATCGTAGATCAGACGAATAAAAAAATTGAAAAGTCCGAACTTCTCTAATCGCCAGCAAAAAATTAGAAACTTATCATAATAGCACTGATGTCAACGAAATTTGAGCATACATTGGAGTTTTGTATTACAGTGGACTTTGGAAATCATCTGACGTTGATGATAACAGGCTTTGGGATAAGAAGAATGGAATTACATTGTATAGGTGTGTTTTTACAAGAAATAGCATTTTTAGCATCGTGTCTTCGTTTTGATGACAAAAACGCTAGAGTTGAGGGACAAATTTACGCATATTCGTCAAATTTGGGAAATGTTTATTGGAAACTGTCAACGCAACTATACGCCAAGTAAGAAACGTACTGTTGATGAGCAATTACTAAGTTTTCGAGGACGTTACAGTTTCCGAATGTATATGAAGTCCAAGCCTGATAAATATGGCTTAAAATTAGTGACACTGAATGATGCAGAAACAGAATATCTGGTAAATATTTTTTGCTAATATTGAATTTAATTTGATTTTATTTTACACATGAAAATATTTTTAATTTTTTCAATCTTTTCATAGATTCACGCTGTACCTTATCTGGGGAAAACATCGGTTCGAGTGAGAGGCGAATCAATACCAGAGTACTTTTTTCGCGAAGTGACAAGTCCAATACATGGTACAAATCGTAGTGTGACTTGTGATAACTGGTTCACCTCCATTCCATTACTGCAAAACATGCTAAGAAATCCATTTAATATGAAAATTACTGGTACTATAGGAAAAAATAAGCGTGAAATCCCAGCAGAATTTAAAGTTTCGTCAAAGGAGCCACCGAACACGAAGTTCTGCCATGCGCCAAATATAACGCTGCTTTCTTTTACACCAAAAAGAAAAAACAAAATTGTATTAGTGGTTTCTTCGTATTCGCATTCTACGGAGATAACCAGTGGCAAAGCAACTATAGTTCTACATTATAATGAAACAAAAGGAGGAACGTACTCATTTGGTCAGTTATGTCATTCTTATACGGTTACGCGTAGGACGAATAAGTGGCCAATGCGTATTTTCTATGGTATTCTCGACCAGGCTGCAGTCAATACTAAAATTCTCATGAAGTGTAAATTGAAAGCAGATAATAGTAACGAGAAATGCACGGCAATTATGTGCCTTGAAAGATTGTACATGCACTTAATTCAGCCTTATGTCAACGACAGATCTAAAATACCAACACTGCGCCGCGACATCAAAATTGGAATACAATCAATTTTAAACATTGATATTTAAAGAGAAAAACTAGAAAGAATAGAATTTCCATCCAGGCAACGATGTGCTTTTTGCGATAGAAAAGAAGATAGAAAAACCAAATACGCGTGCAGTCTTTGCGATGAGCATCGTCTGAATTTGTGTCACTCTTTCAATAATTTTTAATACTGAGCTTCTTTTATACGCTATAATTTTTTCATATGATTATTATTAATTACCATTAATACGGATATAATATTATGATTATATATGATATTTATATGATTATTTACATTTAATTGTGAATTATAGTAAAATTTTGATTTTGTAAGAATGGCTCCATTCAAAGTTAAAAATAAATACTTTTTTTTCAACGCTGACTACCAAACGATTTTTTTCCTTAAAGATATATATCTCCAGAGTATTCTATTGAATTATGATTTTTTTAATGAAAATGGACATTTTTACCATTTTTTGCATTCAACAATTTTTTTACAATATTAAATGTTTTTTTCTAAAACAAAATTATTATATCATCTAAAACAACTATTAACAAACATTAGAAAAAAAATTTCAAGCACAAATAATCATAAGTCGCTTTGCAATGAAATTTTTTAACGGTGGGGTCTGAAACGCCCCAGTGTGGCAGCTATGATATTCTGCTGAAGTGTGGCAGCTAAGGGATATATTAGATAAAAATTGAATAAATCATGTTAGTTAATATAAAATGCATAAATTTCAGTATAAATATGTGAACATAAGTAACTTAAAAAATAAAAAAAAATAGCATGCGTTGATATGCATTACAAACTCAAGTTTATGAAACACTGTTGCCGAAAATATCCATTTTTATACAGATATATAACAATATAACACAACCAACTCAATATGCGGATCAAAATCTGTAGAAGTGCTTAGGTGCATCAAATCAAAAAATTATACCCAACCAATTTAAATAGCTGTGAAAGTTCTTATGCAACGTACGAATATTAATTTCTGCTAAACCTATTCAATATGGAAGATGTAAATACAATAAAAAATTTCTTGTCACAAAGCACTTTAGAGCTAGGTAGATTTTGATATGAAGCAAGTTTATGTTAATCTGATTAGAATGTAACGTAAATTAAACGTAAAAATAAAAAATACCAATAAAGATGTGAACTAACTACATATATACAACATTGTAAGAATTTCCACATGGAATATACGCAACCTGTATATGGCAGGTAAACTTGCAACGTAGATTTGGGAAGATGTTGATTAGAGATTGACATTTTAGTGAAGATAGATGGCCCGGAGCGAGACAACAAATCGCAAAAGTGGCACTATTTATTACTTTGGGCATGACGACTTAAAACACGAATATGGAGTCACAGTAATGGTATCACCTCAAATATTAAAATCAGTTTTCATACTAATTTCCATTAACTAACGATTGATGTTATTAAGATTACAAAGCTCCCACAAGATTATGATTAGTATCCAAGTTTACTCACCAACAAACGAGAAGTCTGAAGATAACAAAGTTGTAAAATTTGACAATGGCCTACATAGTACCTTAAAAATCACTAAAAAAGGTGAATTAACAATGATTAAAAATGATTTCAACTTGAAAATGGGGGCTAGCGAGGAGACGAATTTTGCTGCTTGTAGTTGATACTTTCTTCAAACTACCTCCAGTGGAACATTGTAAAAAACCAAATGGACGTTAAAGCAATAAAGACTTACCGCGGGCTTGGATCACAATTCAACGATTATGGAGTTCAAAATGCGTCGACTTCTAAAAATCAAGACATCGGCTTCAACAAAGAGAATAAATATACTTAAAAACAAAATACCAGAGATCAAAGAAGAAGTAAAGAAGAAGTTAGAGAACAAATTTAAGATACCCATAAATAAAAATTCCAACAAAACAGAAAATGAAACTGAAATTGAAGTTGAAAGAACTTGGAGATTTTATAAAGAATAACATTGTAGAAATTCAGAACAACACAACGATACTAGATCTAATAAACGAAAGGAGAAAATACAAGACCAAAAATGTAAGTAAATACAAACAGATGAACAAACTAATTCGCCAAATTTGTAGGGACGCTAAAGAACAGTGGATAACGGAAAAATGTAAGGAAATAGAAACATTTCAGAACAAATACGACACGTTTAACTTTCATAAAAAGATCAACACTAAAAAATAAAGAAAATAAGATCATAGTAGACCTTCAAAAAAAAAAGAAAACGTGGAAAAAATACATCGAGCAGCTCTTCGATGGTAGCAGGCCTGATGTAATTGAGCGAGTAAATGACGCAGAAAGGGACGAAGATCTAGACATCACTAAAGCAGAAGTTATCCATGCTATTAACATATAGAAAGAGGAGAAAACAACAGGACCAGATAGAATGTATAGTGAGATGTTAAAGATTATTGGTGAACAAAACGATGCAAGGCTACAATTACTACTATCATTATTCAATTTATTACATCGTTTGAGAAAAATTCCAATGGACTGGTTGAAATCAATTTTCGTCACAATACAAAAAAATCCCCAGTCCTTTATACTGCGATGACTATTGAATGATCAGCATAATATTTTTAAAAATTATCTATCGCAGCATAAATAATAAATATAAAGAAGAAATCAATGACACGCAATTTTATTTGCCAAAAACACTGGATACTCGTAAATAAATTTTTTGTTTGAACGTTCTGACGCAACGATGTCGAGACATGAATATACATACATATATATGCGCAAATTGCCTTACACCTAACG
Source organism: Sinelater perroti (assembly GCA_036346155.1). Lineage (NCBI taxonomy): Eukaryota > Metazoa > Arthropoda > Insecta > Coleoptera > Elateridae > Sinelater > Sinelater perroti. Next base: position 1,148,156 of record JARFIY010000025.1, on the reverse strand, counting down.
GTAAAAAGGGCATAAGGATTAAGTAAGTAAAAGTAAAGTAAATATATGCGCAACACTTGATATATAAAACCTTAAAAACGAATTAAATTCAATTTTTATTGATTACCGAAGAGTAGAAACTATTATAATTACTACAATCAACCAGAATAGACAACAAAGATATCATTATCATTACATAATTACATATATTTAAGACGAGTGTTTGTATTCATATATATTTGTCACAATTGAATTAAACGTTTTTAATTTGTATTTGAGGTTTCATATATCAATGCATACGGGATTTTTCTAGTCCGTATAATAGAGGCATTATACTGGCAACAGTCAGCTGAAATTAAAGTAGAGGGAAAAACTTCAGAATCTATTCTCTGAAAGAAAAATGTCCATCAGGGTTGCATACTCTTCCCGCTGCTTTTTATATTTAGAGGATCTCTAGACGAAAACATTGTAGGAGTGGTGGAACAGTAACAAACCTTCGTTATGCAGACGAGACAGTTATAAAGGCAAAAAATGTAACAGAGTTACAAATAATGGTCGATAGATTGGTAGACTATAGTGAAGAATACGGTTTAACCGTAAACATATCAAAATCTAAAGTAATGGATCTATCAAACACTAAAACTATAGTAACTTTCCGAGTAAAAGCGGACATTGTGGAACAAGTACTCGATTTAAAATACCTAGAAACTCTTGTTAATAAAAATAGAGATAACAGAAAAGAAATCCGGTCACGCATTGAACAAGCTCGAAGAGCATTTACAAGCCTGAAAAGGGTTTTTCATTAGATTCTATCTCAATCTTAAGCTATGATTATGAATGATGAGATGCTACTTATTCCCAATCCTTCTGTATAGACGCAAATGCTGGCCTTTCGATCCCACCATAGGAAGAAAAATAGAATCCTTCAAAATGTACATCTACCGACGAATTCTACGTATAAAAGAATAACAAATACTAAAGTACTCTAATGCATGAATACCGATAAATAGTTTCTACTAACTTTAATCTAAAGAAAAATACAATACTTTGGGTATGTAATGCGAGGTAGTAAACATGAAATACTCCACTTAATTATCGAAGGAAAAATTCAGGAGGAAAGGTCAATAGGGAAACGGAAGAACTATCGGTTAAAAGATATCCATCGCTGGCTTGGCTGCAAATCCGTTGAAATATTCAGAGCAGCAGTTTTCAAAACAAAATTAGCCGTATGGATGGCTAATCTTCATAATGGGACGACGGAATAAGAACAGTAAAAATAAAAAATATTATAGTCATATCTTTATATTTCTTCATTTTTGAACAACTTGGTTTATGGGTTGAATCGCGTAGATTTTTTAGAAAACTCTATGTGTTTTGGTATCCAATGTGCTACTCTTGTCAAGAGAGATGGGAATTTAGATGCTGATTCTCAAAGAGAACTTTCATTCATAGAAAAAGACCGCCCTCTTTACGTGTTCTATTTCGGTGTTTATTGAAGCAGAAGTAAAAGTTTTACTGGAATTTGTTTTGGCGGAAAGTTTGTTACATTGGACACGCTATGTAACTGATGACACAGGATAATTAACGTTATCCAAATAAAGAGTAAACGTTGACCATTCTCTAGAGCATTAACGTTTTTTATTTCACTTGCCTACGAATGACTCGACTGGCGCAATGAAAAATGGTGAAAAATAAAAGCGAGTATCTTTGATGATGAAAAAATTATTTTATGGGTGGTTCCTTTACTCTGTTTGACAAGCGTTTATAGATTGTCGTTTTCTCCTACAGCCAATGAATATTTGTATATACGGTTTGAAATTTGTCAAAGTAACTACAGGATATTTCATAAATTCTTTAGCATTTGTAGTAGTGGACTTGAGCGGATAGTCAGCTATTTTAATAGTCGTTGCAAAAATCGTTTGTTTGTTTTTTTTAACATTGGACGATTTTGTCAGCGAAACATTTAATGCAAGGTAAGAATGCTTTTAATAGGTGTATAAATAAGTTCTCAGCTATTTTCTGCAAAATTAAAGTTTTATTTAAAAACAAACAAAAAGAGCTTAAGTATCAAAGTATCCTCCGTTGGCATCGATTACCTTTTGCCATCTTCCGGGTAGCTCACGAATTCCCTGCTGATAGAAGCTCACCGGCTTCGAGACGATAAAGTTATCGATGCATTTTTGGACTTCTTCTTCTGTTTTGAAGTGCGTATCTGCCAAGTGATGCTGTAACGACCGGAATAAATGATAATCGGAAGGGGACATGTCTGGGCTATACGCTGCATGTGGGAGAAGTTCCCAGCCTAACGCGTCTGCAGCTCATCCCTGTCAAATGTTTAAGGGCGTCCAGTGCGTGGTTGATCTTCAAGACTAAACTCTCCTCCGCGAAATCACTTTTTGGACGTCGCATGACTTACAGCATTCTCACCATACGCAGCACAAATCATTTCGGTGGCTTCAGCAGCGTTTTTCTTAAGATGAAACGCGAAGTGGATAGAAAATCGAATATGCTCTTTTGTGATTGCCATCGTGAACACAGCTGATTATTGAGTTATGTGCATCAAACCCCAAATCGCATGATGTTTCGAAAGTCCAAATGTCATTGCTTTAAAACCGCAAGAGGGCGGACTAATACGTTACATGTAAACGGTGATTTGCATTTAAGTAATGGTTCGTAGGTATCCCGTAGACAATGTGACAAAAACTGTTATTGGGCATATTTAGAAAGTAGGACTTATTTAGTTTCCATTGAAAACTTCAAATCCTGTTCCTACCAAACATATATCCCAGATAGAATTTTGTATTACCAAAATTTTCAAAAACATATCTAGTGAAATCAGGCAAAATATAATTAACTAAACCCAATTACTAGTCTTAGAAACTTTAAGACAAGACAGCAACGTTATAATCTTACCGACAGACAAGAATATAGCTACAGTTATTGTCAATAACTCAGATTATATTGTTAAGATAAAGGATTTATTAAAATCATCAGGCTATCGTCTAGTACGTAACAACTTATCTTGAGAAAAAACGAACAACTAAGACCTTCATTACCAACTTAAGCCCATCCCATGATAACGAAAAACTTCTTATAGTCCGAGAAAGATCTTGAAGAACACTAGTTGAACGGTTTTTCAAAAATTTATAAAAATACTCTTGTTGTGAGATGATGGCGTTTGCAATAGTTAGTTTTTCTACCGCAGTTGCCACATAAGATTAAGAACAAAATAACTAAATGGTAATATTGAATTTTCCTTATTTATCTTAATATATTTTTAATGCTCATTTGAAACATTCCTGCGTTTCCGAATTATATTGTTACCAAATTTATATAATATAATTATAATATAATTACAACGCTGATTTACAATTTGGAATTTTTCTTATAAGAAGCTCACGTAAGTTTTTCCTCATAATTTTTCCTGTTGCATTTCTAGGAATTTCTTCTATAAACCGAATTCCCCTGCGCAAATCTTTGGGAGAAGATAGCTGGTCTGAAAAATAATACCGATAATCATATACATCCATTAAAATTTTAACCGGATAAATAAATAACCATAATGTAAAAAAATCGTGACGACATACTTGCAATTATATCGTAAACCTTCTTTTCGCTTATGTTCTTGTCTGGCTGCTTGACTTCAAACGCAGCAGGCAGTTCACCAGCTTGTTCGTTGGGAATGCCGACAACGGCGGCGTCTTTTATGCTTGGATGTTGCAGAAGTATTGGCTCTAACTCTGCCGGAGGCACCTGTAACAATGTTGCGATCTAAATCATTTTAATTTATTTGAATATAACTAACCTGAAATCCCTTATATTTGATTAGTTCTTTCAGCTTGTCGACAATAAAGAAATTTTCTTCATCATAGTAGCCAATATCGCCTGTATGAAGCCAACCGTCTTTGTCGATTGCTTCTTTGGTGGCAGGTTCGTTGCCACCATACCTCCCTTGACACATATTTCACCTATTTTGTGTGGACCCAAAGCTTTTCCAGTTTTAAGATCGATTACTTTACCGCTCATATATGACACTAAAGTTCCTGAAGATCCTGCTTTAAATTCGACCTCATTGACTATTGTCGTAGCTAATGTTACTTCTGTTAAACCGTAGCCTTGGCGTATTCCTTTTATGTTAAATCTGTAAAAGTGTGAATACTTATGAAATGATTAATTTTAAATTACAAACATTACTTTTTGACTACGGCCTGTTCAATTTCTTTGGATAAAGGAGCAGCGCCACACCCTAGCTGTTGTAAATTAGACAAGTCGTACTTATCAACTAACGGGCTTTTAGCCAAAAATAATACTATAGGTGGCACAACAATCATGCTGTGAACTTTATAATTTTGAATTGCGCTCAAAAATATTTCTGGTTCAAAGCGTTCCATTATTACAATTCGAAGGCCGATTATAAAATAACCAAGTGTTGTACATAGCCCAAAGGCGTGAAAAATGGCATGAATAACAGAACAGAAGTATTCGGTATAACTTGAGTTGCGGTAATAGGATCTCTAAAATTATTTGTAATAACTAGGAAGTTAAGTTTGCATTACACTTTATACCTCACGTGAGTAAACCGGACGGATGAGTTTTTGTGGGTTAACATTACTCCTTTTGGCACTCCGATGGTTCCTGATGAACACATAATGACGGCTGTTTGCTCATTTGGATCAAAATGAGCAGGTCTGAAGTTTACTACATCTGATGCCTTTGAATTCCGCTGAATAAAATTGTAAAGAGACTCTACATCGTCTATGTTGAGTGGAATTCAGAACTACAACTTTCTTTACAAACGCAAATTTTTTTCTAGTTCAATAACTTTAGACAACCTTCTCTTTGAGCAAAAAATAACCTGAGGCTTTGATATTTTTAAGGCGTTTTCCAACTCGTCTAGCAAAAAATAATATAATATAATATAATATAAGGTAACATAATTGCTTACATTTAGTATAATTTTGGTAAAAATCCAATAACCATAACCACTAGATTGTGGATCCAAGTCCGCGGTAAGTCTTTGTTGCTTTAACGTGTTGATAAAATCCTTTTGGTTTTTCACAATGTTCCACTGGAGGTAGTTTGAAGAAAGTGTAGCTACAAGCAGCTGTTGTTTATTGCAAAATTCGACGACTGCGTCTACTTTTAAATATCTTATACCGAGACCGTATTTTCTTACTATGACGTCTTCCTCCTTAGCACCTATTTTCAAGTAATCCACTTATGATTGTCGTGCACTGAGAGTTGCATGGTGCATAAGTGGCATGGATAGCTGCCAATAAATACGTTACATCATGCTAAGTCTTATCGTAACCTCACATCTCTGAATTAGGTACTTATACCTTCGACCAAGTTGTCGATTTCACGCATTCACAGACCAATGGCGAGCCAACTCTTTCACCATCTCGTCATCTTTAACTCAAACAATTTTGTAGATTCTCTAAGAGACATTTAAAAGAAAAGAGAGGGAGAGAGGGAGGATTTAAAAGTCACAATGTCAATGTCAGACGCAAACAAGTTTTGATTTCTTGAGAGCGGAAATAATATAAAAACCACAAAAAGTCAAAGTTAGTTTAAGTTTATATCAGGCAGCCTGACAAACCATAAAGATGAACTAACAGCATTTCCAATTCATTGACATAATGTTAATATCGAAATCTCACTATGTAGAGAGGAGTTACCAAAAGATCTCAGCCTACACCATTTATGCCACACAAGATCCAAATGGAATTGTAAATGCTGGCTCGGCAATTATAATTGAAAACAACATCAAACATCACGATCTACCTAAATAAAACCCAGAATATCTATATTTAACTACAATTACGATTGAAGATTGGAAAGGTTCATTAAACACATCAGCAGCCTATTGTCCTTCACTTTAAACAATACTTCGGAACATTAGGTAACAGATTTATTATTATTATTCCTCAAGAGTGACCATTCCGAAAGGCAGAGAATTGCTGAAGGCAATAACGAACAAAGGATTACATTAAGTAAGCTAACCTATTGGCTTTCAGACATGACGAAAGTACCTGACCTACTAGACTTTTTGTATTAAAAGACCATCAATTCAAGCTACTGCAAAGTTGAGTTTTATTTCGATCTATTTTATGATCACTCATCAATAATAGTGAAAATGTCTACTTAGGTATTACTCATAGAAAATTCTGTTACTATCAGCAGCAAATTCATGAACTGGGATCACTACAGAAAACTAGTAGATGAAACATTAACACTCGATATATCTTTGAAAAACGATAAGGATTTAATAGCAGCAGTGGAACATTTCAACGGATTAGTCCAACAAGTAGCCTGGAAAACAACATCAAAGAAAATGCTAAATAACATACACCCAAATTGTTCCAATTAAGTTAAAAGGAAATAGCTAAAAACGGAAATAAAAAAGAAAGTGACAAAAAAACATCCCGAAGACAAAAATTTGATTTCCGATATAAGGAATTATATTAATTAGACTGTATTAAGATAAATCAATAGGATATTTTAACAACATTCTGTATTTTTTTCAATCATCAAGTCTATTACTATTGGTGAAAAGTGTTATACTGGCTCGGCTACTACTTGAAAGAAAGAAAAATGTTTGTTAACATTAATTATGCTTATTGCACTTCGTGGTTTTTCATAGTTTTCAAAATACCATAATTTGTTTTTTTATTTTAAGTTAATAACATTAATTTGACAGTAAAAAATATTTAATCACTGTTATTCATTGGTAATTTGGGAATTGTTATGTTGATCAGAGGTTATAGCAATATTATGTTCTATTTTCTTTATCTGATTGAAAGGTTTTATGAAAAAAATAAGTATTAATTTTTGAAAATTCTCGGTTGCTACATATTATAAAACTCACACTCTTATAGATAATTACACACACTATGAAGTATTTAACCAGACGCGCATTAGTCAGGGGCCTCAGAATTAAATTTAGTAGCGATTTCATTTTTCTTGCTTGTTATAGCCATATAATTGACAAAGGATTTAAAATGCTTGGTTGTATTTATAGAAATAAGATTTTTTCTTCCTCTCTTGGTTTAGCGCATTATAAAATAATTTTTTTCTTTTTAGATATTATATTATGTAGTATACACACATAATTTGGGAAAATCAGAAAAGTCAATGAATAGATTCTTTAACAATGTATCCTTGCTCAAGGAATGAAAAGAAAATAATTACTAAGTATAGTAACGTAGTAACGTGTGATGCTTTTACCAATAGTTATTTGTGCAACGTAGTTAAGATGTGAATCAACCCATCCGTCAGGTAATAAATTACTTTTCATTTTGAATATTTTTAAAAATATTTTAATTTAGTAGTATCTATGGTATTAATAGTAAACTTTCAATTTATTGCGAATGAAAGTTATAGTTCTTTATTTATCTTTATGTCAAGTAAAATAATTGTAACGGTTATTTTTGGGCATTAAATATTTTGATATAATTATACCTTTAAAGTATGTCTACGTGGTGGTCGAAGTTGATATACCATCTATTTGGCCAATTATCTAGTTACATATGTGAGAAATCAAGTATAAATCTGAATTTCTTTTCAACGCGCCGTGAGGTAAACGCAGAAGGGCGCTTCTTTAGTCAGTATCATGATGTCAGATCAAGAGCAAAGAATTGATATCAACATTCTCATGACAGAGTGTAGAACCACCAAAAATTGTTACAACGCTTAAGTTGCAGTTCGGAGACAACATTCTTAATAAGTTTCAAGTATACAGGTGGCATAAACGAAAGTAATTGAAAGTAAAGGTCACAGATGTCGTTGGAAGATCACCATTACTGAGAATATTTGATATTTTTGAAATTGTGTTTCAGATCTAGATAAATTTTGATTTACGACGACATTTGGCCTTATACAGGTGCCCAAAAAATGAGCATTTATTCTGGACTGCACTGAAACATTCTTCCTACATTTTGGACTTATAATTTGTTTGGACTTCTAAAAGAAAACACTTAAGAGGGCAGATGTTATGTGTAAGTTAAAAAGACTGAAACTTTTAGATTCTGCATTAGCAGGTTTACAAATCTGCGACTAATAGTTGGGATTGATTTCAATTTTTACCATGCATCATAGAGAAATAGTAATTACAGCAGAAAAAATTAGCGTTTCTTTGATTAAATTATGGAATAGAGAACTTGCAAAGTTGAAGTGGAAAAATTTGGTTTGTGAGGTGAATGTTATCAGCTCGTTGCTTTTATTACTTACTTATTTAATCCTAAAGGCTCTCTACTCTTTTGAGTGTAAGACTAGCTTTTCTTGCTATATACCAAGGGCAACAAAGTCACGGGCACTTAGGCCTCAATTGGGCTCATTGTACTACCTCCTACGCTGCCTCTCACTGTGCGCTCATTGGCCAAGCCAACTTGAATTGAGGAGCAAGCGCAGGGCATTCTCAAAAAAAAACGTGTTCTGCCGTCTTCTCCCTTAAATTGCAGCCTCGGTGCCCTCCTTCTTTGGTTATTGTTTTTTTTTCCTTGGTTTTAATATTCAAAGCTGAGAACTGATAAAACAGCTTCCCTCCTTTGTTATTAATAATAGTCACTGCCTCCCCATTTATACCAAATATTAGCAGGGTTTCTCCTTTTCGGCATTATGGAAGATGCACCACTCTAGGACGTTCACTCAGGGGTTTTGCAGTGGCAGTTTACGGATGACGGTTTTTGTAGCCTTAGGTTTCCGAGGAATTGAAAGAGCTAGGTGACCGATACACTCACAAGACGTCTAGACGGGTTTTATCCCACGGGGAGGGAAGCTTGGCAACTGCCTGTTTTAGCCACTTGAAAGGATGGTCGTCTTTGCAAGTGATTCTAAGAATCTGTCCAAAATACTGACATCCCTTAAAAGTGGGTTGGTTTTCTGCTAGGGTAAACATGTTTTAAAAGTTAATATTAATGTGAGAAAACGTGGAATAAATAATTAATCTGTAAGTAGGTAGGCAGTAAGTATAATAGAAAGATACAATCAGGTTTGACTGGATGGAGACAGTTGTTGTTAAAGAGCAATCTTAAGGAAAAGAATGATCACACTTGCCGTCAAAAATAGCCCTAAAATTTATAAAAAGGTTTTAGGTATTTAAAAAAATAGTGTGTTGAAGTAAATGTTAATGTAATTTTCAGTTCTTAGAAAACAACCATAGTGCCATTTCCGATAAGAAGGATAATGAGAAAATTAAAACTAGCAAGTAAACAACTATAAGTAAGCTAGAAAATTAAATACTTTAGAGGAGTTTTAGAAGCAAATCTAATCTGGAACTCACATACACAATAAATGTTAAACAAAAGTTGTAAACTTAAGTCGTGTAAAGTACTCTGATGTGGTGAGACTTACCGGACCACTAATTTGGATTGTAAAATAGAGACAAGCCAAGTTGGATTTGGAAATTTCAGAGCCTTGGTGGCTTATGCATTTATAGATGCAATGAGGAGCCTTCTAATTGTAGCCTGTAAGTCTAATACGTTTACCTCTCCTGTTTTTTTTTAAAAATGGTTTATTATAATGCGAAACATAATGGAAGTCAGCCAGCTTATAAATCTGTTAATGAAAAATACCTGTGACGTTGTGCCATCTCGGCAAGGCTTTAATATACATTTTAAAATTCAATTATAGTTAATTGAAATACTTGTACATAGGCAGTACCTAACAGAAAAACTAATCTGGTACACATTGAAATTCAAAAACGACAAGACGATTGTTTTTTTTTTAGTTATACATATGCTATAGTACTGAAAAGAGGAAATTTACATCTACGTCAGAACTATCATCTGTATCGATTCCAAGGTACTTTGGAAATCTCTGCAGAATTTTATGACCTTTGTAAACACAATAAACTTACTGTTATGTATTAAGTGCTTATTTTTTATAATTATGCAAATCCCTTTCAAAGCTGTGCTAACATTGTATAGTCATGTCTAATTCAAAACAAATTTAAGTGTAATTAGTCACAGTGGCATATTTGCATTTTACTACATAATAATAACAATTTAAATGTTATAAAAACAAATATGCATTTATTTTGTGTACTTACATTAAGCCTGCAAATGTACACTAATTTGGTTTGTTTATTTAAGAACAGTGTATTTGCTCAAATTAACAATCTTTAAATACTATCGAACAGTTACAGGCAAACAGTTCTTGAAGGAGTTTCGGGGCGTTCAAAAATCACTCTCAGTTTTATTTTCGTTATATAGTCAAACGTGGCAGCTTCAAAGGGTACGTATTTGTATCCATATTTACAGTTGCAATAAACAAATTAGCTGCATTTACCTAGATAACAACTGGCGGGCCTTTTATGATATTCCGCGTTGCGGTAAGTAAAACTTTGCGTTTTCTTCTTAACTTTATTTTAATTACAAATTATTCTCCATAAAAACATGTATTTAATTATAATTGACATCATATTTATTTTAGTTTGTATTGCATTATAACACTTAAATATTAGAAAGTATAGAAATTACACATTTGGCAACATTTATTTATAAAATATAAACTATGTGAGATACGTAAAATTTGATATTATTTCGGTGAGAAGTAAGATGAAATACAGCATTCTGTCTGATTTTTCGTTTTTCTTTATAAATAATTAATGTTTATTATTTAAAATTTTAATGTTCAGAAAATTTTTACGCAATATAACAGAAAAATAATGAAAATTTTGATATATTTGTTTAAGATGAGTAAGGTGTATAAAATACTTTTGCAATATAATGTTGTTAAGGCGATAACTACATAACTTGTTCTATTTTTATTGAAGAAAAATTTGAACTCTGGCGAATTACAATCACACAATCATTTATAAGTAACATTTTGCTGGTCAATGTTGAAGAATAAGTGAAAGTGCAGCAGCGTGATCCAAATGGATTTTTGATACACTACCATGTATACCGAACAATACTGTAACATTTTTTTTAGAATTTGAACAAACTAGGTATATCTTCAAGTTACTTTATGATAGTTAAGAGAGTAGCACCGAAGACATTGGCAAAGTAATAGATCAAGTGCACCAAATAAAAACATAATCAATTTCATAAGATAAATGTTTACTATTGCATAATTTGATGGTTCAAATTTAGTTTTGATATAATAATATTTTTCCGTAATTTAGTTTTGATAACTATAACTATATAAAAATTAATTTACAAGCTAAGTGATTGTCGTGAAGAAAGGCCAAGTTTAGCAGCTACCAAAACAAAATAGGTTCAAATAAAAAGCCATTTATGTAATTATTAGATCCACCTTGGGTATTGGTACGACTAAAATAAACAAAAATTTTTTGGATATAAATGGGTGTCCCAAAAGGTAGAAAAAATTTAAATTTACGCTGTACTTTTTTTGAAATATTGGCAGCGTTTAGTGATATTTTGTAAAAATATATTTCGGTTAATTAATATGGAGTGTTGCTTAACGGAGGAACAAGTAACGCATGTTAACACATGCATGAACAATGCTTCGACAAGACTATGCAGAAATAACATGGCGTTTTCGGAAGGAGAAATGCACCAAGTAGAAAAACTGGGAAAATTAGTTACAAAATTTGAAACAAACGGGTTTGGGTGCAACTGAACACCATGTGGCGTATTTTAAGAAAAGATCTGCATTTGTACCATTCAAATTCTAGCTAACTCTAAACTAAAGAGACAAGCGACCATTTAAAACGCTGGATCTTTGCATTTTTGAGTGCTAGAGAATCAAGAATTTGACGGAAATTTTTCTAAGAAAACTATCTTTAGCGACGAGGCATAGTTTCTATTCCAGCGGGTATGTCAATAAGCAAAATTGTTGCATTTGAGATATAGAAAATCTTTGAAGTCATTCAAGAACGGCCTATGCATATCAAAAGAATAACAGAGACGTTCTTTTTGAAAATGGGACTAGAAAGCAGTGATTATTAGTGGTGAAAGTTATCGTCAGATGATAGTGGATTTTTTGTGATTTATTGGATTACTTGTAGTTCCAGAAAGATAACGCCACATGTCGTACGATGCGTGAAACAATTCAAATAGCGAAGCAAACCGGCCACCAAGATTTTACGATCTCACACTATAAATTTTTTTCCTCTGGAGATTTTTAAAGATTAAAGTTTATGGTACGAAAATAAAAACGACCCCTACATTAAAATCGAAAAATTAAAAGAGTTATCAACGAAATTGAACCACAGTTATGTGAAAAAGTGGCCCAGAATTTTATCAGAAGAATTCAAAAGCGTTAAATGAGTCATAGAGGACCTTTGTCAAAGATTCTACTTGGCATGTAATGGCAATGCTTAGTCTTTAAAATAAAATCGTAACTTTGTTAATTAATAAATGAATAAAATGTTTTTTTAACTAAATCCTTCGTTTTTTTGGAACGTTCTATGTTTGATACATTATTTGTCATACAATTTTTAGATGTTATATTTTAATTATTTGTATATTTCCGTTAACGGATAAAATGTGTATTGTATAATTTTTAACGCCCGTTGTCATAGAAAACATCAAAAAGTTTGTTTCTGAAATTACTCAGTAAGAGAAAAAATTGTGCTTTGAATGTCTAAATGCACTTAACGTATAAAAGAATATTTTGAAAAGCAACAATAGGAAGGATTATTGGGTAGTAAAATTTTTATTGCAAACGTTTTTGGTGCTAGATTCGTATTACTACAGGATTCGGCAGAATGATCTCCTCTTTTCAAAACAGCAATAAAAAGAACATGTTCTGTAGAATGTTTTATTGTACCATCATACATAACAATGTTTGTCATTTGGCTATCAGTTAGTTTTGTAGGTTTTTTTCCCGTGTAGCGCTATTTTGTTGAACCATAGTGGTGCATTCCATGTTTGTTGGGTTTGTTGAGTTTGGTCTCCAGAAAATTGTATAATATTGCAACATAGGGGTAAACAATAACCACCGTGTTTGTCCCAAAAATATAGCCTTATAATGCTAAATTCCGTAACTGTAAACCAAACAGTTACACTAAGCTTACTGTGGTCGCTTATGGTCGAAGATTTTGTGCAGTTCATTACCAAAAATTGTGCTTATTGAGGCAGATTGATAAATAAAAATAAGCTTCGTCACTACTCAACACAAAAGCATCAACTGGAATATTTGCCAGCATGTCCTTGAAAGCAGCCTTCTGAGCGTACCATTCACATTCCTTAATCATCAGTTTGTATGAGATTGCAGTGTAGAATTCTCTGCAACTTTCTGTCAGATATTTTTAAGGCGAGAGTATGCTTAGCGGCGGAATATTGTGGCGATATGACAACACGCTATTCTTGGGTGTTCGAACGCTACGAATTCTATCGTTGTAATGTTAAACCAGTTTGTCGGAAATTGCGTATCCACAACATTATGGTTTTCTTGGTCGGAACTCTTCTGTAAAGACCTACTCTTGAATTTTTCTAATGTTTGGTATTAATCAATAATAAAGTTTTTCGTCTTCACAATAATAATATTTATACACATAAATAAAATCTGGATAAAGATAAATTATTAAATTTTTTAAGGACTTGCAATCTTAGGAAAGGCAAAGTTAAAATAGTTACTTTGTATTTAAATAATTCCGGTATCACATATAGCAAGAAGCCTTATACTCCAAATTTTTATCTCACAGAATATCATTGGAAGGGTTAAGTCAGAAATGTCGCATTAAACTTAGATCTTACAACACATATTTTTAAAAATGTGCTCTGTTGATTAAAATATTATTAACAAAATCATTATTCGTTTTAAGTACAGGTAAAAATATTCGATGTTAATTAATTATGCAAAATTTATTGGTAGTTATATTTCTTTTCGAATTAATGTAGTTAATTTTATTTCTTAAATTGCTTTTTTAGTTATCGATATGTGTTCGCTCCTGAGAAAATATTACTTGTTGGTGATAAATATTTTATACATTAAAAATTTCTTCGCACAAGTATAATAAATTTTTTGTAAGTTAAATTTTTGCATCGCATTCATTTAGATAAAGCAATTAAAATTTATAGTACTTTTCGTATTAGTGTACATAACGAATGAAGCAGTTATAAACAATATTAAGCTACTGCAATATAACTTAATTGCTCTCTATAAAACATAGTAAGCTTTAGAAAGGAACTAAAATTTTATTGCAGATATTAGTAATGGATTTTAAACAAATTTTATGTCTATGGCACTATAAACTTTTAAAAAGTTTTAAATCTTTTGTTTGTTGTATACTTTACCCTTTTTATAATACAGATAAATTTGGTCTGCAGACGCTGTAAGTATTTTTAATATAAAAATAATTTAATTCCAACTCTTTGCTTAAAATGTTTATATAATAAAAATATTTGTAGTTGCATTTATATAAAGAAATCTATGTTTAAAGCAGTTATTACAATATTTGTATTTTATTTGTTTATATTTTAGTTACTTATGAGCACTTGTCGTATTTGTCTAATTTGCTAAGAATTGTTTATCGCTAAATACTATTATTTCTAATATTTACTAACTTAAGACAATACTAGACTGTCTAAAATTAATTCCTTTGTGAAGTGGAACTGCATTTCTTCGCAGTATGATTGATTTTATTATTTATGTCCATTATATAAATAAATCCACATCTGGTATATTGTATAACTATGTGAGTTCCCCATCTTTACTTTATTATACACTATAACTTTTTGTTAATTTTTGGCAATAATATTGCTTTAATTAAACTTAATCCTTATTACATTTTTTCCGTTGGGGCGCACTTTCCGGCGTAACAGCCTCAAGGGCTAAGATGATATGACACTTTTTTCTAGAACTCAAAACACAATAAATAAATTTTCATTTTTTATTATCTTATTGGTAATAATTTTTAGAACCAGGTATGAGTTTTTCATAACCAATTAGCTATATTTTACCATTTTTATACAAAAAGTGCTTACTGATAAAAAACCAATGTTAATCTGTGTTTAATATGGACTTATTTCTAGTGCCCCGAAAAATTTTACTAATTAAATCTGACTTCTCTATTGATTACTATTAGTTCAAGATGGACCACTCGACAATTAAAAAGTCACTATTTTACTTTCTTTTTTCTAAATTTTTTAGTATATTTCATTAAAAACTTGTAGTATAACGTACTGAGTATAAATATCTCTTGTAATGTTAAAGCTATTGAATATTGTAAAAACTACATATATCAAAATGGTAGAGAAGTTAAGTTTTAACGTAGATAAAGTCTAGAGTTTTTTAAAGACTTTTTCCGAAAACACATTTGTCCGCTAAGCAGATGATAGTTTTCCTTATTATAAAATTAAAAAGAAATCAAATCAAATATATTCTAAATGGACGTAGAACAGACAAGCATCAATTAAATTTATTTTTAGTCATCGACACGTCTGAAAATCCGAACACATTGAAAAAAGTCAAAAATCAAAGCTGGAATTAAATGATAAAGAATTTTTTATCGAATTCATTGCAATAGTAAACGCTATCGCGGCATACTTTGCTGCTTTTGGATAATTGCTCCGGTTAACCAATATGTTAAGTAGAGATAACTTCGGCAAGAGATTTCTGATAGGGAAAGTTCACAATACTGACACATTACATCACATTACATTGCACGGCTCTATATCGTTCATTTTTAATAGCAATGCAAACACAAACGCGTCACATTATGGATCGACGAACTTTTTTATACTTTTGGGCAATTAGACGTTATTAAAGAAACTGGCTAAGCGCACACAACGCTTTCACCATAAATTTTTATTCACAGGTAAAATCAAATAATTTTTTTGAGAATCTGTTATTAGGTACTAGGCAACTTTAACAATAAAACGAGTTAAAATTCCACCACACATTAGTCACAGAACTTGTGGTACTGTAAGGGCAGAGTGTCCTTCAGAAGCTGTATATACACTCAGTCATTGAGGCGTTGTGATCTAACCAAGTTCTTCTTAATGATGCTAGTTTAAATATTGGTGCACAATCGTAATGGTAATAGCTTATTAGAAAAGTCAGAGACAAAACCATTTTTTTGGAAGATAATTTGCGATAGTCTCTGCAAGTGAGAGGAATAGTAGCGGTTTTCTTGGCGTGCATTATTCTAATGGGACGTTTGCCTAAAAATTGTACAAAATTATTCTCAATGTCTTAAAAACACTTTATTTTAACTTAGATGTATTAACATGACGCATTTATTTTTTACCTTTATCTTTACCATCAAATGACACCATCTTATACAAACAACGAAACACTGCTCTAAAGGTTTTGTTATTTGATTACTATCTGTGAGAGTAATTTTCTTGATACATTTATACTGCCTTTTGAACGCTTTCTTTTCTCGTCCATATATGTAAATTAGGTTATCCTCTTTATTTATGTATAACAGGATATCATAACCAAATTTTACAATGCATGTTTACTTAGGGCTCATCTGCACCTGAAAAAAGCTTAGAAACATGTACTGTAATTAAGATGAGTATTTTTAGGAGTGACTCCTGTCGTGAAGAATATTGTTTACAATATATACTTATATGTATATTGTTGTTTTTTTTCATCAGGGGTCACCAATTACAGTTAATTTTACAGTTAACATTCAACCTTCAGTTAAACATCAAAATTTTTAGTGCAAGCATGCTAACCAGTTAGTTGATTAGTTTTAATCTGTAAAGTTAGGATATTTCTAGTTTTCGCTACAATTAACCGAAACTATTTTACCTTAATTTTTTTTTAATTTAAAAAGTTCTCTTTATTCTAAATTTTTATAATCAAATTTAAATTGTAGCTACAGTCCGATAGGCAGACCTATTTGCCACATTTTACTTTTTATGTTTATATGATTATGGAACCATGGCAAAATTGTTTAAAAATGAACTTCTTGTGTAAGATATACAAAATACAATTTACAATTTTTTTAGGTCATTGTTTATTGATAATGAAAAACATATATACTGATTTTGACACTTACATGTTAAGTGGCTCCCAATAAACAAAACACCATGCCTCTATTGTTACCCGCTTAAAGGTAAAATTCAGCAAAATACAACAAAACGTGTTGATTTTTTATAATAAAAAATCTACATATAATTTTAATAGGTTAATGTTTAAGGCCTCTTGATATATAGGTGTCGCTTAAAAAATTCAAACTAATCTATTTTACAGATTTAGGGACATTATCTATTAAAATGTTAAAACGCATATTTATTTATCTATAATGAACTAGACTAGTAGAGTAAGCTCAAGAAAAAATCATCTTTACCTATGTAACGAGTAGAATTTAGAAAAATGTCACAAAATGTATTATTTATTTGTAAGGAAAATTTTATATACCAATGTAGATAGGTCAACCTTTAAGAAGTTTCAAGATTTCACAAAGCTTAATCTATTCACTTTAGTCCTCTTAAGTTTAGCCATTCATGAAAACCTACAATTAGGTTTACTGGTTGAACCGCGTCAATTTTTAGAAAATTCTTGACGTTTCAGCCTTCACTTTGATGCCATTATCAAGAAATTTAATCTAGTTCTTTACTCAGTAACTCAATCCACCAACTTTTCTAAGAAAAAAGATTCTATAACGTCGAATTTCAACGCAAGATTTTTTAGAATGTTTTGAATAGTAGAAACAACGTCAATAGAAGTGTGATATTCCAAAGTGCTTACTTTCAACCAGATTTAGCGGCGATGTATAATGTTTCTTGTATATTATGTCATTTGTACTTAATATATAATCGTTTAGTTTACACACACGCACACAGACATGCGAATGCACGCTTGCGCGAAATCTTGCAGGCATAATTACACACTTCTTAGAAGGATTACGATGCAAGATTATATAAAAGTTGAATTTCTAAAGCACAATAGAATGAAAGATCACTTAAAGTAAACATAATGGAAGAAATAGACCTAACATTTCCAGAGATTATGAATAATTTGATAAAAGAAACATAGACGATATGCACAATAACATTAAACAACAAAAGAATAAAGTACGGAGTAACAAGAAGTGGAAACAAAAACGTTACCAAATAAATTGAGAAATAAAATTGTCGAGGAAGAAAACAGGAAAAAAGATAGCTGAGGAATGGAATAAAGAAGTAACAAAGAGACAGAAAAATAAATAAGACAGAACAGAATGAGATTCATAAAGCAGAAGAAGCAGCAAGAAAGAAAATATGAAATTATACTATGCCATAGCACAAGATAGGAGAAGAAAAAGCAATAAGAGAAACAAGACAAACTGAAAATTAGAACAACAAAACAGCAATAGTAATTGTAACACTAGCTTATACTGCTATAACAGAGCTTATTAAAGAAAGAGATGAAATAATAAATGTTATATACATAAATTTATAAATACGACATGGAAAAATATACAGGCGATATATTTATACTACGTATAATATTAGAACAAATAAACCAATGGCAACAATAGCAACATTAGAATATTTATTACTAACATAAAGATAAGCCTATTTTATTGAGTAAAAAAGTAAATAATAAAAAAACGACTTATAAGAGAACAGAAATTTATTGTCCTAGAAAAAATAAAAATAAAAAGATATGGGAAAAACGAATTAAAAACCTATAGAAACAACCAGCAAGTGAAAAAATAATAGTAAGGACATATATTAAAAACATTTGGAAAAAGGGGACACAATGAAATCAGTAAAAATACTGTAAAGAAAAAGAAGTAAAAGTTAAAATAAAGCAAAAAGAAGCATGTGAAGTAATGCGTACAAGAAAAGGCAGTGACAGTGAGAATTCAAAAAAAATATGGATTAAACTAGCGACTCTGTGAAGCATTCTACGCTTCCAAAAAAAGCACAAAAGAACTGATAATAATAAACTTTCATTTAATAAGTGACTAGTTCAGTTAATTGTATCTTTTTTATATTAAAAATGAATGCTTAAGATAGCAAAAATGGGGTTTTCACATATAGAAATGTATAAACATGCTAAGTTGGTGAAAATCATTTTTTATACCTATTATTTACAGGAAAATAATTTTTTGTAAAAGAAGCAAATGAAGAATTTTCTATTCAACAAGGTTTAGATTAATGCTCAATTGTTGCTATGTTTTTTGAGTAAGATTTTATTTTTCTTAAATAACCAAATTATAAATAATTCTGTCTTCATATTTTGCAACTTTATTATTTAATTTATGATTTGATAGGGCAATTTGTACATTGAAATATGTCGTCATTAATTTCAGTGTCGGAAATAGCACCGGAACTGAATATGCGGTCTCAGTCCTTCAAATTGTTACAGGATTAATTAAAGCCTATTGACAGGCTTCATTAATGCAGCGTGCGAGGACTTTAATTACGTGCGGTGTTAGTTGAGTAAATATTTTTGTCTAGTCAATAATGGCTATGTCTCTAAAACAACTAAAATTATTTACCATACTTATACATTACTCTTGAAAAAATTTTTCGAAGATGAGGACATCCAAATTAAACTTTGTTCTGAGAACATCAGAAGTTTGAATTTGTACAGTTGGTGTCTAAAGACATGCAAAGCCGTATGCTGTGCAGGAATGGATCAAATCATTCGGATTTATTATGAAAACAGGATATCTATAAGTTCATTTTTCTTTTGATGACGTTGTGAATCGTAAAAATTGTCGCGTCTAGGGTAGTTGAAATTTAGGTACTATTCACAAAAAACCAACATATCCAAAAATACACTGTTGGTGTGAATTTTGCGATGGAGGGATCATCGGTTTGTATTTTTTTTAAGGGCGAAGTTGACAACGCTGGTCTACGTTATGGGGAGGTGCTAAACAATTTTGTTTTCAATGAAACTAATCATTTGAACTTGAATGGCATGTGGTTTCAACAACATGAAGCCATATGTCACACGGTATGTGAGACATTTATCTTAAACTAATTTTCCTCGCGATTGACCGCGTTCTTGCAATCCAACACCATTAGACTTTTCCCTTCAGGGCTATTTGAACGAAAGTGTTTATGACAACACACCTGCTACGATTCTAGGACTAAAATAGAACGTTAGATAGGTAGTTTCTAAAAGAATGACCATATGTTAGCGGAGTCTTGGAGGACATTTGGCCGACATCATACAAGGTGGTTCAAATATGACCGGGACTTTTTTATACAAAAAAATCAAATTGCCAAACACTTACTTGCATATGTCAGTCTTCAACGTACTCCCCTACGGAGTCAACACATTTTTTCCAACGTTCTGGAAGCATCCTGATGCCCTTTTCAAAAAAGGCTTTTGGTTGGCGGCGTATCCACTTCGAACAATCTAGATGACGGAGTCGTTGTCCGTAAACCACATGCCTTGTACGTCTGATCTGAGTCCCCCGAACAGGTAGATATCACTTGAGGGCAAAGCGGGACTGTACGATGGATGTGACAAACGGTTTTATTTTAATTTCCGGAGAATTTCCATTGTTGTTTTGACCGTATGGGGGCGTACATTGTCTTGAAGGAAGGCTCCCTGACTTCCACCTATCTTCCGCTTGGATCGGATCTTTCCCTTTGTGTCTGTTGCCAGGTCTGAGCAATAACTTGCGTTAACTCTTCTGGGATCCGTCAAAAAGTTCACATAGATAACCTCCTGATAGTCCCAGAAGAATGTTTTTTGCAATATTTTTTACACTACCAACACTGATGAACAGAATTGTCTCAAGTTCTTTGATAGTACTGTGTCTATTCTCACAAATAAGCGGGCCTGGATAATCAATGTTTGATTCTGTGACAGATATTTGCGGCCCTCTATACAGAACTTGCACCACTCCGTGAAAGACACTCTTCGCCATACTGTTGTTGGAGTCCGTGGTAATTTCTGCGATCGGGACGTTTTCTTCAACGAGAAATTTGGTCATAATGCGTTGTTCCACGCTCCGCGGTAACTTATGTTCCCTGATCGCTTTAGCAATTTTTAATCAAAATTAGACAGGTTTTTACCCGGGCAGGAGGAAGGGTGAAGGTTGTAGCCGCACTCTCTCAAGGTCGTATAGCTGCTACGCAGTACTGCTTATTTACACACAAATCAGTCCCGGTCATATTTGAACCACCTTGAATTTGAAGCGTAACTCCCAAGTTTATATTCCACAAATAAAATTCGAATTGCTTCAATACTTTGTATTTTATTCAGAAAATTTAGCAACAGTCTATATAGGAAAAACTAATAAGTGATATTGTATCTGTTACATCTTGTAGAGATTCTCAACAACTACATGGAACGAAGGCACTACCGTTATTGTTAAACTTCGGGTACGTTTAATTCTGTAGTTATGCATAAATGATCATCACTTAAGGAACAGTGCAAGGATTTACTATTTGCTTAAAAAATTGTATTTGCTTCATCTTCATTATTTGTTTAAACGAAAATTTAGTAGAGACTCTGTTGGCTTGGTCTGCATTACAAAAATAATCTTGCGGCTTTCGAATTCAAAAAGAGAATCCGAGAGCAATGCACAGAAGATTTTTCATTCTAAATATCAGTAGGGGTACAAAAAGAGGAACTGCCGAAATCAACCTAAATCTTTAAGGTCGCCATCTCCATGTAAAGAATGGCATCGTCCATGCCGCTATGGACAAGCAGAAAACTTTTGATGAGGAAACGTTCGTAATAAAAAAAATATGGCCGACATCGGTGTAATTTCAATAATTTAATTTGTTATTGTATAATTTTGTGTATTTATTTTTAAATCCTTTTGTACAATTAATAAAAGTTTTTATTAGTGCTAATATAAAGTTTAGTATCTTATGGATACTTATACTTAGGTATAATGCGTCATAAAATATTTTGCTAAAGACACCATGCACCATGTTCTGAATATTTGTTGTAACTTATTTATACATTAATAATCTTGAAAAATGACTATGCTTTATACTTTTCGTTCTGGAAATTTGCTAGTAACTTGTGTCTTAATATTTTCCCAGTTGAATTTCTGGTAATTTCTTTTACAAATTTTACTCCACCCCAAAGACGTTTTTGGGGAGATATTCTACCTATAAAGTGATATAATATTAAACAAACATTTCAAACTAATTAAAATCAAGGCTTACTTGCTACGTAATCAATCACGTCTTGTTCCGAAATACTAGCACCTTCTCGCAGGACAACATATGCAAATGGTAATTGTCCGCATTTTTCATCGGGAATTCCAATTACCCCGCAGTCTTCAATGTTTGGATTAGTTAGAAGCAACTCCTCCACTTCTGCTGGAGGTACCTTTCAAGATAATAAAATCGTTAAACTGTTGCGCAGTTTCTTGGTTAGTGTCACCTGAAATCCTTTGTACTTAATTAGCTCTTTACTGCGTCCAACTATATAAATGTGACCTTCTTCGTCATAGTACCCAAGGTCACCGGTATGAAAAAATCCGTCTTCGTCAATTATAAGTACGTCTGTAGGTCCTCCGATATATCCTTTCATCACCATTCGGACCTTTGAGGCAAATCTCACCTACCTTTAACGCAGGTAAATTTTGCCTCGTTTTTGAGTCCCAAATTTTGGCTTGCACGTCTGCCATTGGAGTGCCAATAGATCCTAGTTTAATGTTTTTACCAGGTTGCATAATACCGTGCCCACTGGTTTCAGTTAGACTGTAAGCTGTTCTAATTAAAACATGCGGGAACCTAAAATGCAAAGCATTAAATAATATAAAGTAATAATATAATCCATTAATTGCTGACCTTCTTTTTGCTTCTTCATATATTTTTGCACTTATTGGTGCCCCACCATGCCATATGTACTTAATGCTAGATAAATCGTAATTTAGAACTAAATTGCTTGTGCCAAGAAAATGCAAAAGGGTTGGAACCATACTCAGTACTGTTGCTCGGTATTGTTGAATGCAATTCAAGTATAAATCCGGCCTAAATTTGCTTAAAATCACTATTTTGGTGCCGCAATATATTCCCCCAAGTTGATTAATAAATCCGTATATGTGAAAGAAAGGCGTTACTAATACCGCTGTGTCTTTCGAAGTGTACCCCGAGTAATCAGGGTTGCTATAAAATGTCTTTATTTTATTATACGGTGACTACTAATAAATATCTTTATAACATACCTTATACGCACTAGAGCCATTCGTAGGTTCTGGTGCGTTAGCATTACACATTTTGGTAGCCCTGTTGTACCGGAGGACATTAACATTATGGCAACGGTTGAGATATTTATTTCTAGCGGAGCGAAATTATCTACATATTTGTCAGAAACCTCATTCATTTTGCTTTTTAAATAGAAAACTTTACAGTGGTTTTCCGTCAAATCATTTAACAGAATAATCGTTTCGATAAACTGAAGCTCTTTTTTTAATTGAAGAACGGTGTTTGCACAAGTTTCAGAGCAAAGTATCAGCTTTGGCTTCGCTAAGTTAAAAGCGTGCCTCAATTCTTCTAAAATAAATAAAGCAACGTTATCGAGAAGGTATTACCATACCTGGTTTACCGATAGAATATGCAGGATTTAGAACATTTACTACTATTCCTAAATACAGGGCACCCAAAACGATCACTATGTAATTGATTGAATTTTCACTAATAATTGTAATCACATCTCCTTGTTTTATATTAAAGTCCTTTAAAATTTTGGTAACCTTGATACTGTTTGTTGTAAGAGCTTTGCATGTTAATGTGTCTCCATTAACTGCATCTATCTGCAAGAAAACGAACAAATCACTAAAACTGGTTAGTAAAATGGTTATGTAGCTTTAAAATAAAATGTTAGTAGCATGTTCAAGGACTTACGTTGATGACTTCATTTGGCAACCTACTTCTTAAATGGTTAAGAATTATTACACCGATAGATTGTTTCGGAATTTGAGAATTGTCTATGGGGCCTGAAATAATGTGAGTGCTGCTTACAGACATTCTGCTGGATTAAATTTAGATGGGTGGTAATTGTCTTATTTAACCCATTTCTAGTAAAATCTGCAATTTTGTATGAAAAACTAATAGCAATATATTGTAGGCTGCAGTGTTTAAAGATACCGTTATCTAAATTACATTTGTCCATTATTGCACTGCGCACAGCCATTCAGTGCAGCGTTGAATCGAAAAGCTGCAAAAGTAATGCTTCTTCATGCAGAATTTTATTGTACACTTATATATTACAACTTAATTTACAATTTTTTTAAGATAGATGGAAACTAGACATTTTTAATTGCATTTTTTAATTAAAAATTTACTTTTTTTGTAAAATTGTGTGTTTTATTGTCATTGTATTGTACTTACATATTCAATTATAACGTTGTAGTATTCTCTTCTACTTACTATTTGAGGACGCGTCGTTCAGACATTATCAAGTTTTGTAAAGTAATACGGCAAGAAAAAAGTGAGCTTGTTAAATTTCATGAAATAATAAAAAATATGTGTGATGAGCAAAGCTTGGAATATATGCAAAATGCATATTTTTGTATGGATGCATATTTTAACAGTTATTTTGTAATTGCATGTGCAAAATATTATTTTGTATATTTAAGGGTACTCATGTCTATTTCACTAATTTTTTTATTTTATTTTGAAAAAATATTCAAAATTTCTGTTCTGTATTAATTCCTATAATATTTTAATTAGTTTTATTTTTAATAAATGCATATAGGAGGTAGTTTAAACATCTTTATAATAGCTTCCAAGAAGGTTCTTTTAATATCTGTTTATATTTCGCTCCATTGTTAAGTAATCCCGGATTACTTTTCGACAAGTCCACATTTTAAAATGCATTTTAAAGCAATTAGGAAGCTTACGTTTGTAACATATAAAAATCCAAAACCTGTATAACAGCTTTTATACCTACCTGGTTTGTTAGAATATATTTATCAGTCCCAGTGATAGTTCGATTTTATTTGACTTTTAAATTTTTGTGAAGTATATATGTGTTATATATCTCTGATTTGAAGTGTTTTATTTCAGTTTAAAAATTTCGAGACAAGCAGCTGCAAGACGTGTTTCATTAAAAAATGGCATCGTAATAATACGGATTTAAACATTATTAACTTCTCCTATATTTTTTGCACAGTTTGTGATAAAAGAGCAAGTTTTTTATTGTTATTTAATATTAAAATTATAGAAGTAGGGTTTTTAAATTTAAAATATGCTTTTTAAGAGTTTTTAATTTAATATAAAAGAAGCTTTAAAATCAAAAACGTGGATTGACTTTATAATTAAATTTTATTATAGATAAATAGATAAATTTTTTAAATAGAGTAATATTTAGGAATAATTCTGCATATACAAAAAAAACACGGAAAACATGGTGGGAAGCTGATAACATCTAATGTCAATTCCGCACAGGAGAAAAAAACGACATTTTCCAAATAGTTGTGTGGTTTATTTGTAGATTGTGATATTCTGTTTTATAAACTAAATCATTCCTTATTTCAAATTTTTCTTAAAACACTATACTTTTGAGTACACTATTAGTGTTTTTAGTTCTTTAATATTGAGAAAAAAATATGTTGACATTAACTATCACGTCGCAATGGCTAAAATTAAAAAGCACATTAGCTGTGAATTTGTATGGTTTTTAGTAGATAAAACATCAGATGTTAAAGGTCGGTACATGACGAATCTTGTGTTGGGTATGTTGAATAAAAATAAACTTGAAAAGTTGGATCAGTGTAAAAGCTCTAAAAAGGAAACTAATAATGCAACGATAGTTGGATCCGTTAATAAATCGTTAATTAATTTTTATTTGCTGAATCAAATATCAATGGACAAAATAATGTTAATGGTCACATATTTTGCACTATATATGATAAAATCACCACAAAATTTAAATGTTTTTTTTCGTAATTTAATTCATTGTGCTTGTCTAGCTCACAGTTAAAACCGCGCCGCTGAAACTGTTATTCTCGAATAATTTAGTTAATAGTTTAGTTTCGAATGTTAAAAAGATTTTTATTGAAGCACCTCTTAGTGTATATGGGAAAGTATCCTGAACTCTCTTTACCGCCAGAGCCGATCTTAACAATATGAGGTACCTAATTAAAATGAATAGATCTTTTGCAATGAATTACACTTAAATCAAACATGTTGTATGTTACTTTAATTCTCATAGTTCAAATGTAGTTAAAAGTTGTATTTTAGGAATCCAAAAATTAAACAGTAGTTAGCTTAGATTAAACATAATTTTGTCGCATCGCAACTGCTATTGGAAAATTAGAGAAGCGAGAACTTTCACTACATGAAAATTTAAGAATTATTAAAACCTGAAAAGCACAACTGCTGGTGGTAAAATAAAAAAAAAGTTGAAACAAAGCTAAACTCTGATTAGGCCAAAAATGGAGGCTACATCATGTTATAATAAATTAACGATGTATTAAACGGTGAGCAGAGGGATGATTTAGAAACGGATCCAATTACAATATTTAGTGCATTTAAATACGCACCTCTTACTTCTTGAGAATAGTCGAGTCAAATTAGTAAGCAAAACGCTAAAAGCTCGAAATTTTTAGTGGGTACACGTATCGAGACGTTCGATTCGTAAAAGCCTCAGAAAAAAATGTTACCACATATTTTTTTGTTATATTGCGAAAATGCATTTTGCACGCAAAAATGCATTTATTTGATGCACTTTTTGCAGACCCTAAAGAATATTTTATTTCTCGCTTAACATTGCCCAAAAGAAGCTCATTATCGTTACTCGGAGATTTTTAGGGTCGCTGATAACGAATATATGATGTTTAGAAAGTACTCCAATGCACTTGGAGGGGAGAATAATTTTGGACAAGGGGGAGATTTTGGGAAATAACCTCAAATTTGTTTGTTTTCCGAGTTTATACTGTCTGAATAAGGGTTTTTGGGATCTCTGATAACGAGGTTGATTCTCAAATTAACTCTAACGCACCGAAGTGAGAAAATGCCCTAGGATTCTTTGGAGAAAGCACCAGGGTACACGTTGGACATGTTTTTATTTCAGTATAATTTAATTTTCAAAAACGATTTTTGTCAGATATTATTACGAAAAAAATTTGCCTGCACACAGACAACCCTATCAGTGTCCATATTTTAATAGTATTAAATAAATAGGGGGCTTCAAAGTTTAAAAACTGGCTTCCAAGGTTCTATTTAAGTAAAAAAATCAAAAGTAGTAAAATATCTTCACATTTTAATTTTCTATGGTTTTCTTAGCCTTTCTCTTTTATCAAAGTAAATTGAAATTTTCATAAAGCAATTTTGAGCACTAGATTTAGGAAGAAAAACGTTACAATGATTAAATTTTCACAATCAATTTTCCCTGTTGCGATAATAATCTTCAAAATATATATTCATTTTCCGTCAGCTAAAAAATAAAATATTTACCGTGTGCTGAATCAGAAACTACCGAATTTTAAGAAAATAATGCTATCAAATATAGACAGTCTAATCTTGAAAAACAAACAATTTTGAACTGGTTTCCCAAAATCGTCTTCAATTCAGAATTATGCCCCCCCCCACCCCCCAAGTATATCATATTAGTTATCAGCGACCCCAAAAATACTTATTCAGACAGTTTAAATTAGGAAAACAAAAAAATTTTATGTAATTTTCTAAAATCACCCTCATCCCCAAAATTATGCCCCCCAAGTGCATCGAGGCTCTTTCTAAACATCATATTCGTGATCAGCGACTCCAAGAATTCTTATATAGACAGTTTCAACTCGAAAAACAAACAAATTTGAGATTATTTCCTAAAATCGCCCACATCACCAGGATTATGCTCTCCTTCAAGTGCATTGGGATGCTTTTTAAACATCATATTCATTACGAGTGAGCCCAAAAACTTTTATTTAGGCAGTTTAAACTTGGAAAACAAACAAATTTCAGGTAATTTTTTAAAATCACCCCCATCCCCAGAATTATGCCCCCAAGTGAATCGGGGCACCTTCTCAACATCATATTCGTGATCAGTGATCCCAAAAACCTCCGAGTAACCGGAATGAGCTTATTTTGGTCAATATTAATCGAGAAATAAAATATTCTTTAAGGTTTGCAAAAATGAATCAAATAAATGAATTTTTGTGTGCACAAATGCACTTTTGCATTATAACAAAAACATGGGGCCGGCGAAGAGATTGCTCTGTAAGCAATCCCAAAACGAACTTAAAAAGACGTTTCGATTTCGATTTCGAATTTCGGGAAAATTCGAAATCAAATATCTCGAAAATTATTCCACATAGAATTTGTCGACTTCATTTTCGAATTCAGCGTAAAATTTCCTTTAAGAATCACATTTAAAATCGCAATGTCGAAAATTTTCCCAAAATTCGAAGTCGAATATCTCGAAAACTATTCCACATAGAATTTGTCGACTTCATTTTCGAATTCAGCGTAAAATTTCCTATAAGAATCCATTTTCAAATTTTAAAAAATCTCAAATCGTCAGACCGAGACACAGACAGATAGAATTCAGTAACGAACTTTTTAAGTTGTGTGGTAACATTTTTTTCTGATGCTCTTACGAATTGAATGCGCCCTGGTACGTCTGGATACGTGTACCCACTAAAAAATTCGAACTTTTTTACTAATTTACCTCGACTAGAAGTTGAACGCACATTTTCAAGCTCCAAACATTTGTTAAGCGATCGAAGACAATGTTTAGCTATTGACAACATTTAGTAACTTCTAATGTAGAAACTTATAATAAAAATTTATTTTAATCATGTATTCATGATTATAAAATATTCTTATACTTGTTTTTACCATGGAAATGCCTTTATAACCTTTTTGTATAAGTATACATGTAATATACGTGTCGATATTGTAAAACAACATTAATTTTTTAAAGCACATATTTTAATTTTGCATATATTACTGTATATTTTAACTGTTTTATAGTGGATATTTGCGCGCATATTTTATATCTTTTTCGTGAAAAATGTGGGTTATAGCAGATAAAGACAAATTGAACGCAAGGAAAACGTAAAATAACCACAAATATGATTGTAGAAGCAAATAATAAGCTGTCTGGAGTTATAGCAAAACTACCAATCAATGTTTACAACAAAGTGAAATACCAGATATGTGAAAGAAATTGAAAGCAATAGTGCTACATGAACACGGAGGTAAATTACGTGTTCTATTACCTTTGTGTAAATTTCTGACTCATCTAAATACAACTCGTTTAACATTGAAATTATTTCTATTCCAAGGGGGGCGTGCCAAAAATGGCTTTTTAGCTAAGTTATTTACATTTGCAGCGGAAGACGTTTTTAAAGAAATAAATGGCCCACAAAAAGAATTAATGTAAATGACCAGTATATTAACCATGTAAGATCTTCGAATTAAGTGATTAGAACTGCAAAAATTTGACAGAATTACAGAAAATCCTAGAAGAATTAAATATAAAACTGAAAGTAATAGGATTTATGGGTAATTAATTTATCAAAAATGTGATGTTTAATAAAAATTATCTACAATATCTACATGCCCTAACAGATGTCTTTGCACGTCGGGCCAATAGAAGTATGGCAGGCACGCTGACTCCAAAAATAACTGCAAAAGTTGCTGGTCGTTCGTGTCCCCTTGTGTGCAATGCGAGATACGTTTGCCCAGATGGCCTAGAGTAAATATTCAACATACATGTAATACTCCCACTCATTTTGGTACAATTAAAAATATTAACTAAATCTAAATTTTAAAAATATGTAACTTTTCAAAATTAAACTACCATAAAATTAAATAAAAACAAAATCAAATCTTCTTCCAAATCGATTAATTCTCTGTTAGCCACAAATTTTATCTTGTAAAAATATGGGTCAACTGTTCCTCGTTGACAATGTGCTTGATGTCACTATCGCCGTTTAAAAAATGATCCCTACTAAAATGATACTTAATATCAATGTGCTTCGTGCGTTGATGGTGCACGAGATTAGTGATCAGTTTTTCGACCTCAGCATTACTGATGCACAACGGTGTTAGTCCATCCTGTTAAGACCACTCTGCTGATTGAGCGCCGGTCTTGGCTTTTCGCCCAGTCGGTAACCGAGTAAGCAGCCGATTGACCGATCGACTGGCTGCACTCACTCTAGGTGATATCGATGTCCAAATTTATTTTTAAATATGGGAAGACACGATTGGCAGTGTTTTACTGTGTGGATCATAGCCACCCTAAAACTGTGACAATTAGCGAACCGATTAGGCTAACGGTAAGATACGTTAGCAACATCTTTGGATTGGCCATTCTCATCAATCTTTCATTACGTCACAACGTTTAGGATGGCTGGGTACCGCGACGGTTTTGCAATCGGTCATGCCAAACTTTTCCAAAACATATTGCGTATGGGTCGCCTGGTGAATTCGCAATTTATGTTAACAGTGGTCACGATCAATTTCGACACCAGCTAAACTGCTGGTGACGTCAAATTAAATCTTTAGTAGTTCAATTTATTTTAAAATGCAAAACTATCATCCACAGATATAGGCCAGATACAGTTTTTTTATCGTTGCTGGTGTACATCCGTGGATCAATGCTTATTGGCTCCACCTTGAATTTATCTAACATGTCATCGATATTCTTGTAGAACATAAGCAGTGTTTGTTTGAGGCCGTATAAACTTTTTCCGCTAAGTTGCTATGAAGGACGGCTATTTTAACGTCTAACTGATATATTTTTCAGCTGTTGCCCGCGTCAATTGTCAATAGAATCTTTATAGTCAATACCTATGTCTTGCAAATAGTGTTTAATGACAAGACGCGTTCTGTATCAAGCTACGTTACTATTAGGATTTGTTTTGACGACAAAGATTTACATGTCCTTGATTGCTTTTGATCTACTCAATACCTACAGAATATACGGTTTTATTTTATTTAGCGCTATAATTTCTTTTATCATGGCATTTTTCTACTATTTTCAAATAGGTAGTGGTTTGGTCTTGAACACTATCGTCGGTATAATTTTGTCTACAAAGTCCAAGGCTTCAACAACTTAACAATGATGCCGTGTCTTTATTTTTAAAAACTTTTTGGGCTGTATTGCCTTTGACCTATTTATTGATTTTGCAATTTGTGACAAAAAAGCAGTATAATTATTCTTATGCCTATGCCAATTGAAACATTATTTTTCGTTGTTAACATATATTTTGAAATTTGTGACTATTTTTTTTTCATTGCGGACTTTAGATATTTTTGTGGCTTGGTTTCTGACGGAAATGGTGTTTGCCACCAAACTTTTTATTTTTTCGTTGTTGGTTACTTTGGCCATAGTTTTGCTGCCATTTTTAAATACCATTACCTTAGCTTTTGTTTGTTAATAAGGTTAATGTTATTGTTCTTTTTCTTAACGGTCAACTTTTTAATTTTGTTTAACTTCTATTTTTTTAGCAGGATTGGCGGCAGTACTGTCGAAAATTGTTCTGGCGTTCTTGTACCCGATCATAAAACGCTCTCTGTTGTACTTATTGTCCTAGGTGTGCTGCTTGACCGGCAAGGTAATGCCACTTACGTTATCACCTGGTCGTTTTTGTTATGAGGTTGTAATTGCGGCCATCTGAAATTTTGAGAGCAGAAAATCGGCGTCGTAAATTTAGCAATCGCGATCTTGTCAGTTTTCGTTATGTTCAAACTTTTGGCTGCAAAACCAAAACTGTTCACTGGCTAACTCAAAATAACAAACAAATAGGATCCACATAACTTCAACCGCAATTAAAATGATAGATAGAGATACTAAGGAAAATTGAGTGTACATATGATGGTCGACTACTGTTAAGCGTTGAAAAGATATTGTACGGACGAACAGTGAAAACAATCCAAGAAGAAAAAGTTTCAAAGAGAGCCCAGTAGTAAATGTTAGGCATGTGTGCTTTAAATATGTATTTATGTTTGGCTATTCCTTACACATTCATTCTGTCTCTCCAGAAAACATTTTCACGTTACAAACATTGCCATATATCAATGTCATTAAAAATCTTTAAATTTTTACATTCTCATGATTTATGGAAAAACCTAACTTGATGCGGAATTTGGAAGGTTGCTTTCAGAATCTGCGAAAAAATCTATTCTGACATTCAAAAGCAACAGAAAAAAGTTGCAAAATTCCAGATTAGCGTAATATATGAAGATAAATGTGGGAATAAATACGCCTTCAAAATAAAACTTTTTAAAATATACATTGGGTTTAATCTTGTCTGGAGACAAAGGGTGGCTACTTCCAGCACATCATATGATATTAACACATTTTTTTATAAACTAAATCCGCCTAATATTAAATTGCAATGTTTCCTTTATAGGTGTTAATGTTGGTAAAAAGGTCACATATAATATTATTTGTAATTTTCTATTCGTATCTTTTATATACGATTATTGATGACGTTGATCTTCATGCCACAACGTGTTGACAGTGTAGAGAAATTGTGTTATTAGTTGAGTGTTAGTGGAAAATAATTAAAGTAGGTAGTGCGTGACGGGAAAACAAACAAGCGAGAGTGAACTAATATAAAATATTTGGAGAATAATTAGCGATAGTGTTTAAAACATTCATAAAACCGAAAGACAGTGATAACAAAAGGGCGAAGTATTAAAGACTTTATAAAAAGGAAAAGAGAACTAGAGGACCCAGAAGAGTTTGAGAGGTGCGAATTAGAGAAATTAAAAACGTTCAGTAAAAGCGCGAAAATATTGAGGAGCCCAACAAAACAGCAAACGAAAGAGGAAGAAAAAACTAACGAATTAGCAGACAATACCGAAATTAAGAAGATGGACATGCAGATAATATTAAATAAGCTAGATGAAGTTAAAGGAGATATAATGATGCAATTGGAGACAAAGATAGATGGTATAAAAGAAGATATTGCTGAAGTGAAGGGTGATCTAAAGAAGGTGAAGGAAGAATGGGAAGAAAAAGCGAAGGACTGGCAAGAGGAAAGGAAAGAGATGGAGAAGAGGATAAGTAACTTGGAAAGCAAGCTAGAGAATCAAGAAAAAGAAAAAAGGAAGAAGAATATAATAATCAAAGGGATAGATTTAGAGAAAGAACAGCCAGGGAATGGTAACTTGAAGCGGAAGGTAGCTGATTTTATCCGAGAGAAAATGGGAGTGGAAATTAAAGCGGAAGAAGCATTTGTAGTGGGAAATTTTGAATCAAAAAATATAATAGTGAAATGTGCAACCTTCGAGGAAAAATTAGAGGTATTAAAGAGGAAATGGAAGCTCACGGGTAGTATCTACGTCGACAGCGATCTAACACTTGAGGAAAGAAAAATACAGCACGCAATTAGGAAGGTGGCACAAGAAGAAAAGAATAAAGGAAAGAAAACTAAAGTGAGCTACCGCAAACTGGAGGTTGACGGTATTAAATATGAATGGTCACAGGAGGAAGGTGGAAGCTTGATAAGGGCTAACTACAATGACGGAAGTGGCCAGGAAAAAGGACAATAAAGAAGTTATTATGAAAAAATTTAAAAGTAGCGACAGTAAAACAAGTGGAACAAAAAAGAACATGAGATTTGGTACCTGGAACGTAAAGGCAATGATGGAAATGGGTAAAATGGAGGAAATAGGAGAAGAGATGAAGAGATACAAGATGAAAATTATGGCTCTACAAGAAATTAGGTGGGAAGGAGAAGGTACAATAGACAAGAAGAATTATTCGCTGTTGTATGCTGGAGATGAGAAGCAAGGAAGAAACGGAACTGCGTTTACGGTCAACAGAGAAATATGAGATAGAATTATAGAATTTAGGAAAATAAATGGTAGAATATCATGCTTGAGAATAAAAAATGGCATAGCAAATATTACATTTATAAACATATATGCACCTACAGATGTGGCAACTGAGGAAGAAAAGGAGAAATTCTATGAAAAATTAGAAGAAGTTTGTGAAAGCATAGGAAATCATGAAACCATAATAGTAGCCGGAGACTGCAATGCCAAAATAGGGAAGGAGGAATATATAAGTAATGTAGCCGGAAAACATACAATCCACGAAATATCTTCAGAAAATGGAAAAAGACTATGTAATTTGGCAACACAAATGAATATGGTTATAGCGAGTACAATGTTTCAACATAAGAAGGAACATAAAATAACGTGGATGATACCAGGGAGGACCGAAGGGAATCAAACAGATCATATAATAATTAAAAAGAACAGGAAGGAAATGATAAAGGATGTAAGATCGTACAGAGGAACACCAGTTACTAATAACAGAAATAAAACTAAGGATAATAAAGAATAAGAAAGGAAGAAGGATAGAAAGAAAATGGAATACAGAAGAACTAAGAAGAAATGAAAGAAAACAAGAATACGAAGGAGAAGTAAAAAGGCAGCTAAAGAGAAAAAAGCAAGACAGTAATATAGAGGTTGAATGGAAGAATATAAAAAATAGTATAACAAAAGCGGCTGAGGAAAAAATAGGAAGATATCAGAGGAAGCAAGGAAAAGAGTGGTTTGATAATCTTTGTGAGATAGCAATAAAGAAAAAGAGAGAAACAAGATTAAAATGGCTGCAAACGAGTAATGAAAATAACTACAGAGAATATAAACAAAGGAGGAAAGAAGCATCAAAAGTAATAAGAGAAAAAAAAAGTGGTTAGAAGAAATGATGGATGAAATAGAAAATGACAACAGAAGTAATAGAAAGCTATATCAGAAAATAAAGAAGCAAAAAAGGAAAAGGAATAACTTAGCAAACACAGATATGAAAGAATGGGAAAAATACATGAGGGAAACGACAAGAATAGAAGTAGACATAGAAAGTGACAGAGAAGGAAGTAACGAGGAAATAAAAGTACCATCGGAGGAGGAAATACATGAAATAATTCAAGAGATGAAACAAGAAAAGCAGCAGGGCCAGATAACATATGCAGTGAATTGATAAAAAGCGGAGGAAGTGTACTGGAGAAGAGTGTTTTTGAACTAATGAGGCAAATATGGAAAGAAGAAACAATGCCGCAAGAATGGAAGGTATGAATAATAGTGCCAATACGAAAAAAGGGAAATTTAATGAGATGCGAGAACTACAGAAGAATAACTTTGCTAAATACAACATACAAGATACTCACAGCACTGATTCTAAAAGAGTAAAAGTAGAAACAGAGAAAAAATTGGACAATACCAGAATGGATTTAGACAAGGAAATCGACAATAGACGCAATACATGTGATAAAACAAATAGTAGAGAAATGTTACGAGCAAGATACAGAAATAGAAATTGTATTTATAGATTTTAGGCAGGCTTTTGATGCACTCAATAGAAATATGATGAAGGTAGATGCGAGAAATTTAGGAATACCGGAAAAACTAATAAGACTGATTGGAATGACACTGGAAGGCGCAAAAGCTGCGGTGATGACGTATGAAGGGATATCGCAAGAAATAGACATAAGTACAGGAGTTCGGCAGGGGGATGGATTGTCGGCCACACTATTTAACATAGCAATAGAAGGAATTATGAACAAATGCGATGTAACAGGAACAATAATTGAGAAGTCTGTACAAATAGTAGCCTATGCAGATGACATTGCGGTGTTAGCAAGAGATAGGAAAAGTTTAGAAGAAATAATACAGATCATTGCAGGAGAAGCTCAAAAAAGAGGATTAGAGATAAATCAAGGAAAAACTAAATATATGAAAGTAACAAGAAAAGAGACAAGAGGAAACGCAAGAGATATAGAAATTGGAAATTACAGAATTGAACAAGTAGATAATTTCAAATACCTTGGAACGCTAATAAACAGAAGAAATGACAGAAGAGAAGAGATAGATCAAAAGATACAAACCGGATATAAGGCATATTACAGTTACAAAATGATAATGAATAACAAAACAATAAGTAAGCAAACGAAGTTAAGACTATACAAAGTGGCAATTCGACCGGTAGTAACATACGCTGCAGAGAATGTATGTTTGACAAACAGAGATGAAAAAAATTTTCGAAAGAAAGATAATAAGGAAGATATACGGGGGATACAAAATAAATGAAGAGCAATACAGAAGATTAACAAATAACGAAGTAGAAACAATATTAGAACAGAAGAATATTGTAAGAGCAATGAAAGCAAAACGAATTAGATGGTACGGGCACATAAACCGAATGAGTGAGGAATCGATAGTTAAAAGGATAACAAAATGGAAACCATCAACAAGATCAAGAGGAAGGCCAAAACTGAGATGGGAAGATCAAGTAATT
Source organism: Sinelater perroti (assembly GCA_036346155.1). Taxonomy (NCBI): domain Eukaryota; kingdom Metazoa; phylum Arthropoda; class Insecta; order Coleoptera; family Elateridae; genus Sinelater; species Sinelater perroti. The sequence goes on along the minus strand of JARFIY010000025.1, from coordinate 1,112,138 downwards.
GGGGATATCAGTAGCATGAGAGTTACAAGGTGGACAGACAAAATGAAGAACAGGAAAGAATGGAGAGAAGTAGTGGAAGAAGCGAAGAAAAACCCCAACCTGTGAAGAATAAAGTGTAGTGGAGTGACGACCCATTGTGCTTTTAAAAAAGAACCAGTCTATAGAGCCCAAAAAGGGCGGCTTCAACTCCAAGGAGTGTATATATATATATATATATATATCTTTTATATACAGAGTGATTGGAAATTTTATACGAATATATTTCTAGAAGTACATGTTGTATGAGAACGATTTACATTATATTTCAAAGAAGATGTTCTAAAGTTTGAATATAACTGGAGTGTTAGCGCTTAGCGCTCATTCATGCAACATTCGTGGGTTCAGTAAGACAAAATTGGTAGCCGTGGCACAATGTGCATTTTTTCGTAATTACGAATCTTCAAGAAGGGAGAGCATTGAAGTATTCGTTAGAAGCATCATTTTTAACTGAATGTTAATGTAAAGGTAAAAGCACGGACTGATCGCTTTTGTCCAGAAGGAGAAGTGGAGCAAATCTCAATGAAATCAACCGTAGAGCGACAAAAAACTTAAACTGCCATAAACAACTATTTAGCGTGTGTTGAGGCGCTTTTTATGTTCAAACCATACCGCCTACAACTTGTACAGGCCCTTCGCGCCAGTTACTGGGGAACATATCTTGTGAAGAATTTAACGCTTGAGGCAGCACGGTGTATGGCCGTGCATTGGGATTTTGAAGCAACGCTGTATCTCCAATTCTCCCGGTGACGTTTTTGAATACGCAGTTATTTCAATGGTCCACAGTAACGCTCATTAGTAATACTTCTACGAGAAAGTGACCGGCTTATCAGTAAAATTTCCTTCTGATTTCTAAAGACAATCGTCATTTGTTTTAAAATAAACGGTTTTGGTTGTGGGGCTTCCAACGTGCTACTATTCATTAGATTGGGGTTTCATTTCCGTCGTCTTTTGTCAAAACTATAATTTTTCTAATATAATCAGAAACTCAAAGAATGTCTCCAGATCCAATCTGTATAGCTGCAGTAACTGTTGACATACCTTTATACGCTTTTGTTTTTATTGAAAGCTGAAAGTATTTCAAGTCCTTATAGGTAATGGTAAGCAAAGTTAGGCGAAACAGACCTGTTTATTATTATGTTGGAAATACTCTGAATAACGAGTAGCCTAATTTTCACTTTATCAGCACAGCTATTTTGCAGCTTTTAAACTCCGATATCTAGCAAAACAGTTCTTCGACTCATGTAGAAGTCTGAAGCAGTCACTCTCCCTTCCTAAGAAGATTACGTCGCCTATTATTATTTACGATTGTTTGCTACCATATACTTTTTCCTTGTTTAAAAATACACTATTAATTTAAATATGAGCAATTATCAAATTGGAAAATTCAAGCAAAATTAGAGCAACACTGCAGGTCTTGCGCCTATACCTTCTGTACACAGCAGATTTTCTAACACACAAAGGTTATAAGCTAAGTATGCAGTTCTGATATCACACATCTACAAACAGCATTACTGACATCCCAGCAAAATTTCAAAAAATCGTAAAATAGCTCGGACTATGGCGAGTACATTTGAATAAAACGAAATCGGTCAAGTAACTTACTTTCGGAAGGAAACTTTATCACTAGTTATGTTAATTATATATCACCTTTATGTCTCAACAAAATACCTAGGAATTCACCTAGATATGTGCCTGATCTAAATGACTCACATACGAGGTGCATTCAAGTTATAACACCATCGAATTTTTTTCCAGGACAGGGAACAAACAGAAACATGCCGTTTTATTTAAAATACCCGCGCACTCTTTATAAATGCGTGACAGAGATGGCAGTACTGCACGACATACACTTAATACTTGAATTCGCGACGTTTTTATTACAAGAACAGTGTGTAATCATTCGTTTTCTCCATTTGAGTGGTATGACACCGATTGAAATTTATCGCCGTTTGAGTGAGACATGTGGTGATGGTGCTACGGACGTGTTTAATGTGCGTTTGTGGGTGCGACCGTTCAAAGAAGGCAGAATGTCGTGTGACCACAAACTAAGACACTCTCGGCCTCGGACTAACCGGTCTGACGACGTGATCAAGTGAGTGGAGAAACTTGTTTTGGAGGTTTGCCGAATGAGTGTGGAACACATCGCCTCCAAAGTTGGCATTTCCGTGGGATCTGTGCACACAATCCTGCATGAAGACCTAAAAATGCGAAAAGTGTCCTCCAGGTGGGTGCCACGACTGCTGACAACTTTGAAGTGATTTTTTATGCTCTCTACTCACCTGACCTGGCTCCTAGCGACTTTTGGCTGTTTCCAACGATGAAAGACACTGACCGTGGATCAGCGATTTTCCAGTGGTCAAAGAAGACTCCCAAAGAAGCCTTCGCAGCGACCATGGAGTCATGGCGTCGACGATGTGAAAAATATGTGCGGCTGCAGGGAGATTATGTCCATAAGTGACATAAGATTCACAGCTTTCGTGTGATTAGTTTTTGAGAAAAAAAATCAACGGTGTTATAACTTGAATACACCGCGTAGTAAGGAAAAATACTTTGTAAAAAGTTCTTGATGACAGAGAAAAAAAAGATCAGGTACCTATCTAGGTATGTTTTGTTCAGACATCAGGGTGATATATAATTAACATAATTGGTGATAAGGTTTCCTTCCGAAAAGTAAAAGTTACTTGACCAATTCCGTTTTATTCAAATGTACTCGCCATAGTTTAAGCCATTTTTCAAATACCACCACAAAACAAAATATTTAAAAAAAATTATAAAATCAATAAGGACCCTTTTAATCTAGATTTGGGATCTGCTAGCTATTATAATTTGGAAATATAACAATTTTATAATAAAATAATGAGGATAGTAGCCGCTCCTCTAAGTATGTTCCCAATTGGTTATTCTAACAAAACATACATGTTTCTATGATTAAGGAAAGACCATTTACCAAGCAAAACTCATTTTCCACCCCGATAATTTAACCAATGTTAAAAATTCAAAATATTCTATTCATTAGATTTTGTTAACAGATTTAACTAATAATAATATTAGCTTTTAGTGTATTGTCTATTTTTAACTTAATTTTTGAACTTAATGCAATCACAATTTATTATGGCTTAAAGACTGTTATTTCTTCATGTCACGTCTTAATTTAAATAATTTAATTTGAATGTTAATATTCAACAAATTCTACATATCTAGAGCTCTTTTTTTAGATTTTATCTTCTCTATATGTATGATGAAGTTTTTAAGGTTTTACTACTGCAATCTTTGATGATACAAAGTTCAGCTAGAAAGCAGCAGTGTAATCAACGGGATTAGTGTTTTTCTGTAAGGTTATTACTACCCACTTTTCCTTTTCACCTTAGTTTAGGACATTTAATATGCAAACAAAAAGCTTGAGAATAAATTTATTCCTACAGATATTATTGTTGAAGATTATTTCTCAGAAAATTAAAAGAAAATTTTAATGGTTCACATCAAAGTACAGCTGATTAGATAAATGTATTTAAATGAACATGTTGGCCTTCGTTTGATAACGTAGTGTACAATGCGATAATTTCTACTGTAAACAAAATCAGGGTTACATTAAAGAGAGAGAATTTGTCATGCTTTTCTTTAAGTACAAAAGAGTGTACATATATAACAAATAAAAATATATGTATGAACTATAAAGGAGTAAATTTTTCTACAGTTAAGTTTAAATCATATTTATAATTGCTATTTAAGCGCCATTTGTTTCTTCTGCTTTAAGCTGAATTATTTCTGGTAATTTGGTTAATGTTCATTTATTGTATTCGTACTTTTTAATAGCTTTTATTGTTTTAGCTAAAATTACTATAATAAAATCATGCTAAAATTAAGTAAAAAAGTAACTTGTTTTAAAGATTTTAAATTTGCGATTTACTTACATAAGACACGCCGTTTAAATCCGGACAAATTAAACATTTCTTAAAATAAAATTTTATTTGACAAAAAATTAAAATTACAAAAAATTCTTTTTCATTTGTGTGATCTATCCAGAGTAAAATTATTTAACCCCATCGGCCGCAATGACCGCCTCCATCCTTGGCTTGCAGCGTCAAACACTCTTTGCAAAGCAGTGGTGCGTAAAGATGCCACATTAGGGGGCCTGATTAGTAACCCTTTCGAATACGTTCCAAACATAGTAGTCGAAGAGCTTCAAATTACGGCTATTAGAAGAATAGAATTCTTTAGATCTGAACTTGTCCATGTTACCGGACAACCAGTTTTAAACTAAATGGCTCATATGTGTCGGTGCACCATCCTGCCGAAATACATATTACCTTAGTTTCTATCCACGGTTTTGAGGCATTTGTCAAAACACCTACATAAACCTCTTTGTGTCAGCTTCCCCTTCTGAAAGAAATGCGGTGGCTTTGAGGCCTTTCTACGACTGCTGGAGTCCGTGTCACGCGTTTTCTCGAATGACTTTTTTGCGACGGATTACTGGAACCTTTACCAGAGTTCTTAGAAGTATCATATTTATATTTAGGGTACCTGAAGAACCGAATTATTTCGGTCACCGAGCGCCCAGCGCGAAGACTTTTGATAATCGCGGCTCTTCAATTGTATCCCCGCACTTGTTCGAAAGAGTTCGTCGATAGTGAGATTATGACTGTTTCTTAACAGCACATGGTTTTTGCGAACGTCAACAACCTATCGTGGTAATACTATGTAGCAAGATATTTAAATTTAAATTTGTACGGACTTAAGTGTTGCCAATAATCAACATTAATAAGATGATTCAAAAAAAAAAATTAAATTATGCACTATGACTAGTAGTGCAATGTAATAACGTAATTAAAAGCCAATATAATATAAATTTTTTAAAGTGATTGTCCACATTGTGTTTTTTCTCCTACTTGTACATGCAATTTTTTTTATTCTGTTACAATTTATTAAATTTTTGACATTTACCATTTTACCCATTTACCAATTGGTGTAGGGTTAAATTTCTACATGTAATTTAACATTTACTTATAGACCTAAGTTAACTAAATGTATTTTCTAATAACTCGTACATACTTAACTTAATTCTAGAGTGTTTTATTATTGTATTGTCTTTCCCTCACTTGTTTGGTACACAAACTTACTCCACTCCTTTTTATTTTGAGCTAATAAGCTTGCTTCTTGCCACGATTTCCCTCTCTCTGCTAATATCTTTCCCACGACGCTATCCCATGTTTGTTGCGGTCTTCCTCTTCCCCTATTTATTGCCACCTTTGCTTTCCATACTTGTTTAACCTGTCTGGTCTCATTCATGCGTTGTAGGTGTCCCCACCAACTCAGTTGTCTATTCTCTATAAATTTGAGTATCGTCTGGATTCTTAGTTCCTGTCTCACTTCGCTGTTCCTTATCCGATCTCTTAAGGTTATCCCTTTTACTCTCCTTAGATATCTCATCTCCGCCGCTTGTATTTTACTTTTTATTCTTGCCGATAATACCCATGTCTCACACCCGAAGGTTAGTATAGGTCTGTATATTGTCTTAAATACATTCATTTTTGTTTGTCGTGTCACTTCTCTTTTATTAATAAATTTGTCCTTCATGGCTTAGTAAACTTTATTAGCCTTTTCTATTCTCTTTGCGATGTCTAGTTCTTGTTTTCCTTATTCTTCTATTCTGACTCCTAGGTATTCAAAGTGGTCTATTTGTTCTATGTCCTTTCCCTCAATTTGTATTTTTATTTTACACTGTTCCTTCGATATTACCATCACCTTTGTCTTGTCTGTATTTAATTTCATATCATATGTTGTTAATACTTCGTTCCATATTTCTAGATTTTTTTGTAGATCTCTCTCATTTGCAGCCATTATTACTACGTCGTCAGCAAACGCGCATTCTGCTATTTCTACCACTTGCAGATTTCTATATCCCACTTTTATCTTCTTCGTTCTTTTATTGCACTCTTTTATAACGTCGTCCATTAGTACGGTAAATAACACCGGGCTTAAGACTCCTCCTTGTTTCAGTCCTTCTTCTGTCCTGAAGCTCTCTGATGTCCTGTTTCTGTTCATCACGTAGTTGACATTGTTGTTATATATGCTCTTGATGGCCGCTATCAATCTTTTATTGACCTGTCTTTTAATCAAGCTTTCCCATACCATGTTTCTATTGACTCGGTCGAATGCTTTATTTAAGTCTAAAAATGTACAGAACACTTTTTTATTATACCGCACTGTTTTATTTATAACTTCTTTTATTGAAAATATATGGTCTTGTACACTATAGCCTTTTCTAAACCCACTTTATGCTTCAGATAACGATTTCTCAATTTTCCCCCTTAGTTTTTTGTCCAGTATGCGCTCATAGATCTTCAATACTACACTCAATAACGTGATTCCTCTATAGTTGTTACAATTCGTACTATCTCCCTTTTTGTAAATTGGCAGTATTTTTCCTATTTCCCAGTCTTTCGGGATTATCCTCTCCTTCCACACTTTATTGTAAATTGATAGTAGTATTTTTTCTCCATATTCTCCCATGTGTTTTATCATCTCTATCTTTATTTTGTCGTGTCCAGGTGCTTTGCCATTTTTTGTATCTTTAATTGCTTGCCTCATCTCGTGTAGCTCTATTTCCTCTATATCTTCCTCTTCCATGTCTTCTGCATTCCTTTCCTCTAGTTTTCCTTCTTTTCTTTGTTCTTCTCCTTGGTTCTCTTCTACATTTTCCTCTGCTTGTTTTGGGTTCAGTAATTCCTCAAAGTATTCTCGCCATCTTTCCATAATCTCTTTGTCTTCTACTAATATTTCCCCTTGTTTATTCCTTATCCGATCATTGTTCAGTGGTTTCTTACTTAGTGTTTTTAATATTCTATAGAATAGTTTCTGGTCATCTTTACTATTTTTCTCTAATCTTTCTCCGAATTCTTCCCACTTCTCCTGTTTAGCTTTAATTACCATGTTTTTCACTCTTATTCTTTGCTATTTGTATCTTTTATATGTCTCTTCTTTCCTGTTCCTTAAATAGTCCTTCCATATTTTCTTTTTGTTCTTAACTTCATTTTTAATGTTTTCGTTCCACCATGCTGTTTGTTTCTTATTATTTGATGTTTTGAGGGTTCCACAAACTTCTATTGCTGCTTCAATCATAATGTTTATATATATATATATATATATATATATATATATATATATATATATATATATATATAAACAAAAGAACCCCGCAGGCTTCGTCGACGAAGCCTGATCTAGACGCCAGGCAGTCGTATAGAACATTCCACATGTTTTGCGTACATTTAACACTACAAACAATAGAAGCATTGGGAGGACATGAAAACTTTCATATTTGAGCATCATAAATGCCACAAATGTAATTTAGCATTGATGTCACGGTGTTTATTAAAGAGAGGAGTAAACACAATACAAACCAAACAGCATAACAACAGTCATCATTTGGTTTTCTGCGACAATAATCAAAATATTTAAATAATTCAAAAACGGTTAAAGTTAGAAGGCGCCGAATTAGCAAATATAGTTTGTGAATGTGGTGTGCAAGTTTCAAGGAAATCGGTTGAAGCGTCTAGGAGGAGATAGAATTATAAGTTTAGAAAGTTAGGGAGATAAGACAAATATTACTTAAAGATATATATATATATATATATATATATATATATATATATATATATATATATATATATATATATCAAAGAAGAGGAGTAGCTGTTCGTGTGCTCTAATTCATTATTTATAGAAATAGAAGTGAAGCTTTGACGGAGACATATTTGTGTCGAAAATGTACTGGGTTACGTGAGTAATGACGTACTGTAATTAAAATTTTCCTAATGGCAAGCAAGCGGTAAGCGTTGACCATCGTCTCGAGGCATTGAGGATGTTTTTCAATTTTAATAGATTTGCAAATAATTCTACTGGTAGGATGGGAAATGGGGACAAGTGTTTGGGAATTGGAAAAATTAATTATATGTCCGGTTTCTTTTTATGTTTGGCCAAAGCAAAAGATATATTGTCCTTACGTACAGCTAAATAATGTTCGTATATACGACTAGATACTTGTCTGTTCGTTTCTCACAATTACCAAAAGGTATTTTGCGATTCGTCGTAAAAACAGTTTGTATATCTTATTTATTTAGTATGAGGCTTATTCTGTCAATAATGCCTTTAATAGAATGTAAAAACGCTTTGATTTGGTCAAGAAGGTCATAGGTTTTGAAAGTGATATTTTTAAACTGATATTGTTAATGATTTGGGTTGAAATTTTTGAGAATATCCGTTTTGTATTAAAGTTTTGGTAATGGTGTTAATTTCGGTTTGTCTGAAAGTCTGAGAGTGTAACTAGAGATTTTACGACTGCGTGAATTTGATCGGGGTGGTGGTGGGATTTTGCGTTTAGATGATGATTAGTATGAGTAGGTTTTCTGTAGACGGTATGACAGAAACTGCTGTTGAAAAGATTTTTGGTTATAGGAGTGTCAACAAAAGGAAGGAAATTGTTATGTTTGATTTCATTGTAATTGATATTGGTATGAAGATTAGTAAGGTGGCAAAGGTATTCAAAAAGCATCTCCTGTCCATGAGGCCAAATGATAAACCTATTGTCAATGTATCTTACCCAACAGGTTTTAAAGAAAAGATGCAAGGGCTTTCATTTCGAAATCGGTCATGAATAAGTTAGCTACGACCGGTGAAATTGGAAAACCCATAGGTGCACCATTGGTTTGGCGGTAGAATTTGTTTTGGAAAGTAAAATAGGTATTGGATAGACAACGGTTAATTAATTTGAGGGTGTCATCTTCCGAACTGTGACTAGTTTTTAGGAGTTGCAAGGTCTCTGGAACGGGTATATTAGTAAAGATGGAGACAACATCGAAACTGACCATTATGTCATGTTCACGAATGAGGAATGATTTGAGAATTTCTAAGAAATGGTAGGAGTTTTGGACGTATAAGGCTTGTTCTGCAAAGGGCCATACAATTTGGGTATTCTAAAGGATTTCTCTCGGGGTCTAAGAAGATTTTTAGTATCAAAGGATAGATTCGAGTAGTTAGTTTTGGTCTTCTTTTTGAGTTAGGATTGTTGGGTACTTGCCAATAGTCTGATGATTTTAGTAAGTCGTTTATTCTGGCAATGTAACCTGTGGTGTTGAGGACAACAGTAGCATTACCTTTGTCTGTCGGTAAAAAATCACGTTTTTCTTTTGTCGTAAGGTTTTGAGAGCTTGTAGATTGGAAGATTTTATATTGTATTTGGGTAACACAGCTGTGCGTACAACTCTTTTCTTTCTCTGTAGTACAGTATGTTTTTTATTTTTTCTCCTAACTTTGCTTATTCCTATTATATTTTATTTTATACCCGATGTTTCTTCTAGTTTTATTAATTTACTTTCGGATAAGAGTGATTTTGTATTTTACGTCGGTATGGTCAATTTGGTGTAACCTACTCTTGGCACCCTTCGCTCTCTGTTACCTAAGAATCTCTCTGAGTCAGGGATAGTAGAACTACCGAGAACTGGAAGATATGTAATTTTTGGGGGAATTTTATCTTTTAAAGGGTAAAAGAGCTTTGGCTGTTAACTCGTTACGCTTGCTAGACGGGGTGGTGAGTAGATGTAGTGTCGCTTATTGCACCTTAGAATGCTGTTTATTCTACTATCATTTCCTAGACTATCCAAATGTAAATGGCCGCTATGTACTAAATCCTATGTTAGCTTAACTACTTAACGGCTGCAGTGAAATTAATTTACCGTCGGAATCAACTGTCTGTGGTGATTCACTCACTTACTTTGGTCTATGTGTCGATTCAATTTTCTGGGTGTGGCCGCTGTATGCACAGCTTATAGGATACATAAGTGAGACTTGGTTTTAATTTGAAAACCAATATTTCAGGATAATCTCATGAAATTTCATAAAGTCCCACAATTCTAAATATGCAGCTGTTATCTCTAAATGAAAAACCCCACGTTTCATATATATGGCTCGATACGTTCGGAGAAAACTGCAGTTCCAATCTAATTAAATTTTCTGTTACACCTATGTATGCCATAATAACAATCACCAATATTATAGTTTCAGAGATTTTTTTGTTTGATATTTTTTAAACTTTAGATTTTTGCACTTATATTATAATTATTTGAACATATAGCAACAGAAATCTGTTTCAGCATATATCTAAATAGGTAGCACACTTTAGCACGCTTTAAAAGTCACAATAGAGTTAAACAGCAATTATGTTGAAGAAAACAATTAATAATAATTAAATAATAAGTCCACTTTAAACAATGTTGTCCCATATTAAAAGTATTATTGTTAAAGTGGTGATTGGTGGAGGAAATTTCACTGTATATATTCACCATGCATATACACGTTCCAATTGAAAACACATTTTATACTCCTTTAAATGACAAATAATGTAAAAAAGTTGATATTTTAATACAAGTTGGTGACTTAATTATAAATATAAAAGGCAATTTTTCTAATTGTTCCTGCTTATAATGTAGTAGAAATAAGAAAACTTGTTAACCACAAACAATTTTTTGTTTCAAAACCACTGAAATCCTTAAGAACAATAGCCGTCATTTAAATTAAGCAGATGTGTAGTACAATAAACAAATATTTGTCATGGCGATAGTTGTTTAAGCTAAGTACATTTGTCAACAAATGTGGCTATATTTCAGCTATGATTCGAAGAATTCTCAATTTCAACTAATGAGTTATTGCACATTTTTAGTATTTAAGTTTCTTTAAAGGAAATGAATGGTGAAAGTGCACAATCTTAGAATCTATTCGAAATCATCATTACCAGAAATGAAATATTTATTAAATTTTGCAATAAATCGATTGACATGGTTTGTTTTATGTTTCATAGTTATTTTATTAAAAATACAAATTGGTTATATCAAAACCTTTTAATTTCGGCTACAACAAATAGTTATCCTGTTTTGATAGCGTACAGAAAGAAAGTATAGACGAAACATTAATTTAAACCGTACTAAACAGTAATTTTTTAGTATGTATGCTTGTTTAAATGAAAATATAACTTCTTCTTTGATGCCAATTAGCGATACTTATCATAGTCAGTTGACTTGTTTATGTGTCAACTAAAATACGTTTATTTGAAGATGTAAATCGTTCCTCATAAGGTTGTAATCATATATATCTTATGATAAAATAATAATCACAAAGGCAAATAATACAAATGTGTTTGGAAAACTGAAGACATCTGTAATAATATATGGCTTATATTTCAAAAAGAAAAAATTAAATAGAAAAGCTGAATTAAAAATTATTAGCAACGATGTTTACAAATCACTATTATTATTATTATTATTAAAAACCAAGAGGAATATGTTTCTCTACATATTTTTTACCTTTTGTAGAGTTAGTGAAAACCAACTAGACATTAATAATTGGTAATAAAGTACATATTTCTAATATAAATTTATTGAAACAAATTGTACTTTTTTTGAACTGGGTTATAAAAAATAATAAAAAAATGTAAAAGGGTTTTTTGTTTATTCAAAGTTAACAGTTTATCTAATTAATTTAGATTTTAAATGAAAATGGATAAGAAAAATTCAAAATGTTATAATTGTACTGAAAGGAGATATTTAAAAATAAGGAAATAGAAAACCACTGAAAGAGAATAAATGAAAATATAAAATAAGAAAATAATAAGATATCTACTAGAAAGTCAAAAAATAGCCTTGAAATAAATGAATAAAAAATATAAATGCTTAACTGTTTATTGTATTATTAATTAACGATAATTGTTAAACAAAGTTTTGAGTAAAAATAAAAAAACAGATGCTCAATAATATTTATTATAGCCTACAAGATGCTGCGATACTGTTAAACTTAATATACGAGGACTATTTTTTTTAAGGTCCGATTGGTCGCTAAAGGAAAGCTTCGCGGAAAACCCGCTAGGTCTGTGCGCAGACGTTTTGCGTTGAAATGATCTCACAGAATTGCGTGAAGTCATTCCATTTCTTCATGCTGAAGGAAGCAATGCAGCTGAAATTCATAGACGAATGAGTAAAGTGTACGGAGAAACGTTCATGAGTCACAGCAAAGTGCGGAAATGGTGCAGGAACTTTGATGCTGGATGCACAGATGTTCATGATGCAGGCGGCCAGGGAAGGGAGCCAGTGTCAACCGATGATCTTGTTCAGAGCGTGGATCAGGCGATTCGCGTAAATCGTCGGTTTCTCAATTTCTGGGTTGAGTGATTTGTTTCCGGAAATTTCACGGTCAGCTCTCTATGCCATTGTGAGTGAAAGACTCGAGTACCGCAAAGTCTTCGCGAGATGGGTTCCCAAGATGCTGTCAGACCATCACAAAACTCAGCGAATGGGCGCCGCATTAACCTTCCTCCAACGCTAACATTACGACGGAGATTAGTTTTTGGACAAAATTGTCACAGGAGATGAGACATGGGTCCATTACGAAACTGAAGAAACGAAAGAGCAATCCAAACAGAGGATACATTCACACTCCCCGAGTCGTAAACCAATGAAGTTCAAGCGCACGTTCTCCACCAAAAAGTGTATGGCTACAGTGTTTTGGGACCGTGAAGGTGTTCTCTTGGGGGACAACAATCACTGCAGCTTCATACAGCAAGACTCTTCAACGTCTTCAAAGGGCAATTCAGAGCAAGAGAAGAGGAATGTTGTCGGCAGGCATTGTCCTTCTTCATGACAATGCGCGTCCGTACACTGCAGTTGGAACAACGATCCTCCTGCAGCGTTTTGGATGGGAAGTTTTGATCATCCACCATACAGTCCTGACTTGGCTCCCTCAGATTTTCATCTCTTTGCCCACATGAAACGCTGGCTAGGAGGACAAACTTTCGCCACAGACAACAAACTGCAGGCCAGCGTACAGAATTGGCTGAAAACACAGGTGGCTGCTTTCTATGATGAAGGTATTGGAAAATTGGTACCATGCTACGACAAATGTATGAATCAGAATGGCGATTACGTCAAAAAGTAGCTTAATGTTGTATCACATTGTCCCGTATAAAATTTTCTTGATTCTGACTGTGATTTTCATTTAGCCACCAATCGGGCTTTGAAAAAAGTAGCCCTTGTAGTTACACACTATTTTAATATTGGAAGCTATTATTATTTATAAAAGTAAGTAAAGAGCATTTGTGTAGTTCTGGGCATAATAGTTGTAGTTGTAAACTATAAAAGATAGCTAAAAACGAGCATGTTGCAGTAACTCCACTTATTTAATAGATTGAAATAGCCTTGTTTTTGCGTTATCCGTGGAGTATGATTTGATGTTATGCTGCTATATCCATTAAACTCTCATTAAGCTTTTACTTGTAAGATAACTTCTGTAAATAAAGTTTGCATATTTTATTTTATGAGTAAATTGCTTTTTCATGTAATTTAATTTTTTTATAGCAGTTAATGCTTTATTAGCAAGTTGCATGAGATTTAAAAAATTTAGAAAAATAAAAGCTGAATTTTGTGTAATTTAGGTTAAAAAAATATCCACGACAGGATCAGTTATAATTTCTACATACTTACCAAACATTGATTATGAATTTAATGTTTATTATTTAAAAATGCTAAAGAGCATGTTGTAACAATCCCTTAGAAAATTAAAAGCCTTGATTTTGTTTCCAATTTGGTTAGATATCCATTCGATAATCTTGTAATATCTGAAATATTATTCACTATAGAAATTCTTTTCATTATTTAATTAAGCAGTAATGCTTCTATAAGAATTCATGATTTAAAATTGTAATGTCGAAAATTTATCTGAAAATATTCGACGATAGAAATCTTTATTCTCAGTATTTCTAAGATACAACTGCAAATTCTTACATATGCTTTTTATTATTTAAAAAATTATACAAAATTAAATTATTTTTTAAGTTTTGGAAAAGGATCTTCTTCATCCTTTATGTCCCAAAAGAGTGTAATGTTCTATTTTTTTCTGTAGGCTTTTCTATCTATTCTTTTCACTTCTGTGATTGTTTTTTATTTTATTTTTACTATATCTTATATACATTTTTGGTCTCTCTTTTGGTGTTTATTCTTCCACCCCCATTTCTGTTACTATCTTAATACGTTTCTTCTTTTTTACCCTTCATGTATGTCCATTTAATTGCTATTTTCCTATCTTTATTACTAATGACTCCAGTTTTAGTCTCTTTCTGTCATATTTTGCACACAATCCCTTCTTGTGGTATTAGTTACCCTTTTTACATATTTTGGTATTGTTGTTGTTATTGTAGATTTGTGTTTGTTTATCACTGTTAAGCTCTGTACACGGTAGATCAGCAATGGGAGGTACATCGTTGCGTATATCTTAATTTTGTGCTATTGTTGTTATTTATCAGGTAATGTATGCGTCTGATTTATTTGTTTAATCTGTTTTGTATTTCTCCGCCTATATTTGCGTTGTTTGTTTACTTCTTCTAAGACCTTGTTAACAAGTTATATTTTATCCCTTCGTATTTTATTACTGCTTACTTTTATCATTTTACTTTTGCTCATGTTTATATCGAACCCTATCTGCTTTAGTTCTTTTTCTATAGATTTAGCGCAGTTTGCAATTCTCTTTCATTTTCTGTGATCAGTATTATGTCAACTGCTTATATCAGTCTGTTATGTAAATATTGGCTGCATTTGCCTTTATTGTGCGATTACTACACGTTTCTGAAACTTTTTTGTCGATTGCTGTTACTGTTTTTTCCAGATTTTTTAAACGTGAATTTTTGTATCAAAAGTTTTTGGCTACCTAACTGTATTAGTAATTTCTCTATATACTTTTGTGTCTTTTACCTTTGGTCTTGTACTCTTCCGAAAATTTAAAGATAGTCTATTATTCTTCTAATATTTTTACTTTTTTTATGTATATTTATGTATGTCTTTGTGTACAAATGTTAAGTTTCTATATAAAATTCTAATATTTTTCTTTTGATATTCTTTCTTTCTTTTTCGTTTGCTCTCTTTCTTAATTTCCTATCAGGCCATATTGTTATTTATTACTTTTTCCCGTTTTTGCATTTTAGTCTCTCACTATTAACATGTGTTCTGCTTTCTTTTTGTATAGTCCCGATTTTTCTGAAACTTGCAACAAAATCCTTCGTTTTTATCTTTAAAGTTGTATGTTGTTAGTGTGTATTTCTGTTTCAAACACATTATACCTGATAGCACTACATTCACTTTTATTATTCTTAGGTTTACCTGTATTGATTCGTATCTTAAAAGTTTTTTTATTTTTCTGTTTGTTGTTATTCTACTCCTTTTGCTAGGTTTGTCATTTTTATTATTGATTATCTTAATCTATATTCTTTATGTTGTGGTTTTACACTTGTACTTTTTGTTTTTGTTTTGCTTATCCAACGAATTTGTATATCTTGTCTTATTATTACTTCTACTATTTTACGTTCGTTGTTATTTAGTATTTTTATGTTCTATGTTGCTATTTTTAATTTTTTATTATTGTTTGTTTCTTTTCTATTTCCTGTTAATTTGCCCCTAATTTTCGTCCACTCCATTGCTTTCATCATCATGGTAGTTTCTTAATTTTCTTTTTTGATCAGCCTGCCTTCACTTTCTCTACTCCTTCCAGACTAGCGTTCTATTCATACCTTTAGCCCTTTTTGTATATGTTTTAGTACTACACCTTTGGCTGATGTATTTTACTTTTTTTTTTAGTAATATTTTTCAACTTTGCTTATATTTTCCTTTCTGCTGCCGTTAAATCATTTTTAATATATACATTATCATTTTATAGTTTCTTTTTCTTAGTAATTTTTTGTATTTCTGCAATTATAATATGTTTGTTATTTATTCTTTTTATTGTTTAACTCAATTCTGTTTACCACTAATAAATTATTCTAATCCGACAGCTGATTGGTGTTTTTTTTAGTCTCTTTACTACTTCATTATTTGTAGATTTATCCTTCTCTTGTATTAAAGTGTGACTTTTAAAATAATATTTATTTAGTTAGACTATTTCTATACTTCGCAATTTTTGAACTTTATTTCTTTATATTTCCTATCTGTTCTTGCGATGATATGATTATTTTCCTGTTCGTTTTAAGCGTTTTCGTGTATTTCCTTTCCTCACTCTCATTTTCTTTCTTTGATTATCTTTCTTACTTACTTCTTGGATGTTGACGGCCTTTTAAGTGCCATGGCCGAGTTTCCAGACTGCTCAACTCCTACCGGGGCTTTGTTAACTTTTTTTACCTTTCTCTACTTTTTTTTTATTTACCATTAAACTTCTCTAGTTCCGATTTTCCGATGTCGTTTTTTACATTGTGTAACCACTTTTTATGCGGCCTTTATTTAGGTTTTTTACCTTCAAAACCTCTTTTGAAGATGCTTCTGCAATTTCTAGATGCGCATATTCTGTCCAAATGCCCTAGCCACCCCCAATCTATTACTTTTAATCGTATTTACTATAGTAGGCTCGTTATTTAACCGTTTTAGTTTGAAATTGTATCTTGTTCGCCATTCACCATTCTCAATCACTTATATATATTCTTTTGAGGATTTTTTCCCCAAGTTTCTATCGCACTTTCTTTTTTTATTAAGGGCCTATGCCTCTGCTTTATAGATTACAACCGACCTCACAACTGTTTCATACACTATAACTTTTAAATTACGTGAGATATCTGCTGTTCTCGCTTTTATGTCGTCTTAAATTATATTATTTTTAGTCACTACCGCCCCTAAATATTTAAACGTCCTTAACTTCTTGAACACGTTTTGGTTTATTTTTGTCCTTCTCTTCCTCATCTAGATGTTGTTATGAACTTGGATTTGTTTGATTTATGCTGAGACCTACTTTTTTGCGACTTCTTCCAACTGTATAAACACTTCTCGTAATTTGGACTTGTTTCTTGATATAATAACCTAGTTATCAACATATGCAAGAATTTTCGTAGTTCTTTTCATTATAGTCCCATTTCTTACTGTTACTTGTCGTAAAAGGTTAAATAAACTTATTGATATAGAATGGTCTTGCCTCAACCCTTCATTTATTTCGAATTTTTCGGATAGAATCCCTTGTACTTTTACTCTCGCTTGTGAATCTTTATACACATTTTAATTAACCTTGTTAATTTTGGTGGCACTATATTATTTGGTAAATATATATTTAATATTTCATATACCTGTAACCTTCGAACCGAGTGGTAGACCTGACTGAGGTCTATAAACAAGTAGAATAAATTAAGATCCTTATTGTAACTTTTTTCTATTATCTGCCTTATAGTAAAGATCTGCTCTAGTGTGGATCTCTTTTTCCTAAATCCGCATTGATAGTCCCCTACTACTCTTTTTATTATGGGTGCTATCCTTCTTACTATTATTGAGCTTAGTATTTTATACCCATTACTCAGCAACGCTATTTCTATATAATTTTCACATATTGTTTTGTCGCCTTTTTTGCGCAGCGGGCAAATTATTGCTGTACTTTAGGCTCTAGATTTTTTTAATGTTGATTTCTATTTTTCTGCTCGAGTACTTGGGCATTTCCGCTGCAATTTTATCTTTCCCTGGAGCCTTTGATTTTTTGTTTTTTATGATTTCTTTCACCTTTTCCTCTGTTAGTGTTTACCTTATCGTCTTCTTGATGTTTTATTATTAGCTCTTGTGCGTTTGTTATTTCGCCTGCACTTCCATTATTTAGCAACCGTTCGAAGTCTTCCTTCCATCTCTTTATTCTATTTTGTTTATCTCCGACAAGATCCCCTTTTTTGTACCTGCAGAATGCCACTCGCGGTTAAAACTCCTTCTTTTGTACTTCCACTTCTTTGCAAAACTTTCTTGTGCTTTTGGCTTTACCCGTATTTTCTTTCACTAACCTTTGTGGTTGTTATAGTTTATTAACTTTGGTACTTTTTTGTGTTTTCCTTTGTACTACGCTACTGGCAGAATTTTATTTTAATAAATGTCCAAGTAGTTTTTAGTTAACTTTTTTAATTTTCAGTTAATTTTTTTTAATCCTTTTTTAATATAATAGAATACAAAATAGCCCAACCGAATCAAATGACGATGTGGACTTTGCAGCCGACTTGCAGACTGTCCTGTTAGCGCTAACAGTACCTCTATATCTCGAGAGGCTGTTACAACTATTTCCAAGCCCAGACGGCCCGATCCATGACTCTAAAACATCTGGACCATTTCTATTATTAAGCAACCAACAACAATGAAGGAATCTTACGTCTAGACGGTCCGTCGCTTACGTGTGGCCAACTACCGGCAAACCAAAAACCCATATGATTCCGTATGATCGCTGGGCCACCTGGACCACCTAGACCATACATTTCTCGAATAGCGATCTCCAAACTGCAGATGCACAAGCGGAGACTAATAAGATCTGTAGCGGAGCTTTAGGATTTTATTTCTTTTACTTACCAAAATTATAGGAAATAATTTCCCTGATTGTCTTAAGATGGTCATGTTTTGACCCCTATCTTCGACCTAGTTACGAACGACAAAACTAGTTTAGTTAACATCCAGCCGCGCACATCTGCCTGCTGTAGGTTAAGTTTGTAGCTATCTGTTTTTGGTTTTCTACAAATAAAATAAGCAAGAGTAAAAACACTTGGTATAAATTGATATTATTGCAATATCATTTTTTTATTTTCTATAAAATTTTAGTTGAGTAGATATATATATATATACATACATACTTGTACTAGTACTTTTACTATTACTTTAACATTATTTTATTATAAACGTTGTACGTAGCCTCTCACTCCTCTACTGTGTTGGGGTCACAAATAATTGACCTGTTTTGTATCGACGGACACAAATTTCTCTCCTCTCGAGAGTGACTTAAGTTTTAAGAACACCCGACAGTCGCAGGTCGATAAATCTGTTGTTTATTGGTAGCAGCTTGAACTAAGCTATTACCAACTGCAACAGAAATATTCTTCTACTTTAGTAGCAGTAGCTACGTAGAGACACGTTTTATACCAAGATCCTTTGTCCAAATTTAGCTTCATTTTTGGACCCCTAGCTAATTCTTTAGTTATTGGGCTGCTAGTTGCTGGTTTTATTTTCAACAGATTATTGATTCTCTATAAATTGTATATACCATGCTTTTATTTGTACTTCTGAATCATCCATATAGTTTCTGTAGACAAATCTGGAACATCTTAGCACAAAATTCGATTGAGATTTGCCACTCTACTTGCTCAGTCAATGGAATGCGACAATTGCAAGTGTGTAATTATTGAAAGTAGTGTTGTACTGACTCATCGGAGTCTAACTCTCAACTTACCAGTTCTTATTCATGCATGCGCATCATTAGGTTATATGGCAAATTGTTTTCATTGTAATAACATCGCCTAGATACTTTCAGGACACAACTTGTGTATATGCAGATTAATTTTATATATTATTTAATAAATCGTCTTTTCTCCGTTCTAGTTTACTTGTGACTCTTAATTGTTTAAACAGAGAGCTGAGCTGAATGAGAACTCGACAAATCGAGTATCTAGTTTTAATCATTATGGGAGTTTCGTGCAATGCCTTTATAAAAATTTAGATTCCTTTCGCTCGTTATTCTGTTGAAAATGTTTTTTGCTCACAAAAATAAAAAAAAAAACTTGAAAAGCATATTAAATTTCAAAATTAATTGAAATTGCAGTATTTTTCTTATAGCATAAAATAATCAGCATAATAATCAAAATAATATATATCTATTGGAAAAGATGTGTCTCTAAGTCAGGAGATTATATAGAAAAGTAATTTTTTGTGTTTGTATGTTTATAAAAGGTTGTGTAAATTTTTTTTGAAATTTTAACTTTTGGTTATGATTTTATGCATATATTAAGTTTGAATAAAGACAAAAATAATAGTCAAAGGACTCTCCTTCAACATCAATGACTTCCTGCCACTTCTCGGGCAACAGATCGATTTCGCGGGCGTAGAAGTCTAAGTCTTTAGAGTTGAATAGGTTGATGAGTGAATTTTCCAACGCAAAGCGATCGCGAAACTTTTTGTTACGCAACCAATGCTCCATTGATCGCAATAAGTGATAGTCGCTAGGAGCAAAGTCCGTAGTGTAAGGTGGATGCTCAAGACTGCATCTTTCAACCTCCATTTTTTAAACAAAGAAGGATAAGTTATATATCAAAGTGTGCACAAGAAAACAGGCTTTCAAATGAGGCTAAAATCATAAAAAACTCCAGCCAAAATTATAACCGAAAGTCAAAATTTCGGAAAATTTTACACGACCTATTAATATTTGAATAAACTAAAAAAATAATTTTAGTTTATATTTTTTTACTTGCGTATTTATTAATAACATGTAGTACGTGATACCTATTTGATGATCTAAGCCGATTTTATTGCATATTTTCATTTATCTTTAAGGCCATCATACTCATAATACTGATAATTTTACACTCAATTAATCGTTTAACATGCGATTTCAATTAGTGAGATAATCGAATATTTTTGCTAATATTTATAAAATTCCAAGTTTACTTAATATCTCGTTGTGCGATTGGTTTAATAACATTCAGATTAAAATGCACACTCGTAGTAACTGCGTATTTAGGTTAAATATAATTTACTTGCTTTACCTTCACATTTTCGGTATATGTTAAGCTTTCTATATTTTGTTCTTTGCACGACACATGAGAAGTTTTGTCAAAATTGTAGTACTGCAAATAACAAGCAAAGAGTTCTTCTTTACAAAAATGTTTAGAAATATACATGATTATAAATATGGTTATATGTTTTATTGCACCATTTGGAAACAGTGGTCACAGAAAGGGCAATCGTGCCACTGAAGTTAAAGAGAAATTTACAACCAACGATATTACTTAAGCTCATCTTATTGCTTCAAGATGATTGCTGTTCACTAACATTCATAATCTACATCAATTTATATTACTTTATGATTGGTAATTGGTACTATTGATGACCACGGATAAATTCCTTTTCCAATGGAAAAAATCTGGTGTGAACATCAAATGACTTTCCTTATCCTATTATTTGGGTAATTTTAACAAAAATCCTAGGCCTCAATTTTTTTTCGAGTTCCTATTCTACCAACTTTTACTTTAAATTCATGTTTACCTCGAGATAACAAATCATTTTTATTCTCATGAATTTTTTGTATCTTCAACCGTTTAGATTCGCGACCGCTTTGCGACCGATTTTGCGACCAAACGGGTCGGCCGATTTTTAAAAAACAGAAAATAAAACTGAAATTGAAGTTGAAAGAACTTGGAGATTTTTACCAAATTTCAAGTTTCTAGCTCTTACTGATCTCAAGATATCCTGTTTACTGACAGACCGACAGACACACACACACACACACACATACGAACCAATGGTTCAAACCAACTTTTTTGCTGTCCTGAGGCCATAATTCGTCCAGTAATGTGAAAAACTGGGTAGGTCAAAGTTTCCGCCGATTACATTACTTTCTTTATTATAGGGCAAGGAAAGTAAGAAACTATTTAACGTGTACGTATGTAGACAGAAGTACTTTTGTAGAAAAATAACACTAAAGCTTATAAAAAATGTGTAAATTATTTGTATATATGGCTTATTTACCAATAAAGTATTTTTAATAGCTGAAATTTTATAAATTAACCAAATAATTATAATAATTATAAATTGATTGACTTGTTTGCACTAATTCACATAATTATGTCACTATTTTTTTTATTCTACAAATCACCACCAATACACTAGCATAAACACTAATCTAGTTCTTGTATCTGTTGAAATAGTCTTTAATACCAGTCTCTTTATTATTGACCTAAGATTTTGTGTTGGCTAGCAGACGAACAGTCTTTACCTTGAAGCCTATAAATTGCAATGATATGTGAAAATTGGCACGGATTAAAAACTAAATGATGTAATAAAAGTTTATTGTTTAAACTTAGTTGGAATTTCTGCTCTAAAAGTCAAAATATCTTTACCTTGGTATTTAATTCTTTTTTATTGGTTTGAGTGTTTTCGCCATTTCAATTTCTTGTCGAAGTACTCAAGAAGATACCTTATATAATTTTTGTAAACTATGTTTATTATAGCCAAAGTTACGGGTATTGATTAATTAGATTAATTTTTATTCGCCAGCTATTTGTTGAATTTTGAGTAGTGTCCAGAGTTTGTTTATAGATTTTCTGAGGTTTGAACTAAATTTTTGTGCGAAAATAAGATGGCCGTATGTAACATATATAAAGGTAGCTACCCTTAGATCTCTACAAGGTAAGACTGCCGTAAACATTTAGTTCAGTGCTGGCCATAAAACACTACCTTGTGGTACACCTATCTCAACAGAATGTTTTCTAAATAAGCTTTGAAAAACACGCAGTATTAGTCAGGATATTTTTTTTTTTACTTTTTTATGTTATTTATAACTCGATGAATTTGTGGTAACCTTAAGTACTTTTGACAAAATTTCGAGTTAGAATTTAAATGATTTTCTTGTACTTGTTGTAACAGATTGGAAGACTTTTTATGATATATTATGGGGGAGTATCTGAATTTATTATAAAATAATCTAAAGCATCTGATAACCTGTTTACATCAGTTGCCAAGTAAGTAGGTCTATTTAAAACTATTACATTGCACTGGTTATTTGTAATGGTTCTATATAATTTTCTTAGATTGGAATTGATT
The DNA here is from genome assembly GCA_036346155.1 of Sinelater perroti. Classification (NCBI taxonomy): domain Eukaryota; kingdom Metazoa; phylum Arthropoda; class Insecta; order Coleoptera; family Elateridae; genus Sinelater; species Sinelater perroti. The sequence goes on along the minus strand of JARFIY010000025.1, from coordinate 1,089,486 downwards.
AATTTGGGTCCTCACTATTACTATCTGTAGTAAATTGAGTCTTGATTAGTTTATCAAATTGATTTTACTTTAGGGAATGTCAAGTCGAATAACATACCATACACTAGTATATTTTAGATATCGTTCGTCTAAAAAATTTATTTATTTTATAGATGATATTTTCTTATTAATGATTGAAGATACGATCGTAGGAACGTGTAGCAGGTGCTGGTTGGAAAAGATAAAATGCGCTAGGAAAAAATAGAGGAAAAGCAAACGAAGTCATATTCACCACTTTTCTCGGTTTTCTTTGCCCCCAGGCATAGTTTTTCCCTAATGTTATTCCCCAAATTCACCACAAACGAATCCGTTAATAGAAAAAAGGTAGGATACACACCTGTTGCTTGCGTTCTTTACCGGTTAATGGGAAGACCAACGAAATTTTTCATGAGGCCTAATACCATCCTTTGTAATAAAGCTCAACCAGCGAACTGCAAGGGTTGCATGATCTATAAGGAAATACGGAACAGAAAAAGCTCATCACTTTGTCCAAAACAACCATATCAAAGTAAATCAAAGCTAATAATCAGAACAAACATAGTGTTAATACCTAATTTACCTACAGTAAACATAAATCAAGTAACTTCTCAACATTTACAGCCTGTAGCGTTCAATATATACAAATTAGAGAAAATGTTGATCGAGCTAGTAGAAAAAAATAAAAATAATGTTAAAAACCGTCCAACAACTACAGTTTTCAAGCTTCACTATTAGATCAAATATTTAAAATGGCAAATTGAAATGCCAGCGACCTGACCAAACACAGTCAAGAGCATCAGACACTTATTGCTCAATACAACCCACATATAGTATTTATATACGATACACCTTTCACAAACAGTAGCTACCACAGAATACTGAGACTCATTGTTTATAACACAAACCACTCGGATGAAACAGCACATGGTGGTTCAGCATTTATCATTAAAATCTTCATAGGACATCACAAATGAAATAAATATGAGCATGTGCAAATACACGATACAAGGGTTGTAAATTAAAAATAGATTGGACCAGTTACAATAATACTATTATATTGATCTTCTAAAGACGCTGTAAAAGAATAATTTATTCGCTTCTTCAGCACGTAGACGGAGATAAAATGCTAAGCCCCAACAACAAAGCTTTAGATTTACCACCTATAAAGTCATGGAATTGTTAAGATCAATGAGAAAAGTCTTTCTTGTATAGCCTTGTTCTGGCAAATTAACCAAGTATTTATGTTACGTATACTGATTAACCCATTTTCTCGAAAATGTTTTGAATGGTGTATGTATTTAGTAGCAATAGTAGTATATACGTGAAGTCCTATCAGATGCGTGTTTTAAATATAGATGCGTATTTTGTATTCATTTTAAAAGGTTCGCTAATAGGAACGCAGGAAAGTAAACGTCAATTTGACACAGCCACCATGTTTTTCTCTCTTAACCCAGCGTTATCTTTTTAGTTTAAAGTTTGCTATTTTTTGGCATGGAGTAATATTCAATCGAATTAAAATTAAAAATTAAAATGATTACAAAATACCACAAAAATGGTGAAAAAATAAAAAACACCCATCGAACCCTCCCCGATTATTTCTGTCATTATAACCGTTCAAATAAGACCACCATCGATCGTTTGGTATAAAAATTTCGGAGATCAGTCTATTATGTATTATGCACAAAGATTTAAATTTTTGTGTTTACAAGATTCAATTGACTTAAGAACCCAAGCCAATTAATCATTTCAACCGACGTGTGACTCCTTCAGCATCGTGCAACTGAAACGAATTTAACTAAATAAAATCTATAGGATGTATGAAAAACTGAGCAAAAAATACTCGGAGATAGAAAACAGACTGCCTAATAAACACTGAAGAAAAACGACACTTAAATACCACACCGATGAAGAGAAACTAGCTTATGAGACAGGGTAGATTCGCCAGAAAAATAGAAATAAAAGAAAAATGAATACATCCCTAACACCCCCACAAAACAATCAAAACGTTTCGGAAACGAAACAATAGGTAGCCAAGAAAATACACCCTTCTCCCTCGATAGTTGAAAATGGAATTGACAACTTCAATCAGTTACACGAACAAATCAGTAAAAGGTTAAATAATTTTTAAATTAAGATAATTAATGACAAAAACATCAAAATTAACGTCACGTACGAAGACAGCTTTAAACTGCTTACGTTAGAGCAGTATTAGAAGAAGAAAAATACTCGTGGCACTCCTACGAGAATGAACATAACAGGCAAATTAAAGTAGTAGCGAATAAGTTATACCACTTATGCAAACTTAAGCAGATAGTATTGTCGTTAGAAACAGAGAATTTAAGCTGTTAGAAAAAGTACCCAAATTAAAATACAAAAATGAACAACATCTGAATATGTTTATTTTAGCGTTTAGACATGATGACGATATTAACAAAGTCTTTGCAACCACCGATATAATTGGGATTAGGGTAAAGATTCTGCCAGTTAGAAAAATAAGGTTAGTACCACAATGTAAAATTTGCCAAGCCTACGGACACACACAGAGATTCCATGCAAAAGAATCCAGATGTGTCAGGTGCACCGGAAAACATTTACAGCATATTGTATCAAACCTAAAGATGCAAAACCGAAATGCGTTCACTGCGACAAAGATCACCCAGCTAACTATCGTGGATGCTTGGTGGCCAAAAAATGCAGAAAATTAAAAACAAATAAACTAATAAACCTACTTTGCTTCGACAGTTCCAAAGAATTAAACAAGCAAATATGGAAAACCAAAGCAGAAAAATAAATCAAAATTTATAACTCACCATCAAGCGGTAAATAGAAAAAAGGAAGAAATTTAGAATAGATGAGCTGGTAGGTTAGATTGAACAAATGAATCAACTCTTTAAAAATATCGGAAAAATTAAATGCAATAAATGATCGCATTACCAATCTAGAATATCACAATCAGGGAGCGATCCCTAAAAATAAAAATAATTAACCAACTAAGTATAATGAAATGTAACGCCAATGGACTACTGCAATATCAACAAGATTCCAAATAGTCCTGGACATAGAAACTTTGATATATCCCTTATTACCGAAACACATTTTACCAGGAAGTCATAAAAGTCATCAAGTTTAAATGATGCAAGGTATATCACATCATTCATAATGATGCAAAAGATGGTAGTGCAATCATAGTAAAAGAATCCATTGTAAATCATCAAGAAATAGAATACCAAACAGACATAATACAGACATCTATTATAGTTAAAACTAAAACTTATGAAAAAAAATTACGTCGCTATATAGCCACTAAGACATAACATCAAGGAAGAATACTACCTTAACTTCCTTGAAGAACAAGGATATAGGTTTATTGTTGGAGGTGATCTTAATGCAAAGAACACCTACTGGTGATCTAGGTTAATAAAAACGAAAGGTAAAGAACTTTTGAGAGCATGTAACTGATTGAACTGTCATATACTATCGACTGGTAAACCAACATATTGGCCAACAGATTTAAACAAAATTCCTGACCTAATAGACTTTTTTATTGTCAGGAATATCCCCTCGAATTATTTTTATGTTGCAGGAGCAGACCACTCCCCCATACTTATCACTCTAAGTAATAGTGTAATTCAAAAAGAACGTCCACATAGGCTAGTTAATAAATGGATTGACAAAGTTTTAAACTCGAACTTGAGAACTCTATAAATTTTTCGGTACCAGTAAAAACTAAAGAACAGTAGCAGAAAAGCAGCGTGAAAAAATACTCATGAGATTAAACCCAGGGCAAAGGGTAATAGTTAATCCAAAGAAATTAGAGATCTGGTGCATGAAAAAAGGAAATTAAGAAGAACATGGCATCAAACAGGGATAAAGCCGCTCTGAACTCTACTCAATACTAAAGAGAGAAATACAACTCATCAAAAATTAATTAATCGAAAGCTGCCTGAGAGAATTAACCGACGACAGTAAAACTGACTACTTTTTGTGGAAAACCACCAAACACTTAAAATGACCTACCCTTCAAAACCCACCAATCAGAAAGGCAGATGAAAGTTGGGCCCGGAATAACCTTCAAAAAGCAACTAGATTTTCAGGACAGTTGGAACTGATCTTCTAACCAAATTCAGGAGAAGACTTTCGAGATTGGATTGAACCAAGACAAAAGAATGTAGAGATTACAATCACTACCTCAAAAGATGTTTTGGAAGAAATCAAAACAAATATTAACCCAAAAAGCATCCGGATCTGATCAAATCACAAGAGAAATTTTTTAAGAGCTCCCAAAGAAAGCAATAATAAAATTGACTTATCAACGCTACATTTATATTAAAATATGTTCTTATTATGTGGAAATTGGCGGAAGTAATAATGATCCCTAAATTAGGATAGTCACTTTAAGAAGTGTTGTCATATAGCTTCGTTTATTTGTTTCTAATTATCTCAAAACTGTTTGAATAGCTATTTTTTAAATGGTTAAAACCGATAATAGAAAAAAAGAACCTAGTCTCTTCGCATCAGTTTAGATTTAGAGAAAGCTATTCTACAATAGATCAGGTACACAGAATTCCAGATATTATTGAAACGTCTTTAGAGGAAAAGAAAGTCTGCTGTGCTATATTTCATACGCAGAACAAAACTCAGCTACGACAACACTTCCAACTTTTAAAATTACACTTTTCAGAAAGATACTTTAGAATAAAGCAGAAAGGGGCCTATTCGAAATTAAGAGAAATTTAGGCAAGAGTACCACAAGATACTGTACTAGATCCAGTGCTCTATCTGCCATACACTAGTGACATTTCTGATCTTGAACAGAACACCATTGCAACGTTTGCAGATGATACAGCCATTATTACAATAAGGAAAGATCATGAAGAAGGTGCTAAAAAGCTACAATCCTCCATGGATAGAACAAACATCTGGACCAAGACTCAAGCTCAACGAAAGCAAGTCTGCACATGTACACTTCACCAATAAATTAAAGCAGCACATACCTATCAATCCAACGATGCCCAGATTCCACATGTTGATTAGGCGAAATATTTGAGCATGACCTTAGATGCAAGGCTACGCTGGAAAGTCCACGTGAAAAAGAAAAAAGAAGAGTTTCACCTAAAATACAGAAAAATTAACTGTTTACTAGGAAGAAATTCCAAGTTACTTATTTACAATAAATTGTTTCTTTATAAGCAAGTCTTAAAACCAGTATGGACATATGGGCTAAAACTCTGGGGAGTGTGCTAGTAAAAGTAATATCCAAATCATTCAACATCTATAAAATAAAGTATCGAGAAACATGGTCGATGCACCTTGGTATTTACGCAACTGTGACCTCCATAAGAAACTCGAAATAGAGACAGTTAACCAAGCCATTTCCAAAATCATAAGACGTCACGAACAACGACTTCTCTAACATGTGAATGTTGAGTCACTCCAGCTTCCTGACAACACTAACCTGATAAGAAGACTCAAGAGGACTAAACCCTTCGAACTAGTATAGTGAAATGAGTGGAAAGCAGAATACTTGTGCAATAGTTACACGTTAAAATTAGTGTAATGTAGTGTAGTGAACTAGTGATTAATTAAGTTTTCAACTTGTGTTTTTAGAATTAGAATTAAATTATTCATTGATTAATGTTATGATTAGATTACAATGCCATAAATGCCCAGAAACGGGCATCTAATTAAAATAAATCTTGCCCTATTTTTGTTTTAAGAAGAATAATTAGTAAGAATGCCATGGCGCGCTATAATGCTACAAAATATATATGATAACCCTATTTTCTTCAAAATCCAGGGAATTTTTATTGATTTAATTACTTTCCTTCTCTGATATCCATCTGGATATATATCTATAGTTTTCTTATTTTGTAGCTGGTACACTAATGATTTGCACACTTTTTAAAATCAACGTTAAAAACATTTATCTGTATGTTTCTAAAGGTCTATTATTTATTTCATTTCGAAAGACGTTATTACTTTGTTTTACTCTTTGTTTTACACCCGATGAAACAAAAATATATAATTGAGCATGGTCATACATGTTATACACATAAATGTTTTGTTCGTTAACATATAATATTTCTTAAACAAAATAAGTTTTTATTTTTGTTGATCTTCTAGAATAATTTAAAGTATGTTGGTTAAGGAAGCTGTGGAATATAATTTAATATTAACCCCGATACGAAATGTTTGTGTAAAATAAAGTTAGTTGCTGACGTATCAATTTCAGGGCTCGTTTTAATAGTACTAGTGAAAACCATATGACGTTCTTTTATCAAGTTGCATATAGCCTTAATATTTTTGATAATGGCAGCTTCTTAAGCGACCTTAACAACTACACAGGCCTGCAAAAAATAATTTTTAAAAATGTTTTAATTTTGGTCATTTATTTTTGTGTTTTCAGTGTTGAACTCAAAAACAAAAACTATTTTTCTATCACGTAGGGTTTTCTCAGAAAAAGCAGATATATTTTAGGAATAGTAAGCCAAATACATAAAATTATGAAATGTGTATTTCAATTTAAATTTTATTAAAATCATAAGTAACCAAACATTTTTTACAAAAACAACACAAAATTAGTAAAAATGAATGATCTTGTTTAATAGTCCTTGTAGTATCGTTTTCGCTTCCCATTAAAACTTCGTTTTGTGCTTCTTCTGCTGAAGGATCGCTCGTGATCGTCTCTTTTTGAGATCCAGCAGTAGTCCGCTATTATGTTAACATTTCTTGATATCGTTTTTCCATTTCCATTATATCTTGGTGAAATCTTTCACCTTGTTCCTCGCGGACAGAACCATGATTGTCTGGAAAGTAGTCTAGGTGTGAGTGGAAAAAATGAACTTTTAGACTTATGTCACAGCCTAAATTTTTAAAAATTTCCAACATTTCAGTTACAGTGGCCTTGTAGTCAAGATCCTTTTCGTTCCCAAGAAATCTGGTTACAACAAGTTTAAAAGTTACCCATAATGCTTTTTCTCAAGGTTGTCATCCTTCATAAGTTTTCGGATGTCAGGTCCAACAGATACTCCTTCTTTCTACTTCGCCTCAGATTAACCAGAAACTGGTGACAAAGATATCGAAAGCATTTTTCTTCCTTTGACAAGGCCTTAACAAATTGCTTCATCAGACCCAATACGATGTGAAGTGGAGAAAGCATAACTTTGTTTGGATTTAAAAGTCTTACCCTCTCAATATTCTTTGTACCGACCTCTAACGTTTTTCTGACTGGCCACTCTTTCTTAATGTAATGTTGTTTTCTGTCACGGCTATCCCATTCATAAAGAAATCATGTATACTTTGTGTATCCACTCTGTTGACCAAGCAACACTTGAAATAGCTTTTAAATCGCCACAAGTAGTCTATTTATGGCTTGAATAGCTAAGTTTGTTGAAAACAACTTCAAGGTTTTGGTATGTTTCCTTTAAGTGAACCGAACGACCAACAAAATCAACAACACATGTGTACAGTACAGAGTCAAGAGACATATTGTATGAGGAAAGCAAACAAAGTTTTGACAGCTACTCAGTGTTACCACCCGACTAAACTGAGCGTGAAGGAATTTTTTTATTATTTTTCCGTAATCAGCGTACAAAAAACTATAAAAACACTTATTATATTTTAAACAATTTTTCCATCGCAGTCCTGCATTATCAATTTGAAAGATTTACAGGCACCACGAAATACATTGTAGTATTACTAATAAACATGTTTGGTTATAAAACATCTTTATCTCATTAAGACATTCATAACGGCAGTTTTTTCACACTTAAAATTGTAAGCTCGGAAATAATTGTTTGTTATAACTTTTTAATAAGTTTAGTACTGAAAAATTTTCATTTATATAAAAAAAATAATGCTTACACCTACAAACCGATACCATTAAAATCTTAATATGTTGTAATTAATTTTCAGTGACGGCGGTGATTTTGGTTCAATAAAGATCACGATTGCTTTTATTTTTGCATAGCGGTGCAAAATAAAGCCCTATCTCAGAAATCGTCATTTTACATTTAATCAGTGTGCATCAAAAATATTTTCGTCAATTTAAAATAAAAATAGAAGAAACTTATTAGGATCGCTATATATTTGGAGATCCTAAAAAATTGTAAAAAAAAAACATTAAACAATTGTTGATTGTTTTGGTCAAACAAGGTTCCAAAAAAATATGTTACACATTTGATTCCATCAGTTGTGCATTGTTACAGGAAAACAAATGGATTAAGCTGCAATAATTATGGAAAAGAAAAGAAAGCATTCTTTCGAAGATATATAATGGCATAAGAATGCCGTGTGATAATGAGCACTTTGAGAAAAATGTTCTTTGAACTAAAACAGCAATGTGGGATATCAGCTAAGACACTTAGATGAGAAGAAGTAGAGAATGTATTTCACAACCGCTAAAAGCATTTGTATGACGGCCGGAGAGCATGTGGTTTTTGTCGTTGCTTTTGACTTGGGAATCAAACTCAGGATCGCCACGCGTTGGTGTCACAAAGCGAGGCATTTTATATGTAGATATCAAGTATATAATGTTGGAAACAACTTTAGCGGCTGGACTATTTATTTTTCCTTAACATTTTACAATGTACAGCCGATATTTATTATTCTATTATACTGGCCGACTTGTTTTTCGGCGAATGTAGATTACCACACAAACTGTAACTTAACGCAACTGCTTTTTGACTGTAGCTTATAGGAGGTGAATTCAAATTATAACACCTCCAAATTCTTTTATCAGGATTGGGAACAGATAGAAACATGCGGTTTGTTTCAAAATACGCGCGCACTCTTTATGAATACGTGAGAGAGATGGCAGCACTGCACGGCACATGGAACTCTAGCGACAGCGGTGAAAGTAAGGACTGTTTTTGATACTTAAAATGGCGATATTTTTATTAAAAGAACAGCGTGTAATCATTCGTTTTCTTCATTTTTGTAGTGTGACACATTGAAATTTATTTACAGTTGAGCGAGACATGTGGTGATGGTGTTATGGATGTGTCTGATCTACCTTTGTGGGTGCGACAGTTCAAAGAAGACAGAACGTCGTGTAAACCCAGACAATCTCGATCTCGCACCATTCGGTCTGACGACATGATCAAGCGAGTGGAGAAACTTGTTGTGGAGGATCGCCGAATGAGTGTGGAACAAATCGCCTCAAAAGTTGGCATTTTCGTGTGATCTGTGCACACAAGTCTGCATGAAGACCTGAAAATGCGAAAATTGTCCTCCGGGTGGGTGCCACGAATGCTGACAACTTTGAAGTGATTCCTCATGCTATTAGTGAATTTATTGCTCTGATTTTTCCCTACAATGATCTTAATTCACGGCGCTTAAATTACATTACTCTCAATTTCAAGTCAAGTTTCTCTTGTTGATATACTTCCCGTGGTAATTACCGATCGTTGACACGATGGTTTTCTGCAACTCACAGATCTTGTTTTCTGGTTGCAAATGATTTTTACGCAATTTTACTAAGACATATGATTTACCTTTTATTTCTTCTAATTTCTCCATTTTCCGTGTCCCTTTTCAATTTCCCTCTAAAGCCTTCCACGTGTTATTTTGCACTTATCTTTAACTTTTATTTTTAGTTTCTAAAATTCTCTTCTTTAAATATTCTCCAAAACTTTCGAAATCTTTTTTGCGCCTATTTGTGATTTTTTTTTTGGACTTCGGGGATATCCCTCTATATTTACCTTTATTTTTAAAAATCCTTTTTCAAACGTTCTATTAAAACTTTTGTATTGCTCTTCTGGGTGCATCTTTGCTTCTTCAAACATTTCTTTGAATTTCCAGATTAAAATTTATGTGTTTCTTCTTGTTTGCCTGTAATTTTTCTTTGAAGCGCGTGGAATTTTCTTTTGCTCTCAATTTTTATTTTGGGTTTCTAGAGTATTTTTGTTGTCTTTATTTTTTGCTGAAAATGCTCATATGTTTTCTAATTTTCTATTAGTTTTTGGTCTGTTCTTTCGAACTCTCAAGTTTTGTAATCTTTATCTCATTGTTTCGCTCATTTTCAATTTTTGTCTCTTTTTAGTCATGTCTCAGTTTCTGGATTTTAATTATTTCAATTTATTTGTAACTTATGTGTTAAGGCATTTGTATCCATGATTTTGACATGTCTTGATTTTCACTATCGTCGATCGTTTGCCGCAGTCTTCTTTGAAGTACTTTGTCGTTACTTCTTACAAAATTACTTTGTAGCTTTAATGTAGAACCATCACTTGAATCACATTAAAGCTTTATTTATAAGGGTAAATCTTTTGTAAAAAAATATATATCTTATTATAAATTTAATCACCTATTTTTAATTGATTTTACAGAACTTCTTTTTTACCTCGCAGTAAATGAAATTGACCGTTTAGTATAGGCAATTCAAATTACAGCAAAGATTTAAACAATCGATTTCAAGATGAAGAAGTAAAAGTAATAAGTGGCTATTTTATCCAAAAATTACATTTTCGTAATTTCTTTAATTTTGTATTTTGTTAGAGAATTATTATTTTTTATTTACATACTAACAATCAGTTTCCTGCAAAATGTTACGTAATAACAAAAGCATTATTTATCTTTAAGTAGTAAAAAAAGATAAATAATAAGACAGCGAGTTAACAGTTGCAACCAATTATACGCGTTATCACATTATTAGAATAATTTGAACTATAAACCTTAATTAGCTAAATAATAGTAAGTTTATCACTTCATCTTATTGAAAAAAAAACTGTTTATTATAAATTTACATTTTTTTCTAAATTAAATGTTACTTTATTAATTATTGTCCATTTTTCAAACAAGAGTTCATCAAGAAATTCATAATTATTAATTAAAGTATTAGAGAATAAACGATTCGGAAAATTACCATACTATCTACAAGCTGAATGTTCCTTGTTAACAATTAAAGGGTCTTTATGTCATAAAATTTTAGACGCCGGCTCCTCAAGATTTTCTAGATGTTCATCATCTCTGACTTTTCTACTGTATGCCTCCTACTATTTTTGAATAATCGCTCCATCGTACCTGTGGTGGTCTTTTACTTTTTATCTAACTTATGGCCTCTACTATCTCTGCATTTCGTTTTTGGTCTGGTTGTTTGTCATTATTTCTTGCAAAGTTCCATTTCAGTCTCGTTATCTTTTCTTGCACCTTTTACTTTCTGATCGAGATATCTGTTCTTCGAAGTTTTTTGTGATAAGTATGATATGAACTACATATCTAAGGTGGTTTAATTTTTTTCCATTTGTTTTTCCTTCTTGTAGCTAAGTTAGCTGTCTGAATATATCCTCTATTGTTAGTGTAAATAGCTTTAGAAAGATGGCATCGCCTTGCCGCTTTTTTAATGGTGTGGTTTATAATATGTAAAACAAATTATGAAAAATAATAAACATTATTTCTTACTAGAGAATATTTAAATTACAAGAAGTAATGCCAAATGCTGCCTGGTTGCACTGTTTACACCGCCAAAATAAATTTTTTATAAAAATATAATTAAAGAAAGTGTTGTAGATATTTTTGAAAAACTTGTAATATCGTGTTTTTTTAATACGTAAATTTTTTAAATCATACAGAAGTGAAACGATTTTCACGGGGTAAAGACTTAAAAAGAGGTAAAATAAAAACATTTGATGTACTAGTAAAAAGAGGAATCGAATTTTCTAATTATCTTCGTATTCTTAAGCTGGTTTTCCGTGCTGATGATTCAAATTCTTAAATATTTTAAAAATAATTTGTAAGACCGCCATATTAAAATAATAACAACCGCTGATCTAGAAGAAAACTTGATTTATGGTCTCTTTAATTGACAAAATCACAGTTGCAGATAGATACATTTTTGAAAAATTTTTTGGAAGATTTTCACAAACATAAACGAAAAATGTATTAAAATATAAAGTGATGAAACCAAGAATTCAGATTAGTTTTTGACAAAAAAAATGTAATTATACTTAGAGTTGATGAATAAAACTGCCAGGTATTTGCATCCATTTTCAGTATCATGTGAATTAAGTTAGTTGATTATGATCGACATTAAAACAAAAGTAATAAAGTGTCTTTGTTGAATACAAAGTTTATATTAGTGAAGTTGGAAAATTTCTAAAAACAAGCAAATCGTTTTACGGGTATGATTTTTTACTTTAGAATTTATTAATGCTGATAATGTTCCTGAGTTTAGGACATATATGTTCAATAGTTAAGTCAATACATTATTTTTGCTTGGTATATTTTTATTGCGTTGAAAAAGAGAGAAATAAAAGTTTTAATACAACTTTTTCGCTTTATTTCTAAAATTCGCTCGAGATCCCCAGTTCTTTGACGTGATCTTTTATTTTGGAAGGTACTGCTATATCTTTTTTATTAGTTTATTTTTTTTATGTACCATTAATTTTATTATTTTCTGAAAAATGAAACAGTAGCACTATTAAATAATACAATCATGAGTTGCTTAGGCACTGTCTCATTTTGAGGCGAAATAATAGGTTACTTATTGATTTGCATATTAACCGAAGTTGAAAGGTAAACATAGACTTTCAACAGTAAAATTTGATTATGTGCAATCTTAATAAAACCCATCTTTTTCCATATCTTAAAAACAGAACATTTGCAGTTAAAATTAATGCAACTGTGTCATCAACAAGACGTATCAGGCATATCTTGGATCCTATTCTATTTATTTATAACATCCCTAAGACAAACGGAGAGTTGGAATTATTAGCTGATGATACTGCACTACTGATTAAGGGCAAAGCCCAGATGCAATCATGTAGCTGCAAATTGCTACAAATGTACTAATAAGATGGTTTATGCAATGGAAACTAATGATAAATCACGAAAAGTGCACTGCGAAGATTATTTTCCTCAAACGAATTGATGAGCCACCACCATAAATAATTAATAACAATTCTGTCACGTCTAATAATACCGTTAAAGCAGTAAAATTCTTAGGTCTGTACTTGGAAACTTATCTCAATTGAAATTTCTATGTAATAAAAGTAGTAAATCCTCCTTCTCCTAGGTGACGTCTTCATCGAGGTTGGCGGTTATTATGGTGAATTGTTTTTTGTTTTGAGCTACATGAAATAATGTCGCTGCATTCTGTTTTGTCCATTTTCTTGTCTTCCTCAATCATGATTTTCTTTTTCTTGCTATACTTTTTTTTCTTAGACCTTACTTTGCAGCATTACTTGCAAATGTTCGTATTCTTCGTGTCGCATTAGGTGTCCAAAGTGTGATGTTTTTCTTGTTTTCGCTAAGCTTATTAATTGTGCATGGGTTTTTAATCTGTTAAGTACATTGCGGATTCTCTGTATCCAGCTTATCCTCTGCATCTTTTTGTATTGCCATATTTTAAAACTTTCTAATAGCTTTATATCACTTTTCTTTAACCTCCATGTCTCGCAAGCATACAACAGTAGGGACCATATACAACAATTCGGTATCCGCAGTCTAATGTGTTTGGATAATTTTAGATTATTATTACCAGTCCCCATTTCGTTGTTCTTGCTGTTCTGTATATCTATTAAGTCTTGCAATTTCTATTCGGCGTCTTACTTTTTTTAAGTTTACTGTTAAATTCTCTTCCTAAGTATATCTAGCTATTGACATTTTATAGGTATATTCTATCCAAGTGTATATTTGAGTTTACTGTCTACTAAATATCGTCTTCGTTTTTTGTTTGTCAATTACCAGTCCCATTTCGTTGTTCTTGCTGTTCTGTATATCTATTAAGTCTTGTTCTTTATTTTCTGTCATAATTACTGTGTTATCTGCATATCGAATGTTATTCATTTTTGTGCCATTTATATTCAACTCTTCTTCTCCATCTTTTATCGATTCGTTTGTTTTGTATTCAGCGTATATATTAAATAAAATTAGTGACCACACGCATCTTTGTCTTACACCTCTTCTGATGTCAATAGATTTTGTTCTTTCATTGTCAACTCGAATGCAAATTTTCTGGTTCCAGTATAGATTGCAAATTATTCTAAGGTCTTTGCCATTCAAGCCTACATCTAATAATATGTCCAGTAATTTATCATGCCTTATTCTATTGAATGCTCTTTCGTTGTCTACGTAACATAGATACAGTTCTTTCTGTTGTTATTGCTAGGCCAAAGACTGCTTCTTGTGTGCCTGATTTTTTACGAAAGCCATACTGTGTTTTAGTAAGAAATTCTTCACACCTGTTTCTTATACGGTTGTATATGATTCTCAAAACTATTTTTAAAGCGTGACTCATTATGCTTATAGTAAAATGATCTTCACATTTAACATCTAGGCTTTTTTTTGCAGAGATATAAACATGGCGTTTAACTAATCATGTGGTATAATTCTACTACTGTATATTATATAGTTTTGTAACTATATCAGACTTAAAATGGTTAAAATATTTTGAGAATATATTGTCTGTCGTTTAATTCTATCATTGGATATTCGTCGCTTTTAGTTTCGCCATTGAAAAGTTTCTCTATATATTCTTCTCATATTTTCTTTTTATTTTCTAGATCTAACTCTATGTTTTTCTTATACAAAACATTTAATTGAATTTTCCTTTTAAACAAACCTTTTAATCTTTAATTTCTGTTCTTATGTAAAACTCTATTCTCTATCTGTGTACATTCTTCTTGTAGCCATTTTCTTTAGCTTCTTTAATTTTTTCATTTATCAGCGTGTTTAATTATTCAAATTTATTGATGTCTTTGTTTTTTCCTTGTATTTTCCATAAGATCTAATATGTCTTCTCTTATCCATTGTGTTTTTCTTACAATATTTTGCTTTGGTAATTTCAGTTCTGCTGCCTCTGAGATCCTGTTTTTCATGTAATCCCAATAATTTTCTATATTTGCTTTGCTGTTGTTGTTATTACTGGTATCATTGTTAATATATTCAGATTTTGTGTTTAAAGTGGTATCCTTTAACTTATTTATAATGTGTTGCTGATACCCTTTAATCTTAGTTCCGCTGCTACTTCTCCAAACAATCTAGATGTTATTTTATGTGTTTGTATCTTTTTTAGCTTTATTGTAGCTACTATTGGATTATGGTCAGATCCTAGATCCGTTTCTGGATATGTTTTTGTACTTAACGCACTCTTTCTAAACCTCCTGTTTATCAAGATAAAGTTTATTTGGTTTTTGATTATGTGATCTACATTATGTTGCGGTGCAGTCCATGTATATATTCTTCGTTTTGGTAATTGAAATCATGTGTTTACAGTCAGATTTGCTTCTTCACAAAACTGAATTAGTCGCGTTTTCCTTTCATTCCTTTCTCCTACCCAGCACTCTACCTTTTCCCATTTAGCATAAAAATATTCAAATCCCACGAGTTTGTCATTTTTCGCACAATTTCCAGTTGTTCATAAAATTCCTCCATTATTTCTTCAGGCTTGCCACTAGTAAGAATATGTCCCTTTTTGGGTTAAATTTAATTTAAATGGCTTTGAATTTAGTTGAACAAATATAATTCCGTCTGATTGTGGTATAACAGTGGTGACATATTTTGCTAACTGTTGGCTTAATATAACGACAACACTATATTTGTTGTCTATGTCACCTCTAGAATACTACATATGATAGTTGTTCATAGTATCTATTGTTCTGTTGCCCTTTCATCTTGTTTTGCTTAGTCCTAAAATGTCTATTTGCAGTATTTTCATTTTATGTATTTCATTTACTAGTTTTCCGCTTTTTAATACTAACATTTCATGTAACTAAAGTAATTTTTCTCCCGGGGATTCTTAGTACCTCTTGGCCACTCTAGGCTTGCCGGGGATTTGGGACCAAATCCATGTTGTTGATTACCATAATAACTTTTTGAGATAATATTGATAATGTGGTAGTTTTCCTATTGCTTTCCACATTCTATGGCGCTGACCTGCTATAATTAGTTGGTTCTTCCTCTTTCGGGGGCGATTTCTCATCCCCAGGACAAGAGAGTGTTCTGTCATTAATCATTGTTGTGATGAGTTATGCTTATTTCAGCATCATTGGGTCCCCACCTACTTTAGTCACCCGAATTCTTACAGATGCCTGTCTTTCATCGAGGTTAGGACCAAACGGCGTTTCCTAATCTCTCTAGAGATTTGAAAGGCAATTATTAATACGGCCGTTAATTCTGTATGGTTGTGTAATCTATAGAAATACATCTAAAAACAAACCACAGTACATTTATGTAAATTAAAATAATAGTGATAGCGACTAGCTGAATTGCATAAAATTATGGCATTGTGCTAAAGTTCCTTACTAGTTATTTTAATTTCTAAGTGATATTAATATTTCTATTATACTGACGTTTATTATGTATTGTTAAGCATGTAAACTTATAGCACTTAATTTGTTGATGTAGTACAACGTCTAATAAAAAAATGATGTAAAAAATATAATTTATCTCTCTAGATATTATGCCTAAAGTGTACAAGTTTATGTTAGTACAAATTTGGTTTTTTAAATAGCTTTATATTAACTTTAGTTTTCTTACTACTAAAAAAGTTGGTACGAACCAATTTCGATTTAGACAGTTTGCAGTTGGGCTTTGAGGCGCTTGGCTTCGGTCGAACAGATCCGTGAACAAAGACAGTATACACATGAATACTGTCACACATTCATTAGAACGACAAATTATAATAAGAATAGTTCCCCATAACAGGCCTTGAAGGCCCTTTGGAGTCGTAACAAGATAGATCTGCTACAATCTATAGCCTACGGTACACAAAGGTAATAAACGTGGCTAGCGCTACGTACCGATGTCCTATTATTACCCCAGAGTTTGACCTCCAGGTACTCATTTATTGCAACCTGAGTCGGGCTGGGCCGTAAAAATGCCAGTGATCGAATTGGCGAGAGCGGGATTCGAACCCGCAACTTTTGGTTTCGTAGTCTAGCGATCTATCCACTAAGCCACCACGACTCTAGAACGACAAAATAAAACAATTAATTGTTTTTGAATAACATTTTCAGGATTTATTGGTTATTGGTAAGTATAATTTTGACCTATTTTTTCAAAATGGCCATCCTTAACCTCTGTACAAGTTTTAAAGCGTCCGAGCTACTTGTTTGTGGAAGCTCTATAGCTACATCCATTGGAAAAGTATTGACTGCAGCCGTCAGGGTATTTAGGGTATTTTTTTAAACAAAATATGCTTTCTAAAATTGTCCATAATATATAACTTAATGAATTTAGATTTAAACTGCTAGAAAGCCCACTCTTTACTGTTAGAAAATGAGTCACATTGTTAGTCAACCAAGTTTGAGTTGACCGTGCTTTGTAGGTAGGTGTGGAGCTTTGCTGAAAAATTCAAAGCTCGCCCTCAAGAAGCCTCTCATTCAGAGGTTTTATTACACTCTTCACACGGTCCAAGTTTTGACTCCCTTTCCACAAAAATAAATGTCAATTATTTTGTAATAACATACTTCGCACGAAACCATTACAGCCGTTGGCTTTTCTGAACCCCTAATACGAGCTAAGTTCCTTTTTTAGACGACTTAGCGTATTCCTTGTCATTTTGTTTGTTGGGGGATTCCTCCATTGTAAAAAGTTTTTTTATTTGTAAATAAATTTTTTCTGAGACAGGTACTCAGTCAAAAACCTCATTGCTTTTTCTTTAAAGGTTTTTTAAAGTATCTGTCAAGCAACGTTCCCCATGTCTTTTGCAAGCAGCTAGTCTTAGGTCTTACCATTTTTTTTATTGAATAAACTAATAAGTAATAGTTGCAACCAATGTCTATCAAATATGTCTTGTAATTTAATTTTTGTTAGTTAATTTGAAATTTGTGGCATACAAAAATATGTTTAATTATTTTGTCGATATATTTTAATGTAGTGGTCAAAAATATTAGAACAAGTCAAAAATTATCCATATTTTAGTTGCATAAATGAAGGAGTTGAAAAAGTATATTATTTTTTACATAGTCTCCTTCCTTTAGTCTAGCGATCTACAAGTTTGCCTATTTTTTCCAAAAAACCATTTATGCATCGCGTGCCACATTTTAACCCCGTGACGCATCTTTGAGCGGTCCAAAGAAGCGATAGTTGGAAGCAACTTGGTGTTCTAGCACCTTGAAACCGAAATGGTGTTTGCGGTTCAACATCACTTTCTTTAACAATAGGCCTCGACGTTTTGTGCAAATTGCTGATCTCAGATTGTTGTTTAACAACTCACTGTATTTTGCACTCATTTTCGGAGTAATATTCCAGTACAGGTGCTTGTAAGTCCTAAAAAATGATTAGCGTCATCTTACTAACGGAAAATTTAGCAACAATTAATCGTCGGTAATTCAAGCAAAAACCGCAAACCTTGTGAATGTTTTGCTTAGTTTGGTCTTTGGACGACGTCGGTGACATTCTTAATTTATTTTGCATCCTCCCAAAAATTGTTTACTACACTTGAGTCTCCTTAAGAGTGTTATTCTCGAACTGTATTTTAAGTCTTACTAAAACATTTTTACGTCATCAGTTGTAAAGATTTTGATAATAATCCCCTGTGTAACGAACGAAGGTAGCTTTTGCTCTAAAATTGTGATACTAACTAAAGAATTGATAATGTAAGAGGAAAATACTCTTTAGACATTTTTATTATTTTCGTTTACTTCACGTGGCGTAAAAATACATTTGTTTTATATTTGGTTTGCCCTGGTATTTCAAGATATTTAAATGAGACGGAATGCTGGATCTTAAGAAAAAGAACGATTTCAGGTTGCTAAAGAGAGCGCTTGAAAATTTATGTATAGTTTAATCCTAGGTTAATTTTAAAACCAGGTTTATCAGTTAAATGCTAATTTTTATATTTTGTTATTGTAAAATTAATTTTGGTACTCAACGATTGGGTCGAACATATGAGAGGCTCAACTTCTCAGTTCAAAGACCATGCTTTAACGTGGGGCGCTAGAGTACCACCATTGCGGATATTTTTTAACTCTTGAAATTTTGCCCGCCTTCTTTTCCTGTTGGTCTTAGTGATGTTATCGCTTCTGTTGCTCTTTTCAAGTTTTAAAGGCTTGATAGGAAGCATTTGATAAATACCACAATGTTTTCATATGACTGCAGCAACCCGATAATCTAAGTCCATTTTATTTTTTTATTATTTACCAATATGCAAATAATGCAATATAAAATAAAGTAAAAAATGTCATTTTTATTTTTGGAATAGCTCCAGTCAATATATTTTCCAAATAAAGACACCTTACATTTAATTCAACATTATTTAAAACAAACAATCGAGTATAGTATTGACTTGGTATGATTTGCAATCGGTGATTTTGAGAGCAAGAGGCATAAATCATGAAAATTTCTGAATATTTAGCAATACCTAAGTAGGCCAGTTTCAAATCTTTAACAAATTATGGAATCTTTTGTTTACTGGGTAGTTCTTATAGATTTTTATTATTGGTCCAATAGAGAATATAAACCAATATAATTGCAAATGTTGTGTTTTAGTTTTTATGTTGTTCTTAAACGCTTTAATATTAATGACGCGAGCCAGATTTTTTCATTGTTTTCTTTAACATAGCCCCGACAGCTTCAATAAAACACAATTTGTTTGATTTTATATGCTTGAGTTTTTTTTATTGTGTTTTAATAAAAATGAAATTTTAACTATATAGATCTTGATACTAATAAAGCCCTGATTTAAAATAAAAATATTGTCTAATTTAAATATGCTTGTAACTATATCTTACCGTCTAAAGATTTGGAGTGTATGTTGGTCATCGCTTTTCTTTCCTTGAAGAGGAATACCAAAAAACAATAAGCAATAGTTTGGTTGAATTTATAAGAATCCTTGAAGAGACAATATTTCATTCTCGGAGTAGTCATATATTCAAAATTGCCATCTACAAGTGAGGATAACAATTGGAGGATATTAATCAAAGGGCATATTGTTCGATAAGTAGATTATTGTATGATTACGCTGCAGTAAAAAAACTTTTAGTTTTTTCCAATTCGAACATATTCAACTATATATTTTAATATCAGTTGCTAATTTTCTATCCTTATATCAATTATAATTGACTAGAAAAGGCCCCCTTGTGGGATAGTAAAAAGGCTCGTCTTAAAAACGGGCTACCCTACACATAATTATGCTTTAAAAAATTACTAACTAATTAAAATTTTTATTTGACTATTTTTTTCGTTTAATTTTGTTAATTACTTGTATATTACTAGTATATATATTATTAGTATAATACAAATTTCCAACACACTGTAATTCCTCTTGACAGGTTCTCCAACCCAAAAACGATGTGACAAGGCAAACGTCATTGTGACGTCCTAAAAGTTAGCTTGACAGCACACACCTAATTACCTCATGTTAATAGGAAACGCTCCCTTGTGGGAAAATTAGAAATGAGCTTTTTTGGATATTATCTACCGATTGATTGTAGTTTGAGATAGCTCTTATGGTTTCGAAGACATAATCTGACAAAATTTTAGATTTTTAAACTTCGACCCTGTCTGGAAGATCCCCCTATGTCATTGAATGTTCGGGTAGTAGACAGACAAACAGCTGCTTTTACATATTGTCTAGATATAGATTATTGTAGAGTTCTAAGAAAAGCAAAATAAGTTTTTCAATGTGTATACCATTTTTCAAGCAACTTCAGTTACTTATTTCAGTTTTTAATTTAATATGTTTTTAGAGACAAAATCGGAGCTCAGCTTTATTAGTGGGCTACTCTTTAATTGTAAAGCTTTATTTTGTTGCTGCGAGTAATTGAGTCAATCTAGATGATTAGGTCAACAAAAAAGTTGCATTAAAAAAAATAATATTTCTAGATAATTAATTGAATTCGAGCTTTTTCAAGGATATTTTATTGTTTTAAATATATGAATTTCGTAATAAGCAGAAATTTTGCCGAAATTTAGCCTAATAGGGGAAGGGTGCTTGTAAGCAGTTTTTTGATTTGTCATTTATTTCAGTTTGCAAGTCGCTTCTGAGAATAGATCCAATACGATGAATACAGTAGCGATATTACTGAGAGTTACCTATTGAGCAAATATTTTAGTGTCTCCTGTCTTCAAATAATTATCCACCACTTTTTTATAAAAAACTCAGTCTTTTTAAAGGTACCAAAATTGCCAACGTAAACGTTGATACGATAAACCGTATTTATTTTCGAGCGATATTAGTGACCACAGGCATAGTTATCGCCCGGACATTTAAGTAACATTTAACCGGAACATTTGTTTAACGAATTCATGCAATATAAACAGTGATCGGCTATTAAAATTTTAATAACTCAGCCCATCAAGGAATTGCCAAATAGAAAAGCACTAGGCTACGATTTTACCCCTAATGTAGCTGAGAAATGTTAAAAAAAATGGATTGATCTTTTTGGCCACCCTATTCAACGCATATCTGAGGGTTGGATATTTTCCAAATAAATTAAAATGCGCCTACGTAATCACGTTTTGCAAACCAGAAAAGACTATAGTAACTATCTACTTATAAGTCTCTTACCAACATTGTCAAAACTACTAGAGCGAATAATTTATAATCGATCGATTGCGTCGTTAGATGAACTTAAAATAATTTTATCTATCCAATTTGAATTTAAAAAAGAACACTCTATCCCTCAGTACTTAAAAGGAATTACTGAATTACTAAAGTCGTGGTCTTTTTAGGCGTTTGACAGGGTCTGGATTAAAGAACTGCAATTTAAAACTTTACAAACAAAAATTCCAGGTGATTCGGTCGCTAATATTTTTTCCTTCTTGTCTCCTTTCAATTTGAATTAATGCTTCCATCTCTAATACCTATGATATTTATGCCAAAGTTTCTCAAGGTAGTGTTCTGAACCTATTTTTTCCAATTTATTCATTCATGATAATTCAATTTCCAATACGAGCGAAATTGCATTATTTGGTTACAACATAGCAATTATCACTCAACACGATCTTTTCATTGCTATTAATTTACTCTAATCAGTCATCGATGCCTTAACTTATTGGTTTAATAAATGGTACATTTTATTAAATTCCTCAAAATGCGTCGCCAAAATATTTACTTTAAAACGAATAATAGATCATCCGAAATTGCAAACATTCGGAGCTGACATACCTTAGAATTCAAGAACTGGATCAAGTAAATATCTAAAAATATATATGGATACGAGATTTTAACTTGAAGCCAGTACATAAATAATAAATTCAATTTGGCTTATTCAAGATTCATTTTCTTTAATTGACAGAAATTCTCCATTGGGTAAAAAATGTGCTATTTTACTACATAAATTATCTCTTATGGTATGAATTATAGCATCAAAAAAAGTATGAGAAAGCTACAAGTTTTTCAAAATAAAGTTCTACGTGCAGCTATAAATTACCCATAGTTTATTAGCAACGACAAAATCTATAAAGAATTTGGATTAGATAACATCTAAGAGTTCGTTAAATATTTACTAAAAAATCTATCAAGAATTCAAAATGTAATAGCAATGAAATCGTTCAACAGCTGTGCCGGAAGAACCCTCACACCCGACTCAAACACCAACTTCCGAAAGATTTGGTAAATTCAGATTCAACATCAACGTTGGTTAAGTTTATTTCTCTCTGTTAATATATAATGTTGTTTAATGTTCCATTTTATAAATACCATGTATAGCATTGCAGGATGTTGGTCTGCTGTACTTGAAAAAATAAATAAAAGTATTGCTATTAGTACAACTGTGTTTATGTTGCTTTTGTGAAAATTGGATTATTTCGCGATAGTATTTAAATGAAGTTATCTGCTGATGATACATACACACACGAACATGTTAGTAATAAATTTAAATTAATTCAATTTTTATTACAAAATGAAATATTTTTTGGTCATACCAACTTCACAATTTTAAATCTCAATACGTAAGTATGCAGTGGTAAATTTAAGCACAATATGTGTTCTTAAAGTTATATGAAATATATTATGGAGAAAGAAAAAATTAACTTTGTATTTTATTTTAACTAGGAGCATAGCAACTTGCTTATATTTATTATACATAACAAAGATAAAATAGAAGAACATTTAAAACAAAATCGTTATTTGGTAATATGGTAAGTCAAGCGTAGCATTATATTGTAAATTAAGGAATGTTTATGGCATACTCGTCTCGATTTGAAAAACTATGTTAATAATGCAAAATAGAGCAAGGCGCTTAATGATGGTATTTTTCTTCAGGCAAGCCAACGAAAATTTTTAAATGTCTTCACCAACAAAAAGTGCTTGTAAAAAAGTTAAAAGTTATTTTAATTATTTGTACGCAAAAGCTCACAATACACAAATTGAAGCCCAGAAAATGGATTGCAAAGCAGTTTATTGACGATTACAGCAGTCTCAAACATTTAAAAAACAATAAATTAAGACATCAAAACCAACCATACATAAAAAGCCTAAATTCTTACAAAACCACCTCTGAACCGTTGTTCAAGATCAAAATGATCATAAGGCAAAATGAGATTTACATTTATAAAAAATCCAAGTTTGAATGATAATGTAGAGTTTGCAATTTATTTTAACTTCTTTAATAAATTTTCTCCGGCTTTTCACAAAGATCACTTATTATTTAATGTTTAGAATCACTAAAAAGTTTTTAATAAAAAACATTTGATAGGAATGAATGCTAATAAATCGAATATTTACAGTTTCTTGTGCCGCTGAGAGCTGCTAGATCAATCTTTAAGCCCTCCTCAGTTGTATAATAGGCAAGAAATACAGATGTAGATTCTGTGTAATGTAAAAAATGGTTGCCATTATTCATTATTTTCGCGATAAGTTGAGTTGCTTTAATACAAAGAAAACATATAGTAGAATAAAAAACAAATTTCTGTCTGACAATGATCAACGTATTTTACCAATTAAGTTTAGAATACCTTTTAAAACGATGTTTATACCCCCTTCATGTAAAATAAAATATATAAAATTTACTAAACACTAAAAGATGCAGCTCATTACAAATATAGCAAGACTTAATTCTGTACTTTGAAATGATGATTTGGGTTCTAGATAAGCCTCCGGTCCAAGAAAACTTTATAATATTTTACTTCCTTTTAACCCATGAGTTTCTTTTGTTAACATGATGGCAATGACGTTATTTGGTTTATTTTGAAGCTTCTAAGTACAAAACCAATTTTTAAGCTATTCTATGGTTTTCTGACATGTACTTAAGATTAACCGGGGATTTTGCAAATTTTTTGGCGATACCTAAGCTCCATGAACAAAAAGTGCTGCCTTTTAAAGCGCAAACAACTATGCCAATAAAGGGGGTTCTCTTAAAGGTGTGACTAAATTTTATGCTATTTTTATCTGCTAATGTTAGAGCACATCCTCACAATAAGAACATTAATAGAAAAAGCCATCGAATACAATTTACCTTTATATATGGCGCTGGTCGATTTTGAAAAAGCTTTCGACTCGATTGAATTGTGGGCGATAGAGAAAGCCCTGCAAAACAGTAGAATAGACTATAGATACACTAAAATGATCCACTCCATCTATGAAAAATCAACAATGACAGTGAGGTTACACGAAAACACTAATAAAATTCCGGTCGGTAGAGGAGTAAGGCAAGGAGACTCGATGAGTCCTAAGTTGTTTATAACAGCACTAGAAGATGTGATAAAGTCACTTAACTGGGAAAACAAAGGAGTGAATATAAATGGCAAAATGCTCAATCACCTGGTCTATGCAGATGACCTAATCATCATATCAAACTCAGCAGTGGACTTACAAAACATGCTCGAAGAACTGCAGAACAAATCAGCAAAAGTTGGGCTAAAAATAAATAAACAAAAAACAAAAATAATGACTAACCAACAAGACAACATAAAGAATATGTTTATTTAGGTCAATTGATAACATGCAAAAAATTTAACCAAAATCTGGAAATTGATAGACGCATACGCCAAGCATGGTCGGCCTTTGGGAAACAAAATAAAATACTAAAAAACCAAACAATTCCCTTAAAACTGAGAAAAGCTGTGTATGACCAATGCGTACTCCCAGTACTTACTTACGCGACACAAACATGGACATTAAACAAAACATTAATGGGAAAACTTGCCAAAGCCCAGCGAGCAATGGAAAGGCAAATGCTGAATATAAAGTTGAAAGATAGAATAAGAAATGAGAGTATAAGGGAAAAAACAAAAGTAATAGACGTCAAGAGACATGTAGCATCATTGAAATGGAGATGGGCAGGCCACACCATGAGGCAAAAAGATGAACGACGGAACAAGGAAATACAGGAATGGAGACCATGGACGGGCAGAAGGAGTGTGGGCCGTCCACAAACCAGATGGAAAGATGACATAAAATTAATAGCAGGATTAACATGGATAAGGACAGCTCAAGACAGAGACAAATGGAGATTTAAAGGGGAGGCCTATGTCCAACATTGGATAGATACAGGCTGATAAAGAAGAAGAAGAAGAATGTTAGAGCTGGCATTTTTAAAAAACAAAACGAATCTGCTTGTATTATGTTTCAAAATAGTGGAAATTTCGCAAAAAGTGTTTGTAAATATTGTATACCTTTTGATCGGAATTGGTTTGGAATGTAAAGAAGTTAAAGATTTTAAAACATTCGTAATACCATAATTATGCATCTCACAAATTAGCCTGCAAGGTACATTGGACAAATACCTAGGCCTGAAGGCTTACAAAGTCGAACTGATCAAAAAACTGACGCCGACAAATCATGAAAACGCCGCATATTCGTTAATTGTGTGCTGAAGATGGAAATTATCTTTATTGATAAAATTCATTTTCACCACAATAACCAAAATTGTCATATCTGGAGATCTGAAAATTCAAGAGAAATAATTAGGAAATATCATCCTAAGTGAGTTTTTTTTAGGTTGGTTACGAGATTGGTCCGTATCTCTTCTAGATTGAGGCTGCTGAGACCGTTTTACTAAATGGTGTGCGCTATCGTAAAATAACAACTGACTGCTTTGGCTAGAAATGGATGCTATAGATGTAAATAACTTTATTTCTAATAAGATGGTACTGCATGCCATATAAGCCGCAAAAATGGCGTTATTGTACAAGAAGTTTTCTGGGCGACCAATTTTCGAAATGGGAACTTCAGTTGGCGCCCAGAATATGCGATGAAAATTTTTTATGGGGTCACATCAAAGATAATGTTTACATCAATACTTCAGCAACGACTTAAGCACTTAAAAAAATTAGAGCTGTAATTTCCATAATTGAGCCGCATTTGTGTGAAAAGATTATGAAAAATTTTCTCAAACGAAAAACAATATGTAAGAGCCGAGCCGGTCACGGAATCGATTGTATTTAATGATTGTTATGTACATATTTCATCATTTTGTGGTTTACATTTGAATAAAAATATTAAATTTTTTTATAATTTACGACACCGCTTCTTAATGGAAGACTCTACGTAAAAGGAATGTTAGTTTTTAGCATCCTAGAGGGCACACCCTGATTACAGATATTGAAAATTTCAGAGATGGCGATGAAACAGTATAAATTGTTTAATTTTTGTCTTCTACTACTTGCAAAATACGTAAATTAATCAAGTGTTGGGTCGAAAATCTAAATTATCTGTTTTGGGTAATCTTATATTTTATAGTGGATTTCTAAATTTTCTGAATACCATGTTTGGATGAGTCTTGTAGTTGTGGATTTCAGTAGAAAAGAAAGCTGCTTATGCAAGCATTGTCTTTGTAAAGAAGGATGTCTATATTTACTTTGTATTATTCAGGCACCTTAAGAGTTTATCTTAGTTAATCAGCACCCCATGGTTTTTTCAACACATTCGGTCTACATAACGTTCGAGCTGGTAAAATGAGAGCTCTTGGAGCTGCCGTGAATGGGTAGCACAGATAATGGTCGCTTCTTTTCGTTTCTTTGAGATTGCCGCGCTATGTACCATTACCAAAATTCCTCTATTCTTCATACAAATTGGGAAGTTTTCCGCCGTTTAACTGAATTGAAGATTATCTATTAGTTTGGCCAGGATTAATTTTTCTCTTAATTGAGCTGATAGATAACAAATCTTTTCATTTTTACCACTAAATTTTGCGCTTCCTGTAGCTAGTTTTTTCCAGCGTTTTTCTTAATATTACCCATTTCTTGGGTAGTCCTTCCACGCTATGTTTGTACAGTTTTGGTCTCCATTTAAAAATGTGTTTTGTCTATTTTGTTTCTTCCTAACTGACCATATGTTTTGATGATCTCCACTTTGCTTTCGTAGTTTTTCTATTACATTTTCTACTCTAGTTGATCATCTAGTTTTTGTAAGTACATCAAAATGTCCTATACCGCGTTGAGTTCTTAGTTTTTTTCAATAATTTTATGGTCAGCGATATAGCATCGGCACCAAATGTAAATACTGAAAGTGTACACATGCCATATGTTTTTTTTTAACTTGATGGACATTTTCAAGTCTTGTAGTATGTATCCTACTATACTAGTAGCTGTTTTACTTTTTAATCTAAATTTAAGTTTTCTAAGACGTCATTACTAATTTTGAGTATTGTGTTCTCTGGAGGCATAACTTTTGTCTTTTCTATCTTCATGATAAAGCTTATTTTTTATGCTGTTTGCTTAGCATCTTGTGTAGTTTTTTGTGATTGGTTATAATCAGTGCAATATTGTCTACGAAACGAGGTACTTTAGATATTGGCGGTCGATGTTTACGCCCTTTCAATTTTTAAAAGTACCTTTGAAGGCAAGGGTAAACAATTTTGGAGAGATTATATTTCTCTATCATATTCTACATTGAATGATTCTTTTTTTTTTGTTCAAAGGTATTCTGTAACGTTCTATATCTGGAGTTTATTTTGCGTTCTTCACAGCCATTAAAATTTGCTATTAACATACAATATGGTCTGGATGTGCTTTGCCGTACAGTAACTATTACGAAAAACTACTTGCTCAAGGGGTCGATATTTATCAAGATATTCGTTAATCGATTGGTAATAATCTTTGTAGTTTGCATGGAGGAGAAAGAATATTTATCAGTCTGTAATGATTTAGTTTTAGTTTATCGACTTTCTCGAACAAGATAAATTGCACTTTTTAGATTTTATAGGTTTTATTGTGTTTAAGGCAGTTGTTTATTAAAATTATAATACTCAGCCAATTTTAACATCTTGGTCGTTATAAGATCCTCCCCTGGTTTCCATATATATTTCGTCTAAGCTAAAGCGTACTCTATTTCACCCGTTGCAATAGCTGAAATCTTCTTTATACCGACGGTTTTTACATTTTGGAAATATATGTTTGGTAGCCGAAATATGTAGATGAATATAAACTACTGTAAATATTGTCAAAAATTATGACAATATCATTATTATTATGTTTTATTTATTGTCATTTTTTAGTTGGCGCACTCTAATTTTCTTTTTGCCGTTCCCTCTTCAAAACATTAATGCTTTTGCTATTTTTGATTGTTTTTTTATTTTTTGCGCACTGTGATTTTTACGTATTCTTAATGATTTTGTTCAGTTTTGAGTACTCTGAAGAACTGTTTTTGTGTTTTTTTCTGTTATTTTTGATATTTCCTTTTTTAGAGTATATCTTTCTATTGATTGTTTTTATGGCGTTCTTTTTTTGCTTCGAGTGCGTTACTTTCTATTTCTGATCATTTGCTTCTTTTATTTAATTTCTTCTGATAAGTGTTGATATTTTCTTTTAATTGTGGTTTAGTGAGAAATCTAGATGATTGCTTTTGAGTACTGAATTTGTTTTAAAACTGTAACGATTTTTATTGTATGTACTTTATTTGTTATGATATAACTAATCTCTTTTTTATTCTACCGTTAGGAATATTTTATGCCTATTTTTTGCAGCGATTTTTTGAAAAAATATATTAATATATTTCCACTTTGTGGGTAATTTATTGAAATATCCCTTGTTTGTTTACAGTACCAAGTCAAAAGTTTTCTCTGTTTAATGTATTGTCTTTGTTCCTACCTTGACATGTCTTCTTGAATTGTATTTTATTTGATTTACATGCAAATGTCTTTATACAATTGTTCTTTTTCCATTACTGGTGTGCTAGCAGGAGCATATATCTTGATCGCTTGGAGTTTTTATTTATTATTTATCTGGAAGACGACATAGATTATCTTTGCTGATATCGATTTTATTTTAACAATGATGTATTTTATATTCTTATAGATTAAGGTACCTACACTGCTACCTACCTAACCTGATTTAATTCTTCTTCTATTTCTTTTTAGTGTATTATTATTTTTTTTGTTTTTATGCTGTATGCGGCTATATGTAACTTAACTCTTCTATGGTTTTTAATTTTAAGAGGTATACGCTAATTTTTCTTACCCTAGAATCTCTGACGTAGACTTCTTTTGAGATATGAAATGGGACTTTTGAAGTTCTACCCATCTGGGGCATCTCACAGCCTGTTTTAAAATTCGCCAAGTTTCGAGTGTGTAATAGTTAATTTTTCCACGTAGGCTAGATGGGTTTGAAGATGGTTTTACAATATGTGATGGAGACTAGAAAAGGCAGTGGGAGGATGGTGGATGGGACACGATTGTAGATGATCAGTAATCTAGCGTTGTTTAGTCCTATGGCCGCATCTTAGGTGATAATAATAACGCCTGCGAACAGAGAGATTAAGGCTGTCATATGTCCGCAACTGTGCCATTATTACCCCCTGTTCGAAGTAAACACAGGTGTTGAATTATTTTTAGTGACTGACTAGGCTATCCGGAAGGCATCAGAGAGTTCCGAAAAATTAACCCGAGTCCGTCCGCATCCCAGCTCGCCCCTTAACGGCACCTTAGGTAATATATGGATAAAAAATATATACAATTTTGCTCTTAGTGTGTATAATTATGCTGTTTTGTAACAGGAAATCAATGAAATTTAACATCTATTTTTTCTACTTATTAATCTAAAATGTTAAAATAACTAAAAGTAATTTTTGTTGTAATCTTTAAAAATTATTTTGACCTCTTCGGGACTTTCTTGTGACGTGTTCTGTTTTCACTTTAGTTTGTATTTTTTCTACTGGTTCGCGACATTTGTCAACGATTTTTCAAATAAGAAAATTGCTATTTTTCTCCTACTAACTATAATAGGCCTCGAATGCCTTCAAATACTTAACGTTTTAAGAAAATTGGGCATATAACTATTTAAAAACATCACTGTTATTAATCCTTTGTATTACTCTCTGACAACAATTATCTTGGTTTATGATGATTTTTCATTAAAACTACTATGCTGCCGTTGTAAAATTTTATATACAATAAAGATATTTTGAGACTTACATTGACATAATAATTTTTTACTACCTATTAGTTTCAATAAATTGTGAAAAATGTTTGGGAGTTGTTAAGACTCGGCTTTTATTTATATTTATATTTTAGATTCTAACCAACTCATTATAAAGTATTTAAATTTATAATTTGCATGCAATCCTGTAATTTTCACAAGCTAAATGGTAAATATATTTTTTGATGTGACTTTACCATATTCTAAAGTTTTGTTATACATTTATGTGACCATGTAACCACTTACAATTTGACTCTTTTAATTTGGAACAGGTCTATAGGCCAAGCAGTGAGATACATCAAAAATGTCTTGGGATGTGACCGTGTCACTAATTCCCGTACGCCTGAAATCAACTATGTAAAAGTATTTTTTTGTTATATTTCAAAAACTAAACGAATCGTTCAAATGACAGATTAATAGATTCATACACAGTTGTATTCTTAAATTTTGTAATTTGGTTAAACATGCAAACAATTATATAAAAAATATAAGTAATTACATAACATGAAAAGAATGCATAATCAAATAGAAAATGACGTTTTTCATTTATATTTTGTTGTACTTTACAAGTTAGATTTTACTTTTACTGAATTAGTTCTTGCTCTTCTGTTTTAAATAAGCTTGCATTAACGATTTTCTTAAGATTTTACCGGAGGGGCTCTTAGCAATTTCACTTATAAATTGCACGCCCCCATATAGTCGTTTTTGAGGAGATATCCTCTCTAGAACAAAGGTTTAACGCACTTAAATGTTTTTTATGAGTCACTTATACACGCATACCTGCTACATAATCAACCACATCTTGTTCTGAGATTTTTGCTCCTATTTGTAGTACAACGTACGCAAATGGCAGCTGTCCCGCTATTTCATCAGGAATTCCAATTACACCGCAGTCTTTGATGTCTGGGTGGGTCATAAGGAGACGCTCAAGTTCAGTAGGAGACACCTAAGCAAATTAGAATATGTTGGTGCGTTTATACAGTACTTGGCATCTACTTACTTGAAACCCTTTATACTTGATTAATTCTTTTATTCTCCCAACTATGTAAAAATAACTTTCATCGTCGAAATATGCAAGGTCTCCGGTGTGAAGAAAGCCGTCTTCGTCGATTACGTCAGCGTTAGTGTATCCAATATATCCTTTCATGACCATTGGTCCTCGAAGGCAAAGTTCCCCCGTATGTAGAGGCGGTAGGTTTTTTTGTCTTCGAATCCCATATCTTAGCTTGCACTTCTATCATAGGAGTACCTATCGACCCCGGTTTAATTTTAGTTCCGTACTGTAAAGTGCCAATGCCATTTGACTCTGTTAAGCTATAACCTTCTCGTATCAATATTTGTGGATATCTAAAAAAGAACTATAATATCCCTTTGGTGTAGGTTATTTTATAAAATCTACTTGCCTCTTATTAATGGCTTTATATATTTCCATACTTGTCGGGGCACCACCATGCCAAATGTATTTTACACTAGATAAATCAAATTTTAAAGGCAAATCGTTAATAGCGAGAAAATGCAGCAGGGTGGGAACGACATGCAGTACGGTGGCTCGATATTGTTGAACACATTTTAGGTATACTTCAGGCTTAAATTTAGTCATAACAACCATTTTTATTCCACAATATATTCCTCCGAATTGGTGGAGGAAACCATATACGTGGAAAAAAGGTGCCACTGTGACTGTGATATCTTCAAAAGAATGGCCCGAATAGTTTGGATCGCTAAAATTAATATTTCTCAAATTAACATTTTCCTGACATGCATTCAAGTAATTACCTTAGGCGCACTAATGCCATTCTCATATTAGAGTGAGTCAACATTACACCCTTAGGCATGCCAGTTGTGCCGGAGGACATTAAAATTAACGCGAGGTTCGAAGCGTCCAGTTCTTTCGGAGAGAAGTTGTTTTCGCCACTGTAAGCAGAATTTAGTTCATTCTCCAAGCACAAGACCTCGGAGTGGTCTTTGGAATCGCCATTTATAAGAACAACTGCTTCGACAAACTTAATGTCGGCTTTTATTTTTAAAAAAGTATCCAGTGGCTTCTTTGAGCAAATTACTAGCTTCGGCTTAGTGAGCCTTAGGGCATGCTTCAGCTCCTCTGTAAAATTGTTGATTTAGAACTAAACCGCTGCATCAATATTATTTTTTACCGGTGGAATACTCGGGATTTAGGGTGTTTATGACTATGCCGAGGTAGAAGGCGCCCAGTATAGGTGCAAAGTAATTAATGCAATTTTCACTGAGTATCGTGACCACATCTCCTTGTTTTAGACCAAACTTGTTGAAAAACATTGCAGCTTGAATACTACATTTTAGAAGCATTTGGCACGTTAAAACGCTTTCAGTGGAAGCATCAATCTGCGACAAATATTATTAAAGAAACTAAGTAAATGTTACTGTAATATTATTATAAATATATTAAGAATTACAAGCTAAATTTAATTTGTTCATAAGTTGTATAATGGAATATAAAGAAAGCGAACACGTGTATGGGAACATAAAGGAGTTTCTAAAAATAGTACTTAAAATTGTCAAGGCGTGTAAGCAGTTACAAGATACATAACACTCACATTAATGACGTCATGGGGATTTCTCTCCTTCAGTCTATTAAAAATAGTTACTCCCAAGCCTTGCTTAGGAATATTGGAATTATCCTTAGCCCCAAACACAACGTAGTCACTGCTGATAGACATTTTGCTTGCACAATGCTTGCTTGAATAATGCAACGTTCTAAGTTAATTTCTAACTTATAGCAGAAAAGTGTGTATGAGTTAGGTTTTCTGCAAGAAAAATCAAGTTATCTTAATTACATTATTCCATTATACTTCTAATAATCTTCTGGGAAAAATTAGGTAATTACAATAATGGAAATGTACTGTTGCAGATTCTTCGGTGACGTCTGACGTATTATTTTATTTTATCACAATTAATTAGTATTATTTACTTAGTGTCACCTTTACGCGGATTATAAGCTATCTTTTCCATGT
Source organism: Sinelater perroti (assembly GCA_036346155.1). NCBI lineage: Eukaryota > Metazoa > Arthropoda > Insecta > Coleoptera > Elateridae > Sinelater > Sinelater perroti. Next base: position 1,056,238 of record JARFIY010000025.1, on the reverse strand, counting down.
TTATGCGTTGAAATAAACGCTTTTTTTATCTTTTTTGTGTGTATTGCATTTATTATACTTTTAAATAATTATAATTCTAATACAGACTAGAAAAAACAGCAACCAAACACATTGTACAATGTATTGGGCATTTGTTTGGTAATAATTTAGAATTACTTGGCTTTAAATATGTTTGTAGTGTATTATATATTATTGTGCGAAACAAATCATTGTTTCTCCACAAACAAGCTTTGACCATATCAAACTACAACCGCAATAATTGCCATTACTTGGCATTTATTTTAATTTGCATTGGTTTTTATTCTCCTTAGTAGGTATTATACTGTTTTAACTTTTAAAAGTAAAAGTTGCAATGCTTGGTTTTTTTATAATTTTTTATTCGCGTTCTATCAGCAGAGTTTATACTTATTTTGCTAATTTTGTATTTTACTGTGTTGCTTTATTACTCCTAGATATTTTTTCTACGACTAATGTCCTTAGATAAGGTGGTTCAAAAGTAGTCAGCTTTGTAGTCATATAATTTAAAATTAGATCATTGAAAAATGTGACGTAAATTACAGTTGATTATACGTACATTAAAGTTTATAAATATTTAATGTTTTCCCCTCCGGCTTCAAGAATAACTTCTAGATGGTAGCTGCATTAATTCCACGCACCAAGAATATCGTCTCCCTACGATGAATTCAACTCATTTTTTTATTTAGCTTCATTTACAATCTACGTTATTAAAGAGTATTAAGTAAATATGATATGTACAAGGTTTGTACGTGAAAGGAAAACATCCAGGAAAGATTCCCTTTCTACATAGATTTAATTTTGAAGAATAATTTGGGAACAAGTTTTAGCGAGTCCTCTTGTAGCGGGATCATTGTTGAAGAGCGAGAGAATAGATAGAGTTTTGACTTTCGACCTAGAAACTATTTGCAGGAACTTTAGATCAAATTGTCATCTTTTGGTGTGGATATGCTTCTTCCAAGTAAGACACTGTTTGTGATGAAGGTCAAGGCATTTTACTTCTGTTTCCGCAGGTATACATACATTGTCCATTCTCACATGTTGTGTCGTGTGGTGAACGTAATTTAAACTGATTTTGTTTTTTTTTTTTAAAAAACGTCATCATAGGATCTTTGTTTACATCAGCAAAATAAGCGATTGTAGTGTTATTGATTTTAGGTGTATTAGTTGTATAAAGTAGGAAAAGTAGTAGTCCAAAAACACTACCCTAGAGAACACCGGAGTTAATATGACAGAAGTTAGACTGTTGGTCATTAAATTTTGCAGAAAAGTGCCTAATTGATAAAGATTTGGTTAGGACATAATAGTTACTGAATAGAACATTTTTTTGTTTGAAGATTATTCCCCACACCATGTTTTGTCGAACGCATGGGAGATGTTCGAGAATACAGCGTTGCAGAATTTATCTTCTAGACTTTTTGAGATTTTTTTATTATTCGGTGGATTTGTTGAATTGTAGAGTGATTTTCTCTAAAGATAAATGGATGTTTCGTAAGCAACATTAGAAATTCGTGCTCTACGTAAATCCTCTGCAGCAACAGTCGTTCAAAAACTTTGCTTCTTATTGGGAGCAGACTGATGGGTCGATAGGATTTAACTTTGTTATGTTATTTTCCCCGTTTGGAAATTATGATAATCTCGGCACATATACGTATTACGGGAAAGTAGAATTAACGTAATATGCTGTCAAAATATTTGGCCCAAGATTAGGTCGTATTTTGAGGCTTTTTGATTGTTAAGATTTCTGTAGGAATAAAAATTATTCTAATTACTCATGAGCAGCTTCTAGTTTTATTTAAAAATCTTTGCCATTTGGTTTACGAATGGGAGGGATAGTTATATACAGTCTCTTAAGTTTTCTTGTCGCTAGATGTTGCGATAACATTTGTAACATATTGTTGAAATGTGTTTCTGAGAGTCGCTTTTAGTTGTCTAATTAGTCTATATATACATATATATATATATATGGATCTATGTTATTTCTAGATCTCTTGCACAAAGTTGTTCAGCAATGAGTTAGCGAATATGGGGCGGTACGTTAGTGGTAGTTGTTGGTTTATATTTGCTTTGAAGGAATACATTGCCAAGTAGCTTTTTGTGCAAAGTATTGTAGTGAAGAAATTAACTACTATGTGCAAGTCTTCTACAAATTGAATTCAAAAGTTGAGATTAATATTTTCTTCTAGATAGGAAAAGGATTTAACGCAATTGTGACACGGTTTTTAGGTTGTTCAAAGTTGTTAGTACATAAATTGCTTTTTGGTCCAAAATCAGGAAATCTTAAGGGCCAGTACTAAATTAATAGGTTTTTATTTCCAAGCCAACCTACTCAACGCCAAGCTAGATATTTCAGTGCTAATGAGATGGAGCTCCATTCAGGTGGACATTTTTTTGTTCTACACGTTGATTGCTGGAGCAACACACAAAATTGTTTTAAATGATCTCGCAGTCTGCCCGAGCTTTTAACGTTATTAGTTTATTGGTCAAATTCACGATTTCATCAAAAAAGTAATTTTTTTTCTTTGATATTCAATATTAGAAGACTTGAGCTGCAGAAAACATTATGTTATTCAATAGATATCTCTCACATTTCTCATAACTGTTGCTGCATTGGTGACATTTCAAACTTTAGAACGTTCTCTTTCAAATGTCATACGGTTCATTTGCTTACGATGTATAGTTTAGAAAATACAATCATGCAAAATTGAATCACCCTGTACGCTTATTCATGTGCACAACTACTTTTTTATGTAAAATATGATAAGTGATGCTAAAATGTTTATTGAAAAATATATTATTATTAAAATTATATATGTTAAAATAAAGGCTTAAAATAAAAGCTTGGGGTGCAATATAAATTCTTTTTATCAATATCTATTAGTGTAAAATGATACAATGTAAATTGCTTTAGCCGATATGTAATGCACAAATTTGTGTAGAATATTTTATTCCATATTAGAATGCACCACTTATGCTTCTTAATGTTTTTAAATAGATGATTTGCAGTATTTTTGTGTTTGGTAGTTTTAAACAGCTTGACTGTTTTTGGCACCACTGCAATTTATCTTGGGTATATTTTTAAAAACAATGGGTGTTATTCAGTCAGCCGGTAAGTGTTCTGAATAGACATGGCCTTAAAAGTGTTTCTATGTAAACTCATTAGGTGGTGTGGGTGTCTTTAGCCTAATGTTTGGATTGTTGCCACATTCAGTTGGAAGTTACACAATAGTGACTTAATGGGCACGGATTCCGAGCAGAGAATTAACACTAAGTCCTGTGTTAATCCCCTAGTGAAATGTGGATTATAATACATCAATCATATGGCAACAAGGCATTACCGAGAAGCCATGTCTTTGAATTGTATTAGTAGTTTCAAAGGGGAAAATATTTAGTACAAGATGATCCGAGATTCGGCTGATTATCAACACCACATAAGAAGGCAGTTACCGCAAGATCGTCACATTACTATTATATGCATATAAAAAAAACTGAAATTGAATAATGATGTGTTACCAAATTGTAGGCAACTATTTAGAAAAACAAAAATGTTTTTTTTATTTTAAATATTGCTACGACCCACACTAAGACTAATAAGCAATGTATTTCTAATCCTTTTCTATTTTCTAATCCTACTATACTGAACACCGTAGTAAGTAATTTGCCCATTGACGGCTGCTTTTACAGGAACTCGTATGGTTTAATTCTTTTAAGATTTATCTGATTAGAATTATTGAGCTATCGCAAATTTTTGGCTTCCTTTTTTAATGTTTTTTACACTAAGACTTCCATGAAGATATACATTTTCAATTTTCCTAAGCGCTTCCACTATATTTCTTACTACATTCTTTTGAAAGGTTTAATTTAATTTTAATATTTAATTTTCTGGCACAACCCCAAAGCTGTATTCCATACACCAGGATTTAATATTTGCTTGAACAGAAAAAGGTTGTTATGTATTGACAAGGCATATTTTCTTCCTAGAAGACAGTATATATATATATATATATATATATATATATATATATATATATATATATATATATATATATATATATATATATATATTTATATACTAGGACCTGGCTCTGGAAGATCACATGTATAAAGTACATAAACTATCGAACTTAAAATACTACCTTGTGGCACTTTAGAGCTTTTAATTTTTTAGTAGTTATAGTAGGCATTATCTTGTTTAAGTTAAAAAAAATTGTTCGAGAGATAACATTTTCAAATATCTGTATTGTTTGGGAAGAATAGATTTGAATTTCTTAATGCAAACCTTTATGCCAAACTTTGCCGAACGCTATTTCTACTCCCAAAAAGAGTGTAGTGCTGATCTACCGTCAAATTTTTGTCTGAATCCAAACTGGTGATCTGGAATTAAGTTTCTTCTTTGTATGATTGACTGCACTCTCTTGAGCAGCATTTTCTCAAAAAGCTTAGATATAATGGGTAATAATGACATCGGTCTCTAAAAAGAGGCTACATGGGGTAGTTTTCCTAGTTTTAGACTCATGACTATTTTTGCTACTTTCTATAATTAGTTAATATATTTATGCCTGAATTCGATGTTAATAAGATAAGTCAGCTTACCTTAGGAGGTGCTTTAGAATTTCACTTACTATTAAGTTAAATTCAGAAGCCTTTTTTGAATCATATAATATTTAATTTTTTTAACGACATTGTTGTGATATTTTCTTTATCATATCAGACACTTTCTTCTAATAATTCTTGTAATTTATAAAGTTGAAGGGTGTTTCCAGGTGAGCAGTAAATATTTCGCTTTTTGTTGATTGCTTCTAGCCCACCGTATTCCTTTTTAATTCGTGGTAGATGCATACTAAGTCTTTTTAATTCATTTATTGATTTCCATAGAGAATAAGTTGTACTACTGTCAAAAAGGAGGTAATTAAATCTTTTTTTAGTTTTTAATTTCTCCTTTTATTTGTTGCATGAGATTGATTTGAAACCACTTTGTCTTACATTTCTTTTTTCTATTACTAATTTCCTAATTTCTTTCGGATAGTTACAGACTTTTAAGTATCTTTTTGAGTGTATTCTCAAAAAGTTATCTAGACGTCCTTGACAAATTTTTCCATCTTTTCGAGGGATCCGTCTAGTTTTATTTTCTTAGTAAGTAATTGTTTAAAAGAACATTTAATGCAAAATGGTTCCTCACAGATTGACAGAAGAATAGAAAAAAGAACAGACGCATAACTTTTGCTTAAATGTTTTAAGGGGCCAGAATTAATCCCTCCTTTGTGATAAAAATTATTGCCGTAAGTGAAATTCGATTCTACCAGTATAATCCTGAAAAGAAAGCCAAATCGCTTATAAAACATAAACCGACAATGTTAATCGCACTTTTTGGGGCTAGAGATTTGGTGCATATTGCTGCAATATTGCCTAAAGTACAAACGGCAAGCTAAAACTTTAGTAGCGTTGTCCTAATTTATGGGTATCTGGAAAGTGGTTTTCATTGTACGACAGTGCAAGAGTATTTAGTTAAACAAATCTCTACTCTACTACATCCCCCACAATTAAAAAATTTGCCCTCGTATGATTTTTTATTTTCTTCAAATAAAAATGCTGATAAAAGGAAAGCGTCAGAAAGATATTGGGATAATCCAAATGCCTGTAAGGGATGTGCTTGGAAGCATCCTAGATGAAACACTGTCTACTTGGTTTATGCATAAATAGCCAAGAGAACTGCTTTGACAAGAGCTACAGAATTAATAGTTGATAAGTCAAATACAACTCTAGTCCTAAAATTTTCTGGGAAAAGTTGTTAGACTATTAAGTTTAAGAGTTCTTGAATAAATGTTACAAAATGTATACTTAAATCAAAAAGAAGAAAATAATCTTTTTATGTCACTCTCTATTTTATACAAAAAGTCCTAATTACGTTTTACAAAAAAATATAGTATTAGAGATAGATATTTTGTCTATAGGTAAAGAAACTTAGGCTGCAATACTAACACAGTATCATCCACAAGGCTAAACATAGTTGTTCTTTCGCTCGCTACCAAACACAGTATCTCTTTTATATGATAATTTTAATCTCCTAGAAGCGTATTTACTTCATTTTTGGAAGAATGCAATGATACATTTGTTGGAAATTTCCAACATTTACGTTCAGGCAAACTTAAACCTGGTATACCACATTTTGAAAAATTATTGTCAGTACATATCTAATACCTGATATAACCACCTCTGCTGCTAATTATAGCTTCGCACTTTTTTCCTATGCTTTTGAAGAATTTTTCTGTATAATCTACACTGGCTTTTCATTTAATTTTATTTTTATGTACGATAACACATTTTTAATGGAACTGACATCTGGGGACATTGCCAGCTATTTCATCATAGTAACATTATTTTGTTATTTTTAGACTGCACAATTTGCTGTCATGTTTGCAGTCATTGTCTTCGTACAGCACCCAGCTTTTTCTGCCAGAACCAAGAAACTTTTCAGCAGACATCGGCAAGCATTTCTGGTGTACATCATCTTGGAATTTAAATTGTCCATAAAAAGAAAGAAACAACCAAAACAGCGTTTACAGAAGCATCCCCAAGCATGCACTTTTAGAAGGTGTTTTACTATGCGCTACGAATCCTATTACTCTTTGCTTTTGATAAGGAAGACCGTGCCCAGAAAGAAGACTTGTCCATAAAGATAATATTGTTCCATCTCAATCCAAAATTTCCTTTGCCCACGCCAACCAATTGTTTTCCCCCGTGCTTTTCTAATAATAAATTTGTCTTTAAAGATGGCCGAAAAGACAATTTTTTTACACACAAACGACTTTGTATTATATTTAGAAAAACCTAAATTCCTTTATTGTCGAATTTTATTTGCGCACAGAACAGCAAAAGGTCTGGCTTGTCTTCAGAGAAACGCAAGATTGCTTTATCCTCCCTCATTGTGTTGACACGGAATATTTTTGCCTCTGGCAGATTGTCTACATTTTCAACTATCAAATATCGCTTCACCCATTTTTTAACGAAGGCCTCCAACTCCTGTGCCTATTTTCCAGCCGCTTTGAAAGTCAATGTCGGCTCTACAGGAATTTTGCACTTATTGCAAATTTACTGACATTAGCAGCACAATATACCGGTAAACTCTATACTGCTCAAAAGAGTACGAAATAAAAATCCAAACAAATTAACATCGCGGCGTCTCTTTACCAAAAAACGGCCACTTTCTTGCCATACAGACTATATAGCAACATGATGTATCTTATTTGGTAGATAATATTTTGTAAGTGAACAAATCTAAATAACAATATGTACTAGTCGCTAAGACTCAAATAGTAGCTGTAAGAAGGTTGATTTCATTTCCAAATTACATTGGAGTTGTTTTGAAGAATAAGTACACTTTTGATAGATGGTTTTCATCAGATGATAGTAGTATTAATAATTGTTCATGTTTAGTTCGGCCAAAGAATTAGTGAAATCCATAGATTTGGTCTAAAAAACCAGATTGCAAAGATTTTTCTCATAAACAAGTTTAAGTTATGGCGGATGCATATTCGTCTATCGCTTATCACCCTATACTTACTCGTTTGAGCTCAGGGATGTAACGATAAACTCAAGTTTCATCATAGTAAAGTATTGGATGTAAAAAACATCTTGTGGCTTTTTGATAATATTCCTTTATCAACATGGCTTTATCGACATAGTTTAATTCTTTAACATTTTCCTCCGTCAATAACTTTATTATTCTAACGCGTTGTGCGATTGCACTAGATACTGGCTGTTCACACGCATTAAGAACGTTCATCCAATCATATTAATATTAAGTATATTAAGACATTTGAAAAGCAGATTTGTTCATTGTCTTATTCGATTAATTACATTTATTCTTTAATAATTTTAAAGATATTTTACTCGGGAGACAAAACTTAAAAAAGGTAATATAAAGGGAAGTAAATTTTCCTAGTATATTGTACAATTCAGAATTGTATACTGTTAATTGTTACATGTTTTTAAAATAGCCTTCTAATTAAATCATTAAACTAATTTTTCTGGATATATTAGAACGTAATACATCAAAACAAGACGTAAACCTTTTAACTCTTACTTGACTTAAACGCGCTGGCTTTAATTACAGAATTGTGTTACCATTTCTGGGAGATAGTGCTAGCTTAGTAACCTTGTTAAAGCAAAGTCTATAGTGTCAAATACCACTTGACCAAGCTTACGCAAATAGTAATAAATGCTTATTAGTAACCATTAAAACACCGTGAAGTGTACGTGCGCTCTTTAATTGCGGTTAAATAGTATATATAACAAAAAATTATTTTTTACACTGTATTACATTTGTATTGAACTAATTATATTTGCATAACGTCTTGTTAGTACGTATACATTTTTAAGTCTTATTAGTAATGTACTATATATGTTTACTAATCAGTAGATTAACAACAACCATAAAATGTTTTATCTGTTCTATAAACAGAATTAATGATGTCGTTCTAAATATTAGCAGATAATTTGTTTGTGCGGATGAATAAAAAATCCAAATTATGATCTAAATCTGTTGTATGCTATACAGGGTGTTACAAAACAACGTTTAAAGATTTACAGGTGTTGGTTTAGGTGGACCTACAAATAAACTGTTCCATCCGCGGTTCTATTGCAACAGCATAATAACTTATTTTATTGTTTTTGTACAATATATAAGATTATATTAAAGATGTTGAAACTTGTAAGGTCGTTTACAGGAAATGCGCCGTTCAGATGTTCCTTAACAGCAAACATAAAGTGCGGTGGAGCTCTATCTTGCAGCGATTTAGTCTCTGATTTAAAGGTAAATCTGAAAGTTCAGAAAAAGATTATCTAAAAAATTAACCTATCCTTTATTATGTTTAATCAGATATTTAGACTAAACATTTTAAGAGATCAAACATCTGTATATGTAAAAATTAAAAATTAAATCTTCTGTAAAATCAGATGTTAGCAACGAAGTTTGGGTAACCAGCAGCTTCTGGTGAAAACCATTAACGGAACTCGATTGTCTTTTAATAATTCAGAGAATTAAGGATTTGCAGCCGCCGAATGTGGCAGATGTGCAGGAGTTATTCAGTCTATTTTCGTACTTCAGGTGTACAAGCTGATCTCTCCTGTCTAGCATCATAAAATCTTTTTTCTAACAAATCAGTTTCTTTTAGTCGTTAAAAAACCGTTTGAAGCATCACATGCGAAGGCAGTTGTCGATTTGGAAACGCTTCAATATAGAGGCGATTTGCATTTAAAGCATTCCCATATCGGCCATTTCAGTATTTGTTTATCACATTTAAAGTGTATAAAAGTAAGTAATAATAATAATAGTAATACCCACTATTCCTTCACAAGACATGGAAAAATTAAAATTTTCTTTATCCTTTCTTGTTTGTCGTCAATGGTCGAAACTGCCCCACGTTCTACAGTTATTCTCCATATTTATTTAGGATGGCTATTCTTCTTCTATTCTCTCTCTTCTTCCGATTCTATTCTAGGGTTCTTTTTCATATGTCAAAGTTTCCTTTTCTCCGGGTATAGTCTAAACGTGTTTCTTCTTCTGATTTCTTTATTTATATTATTCATCGCCGTTTCCCCTACGGCGCTCTATTTGATATTGTCTCTGATTATCAAGTTTTAAAATTAACCCCAGGTTGCTATTTGTGAATATTTTTGACTTATGTATTATATTAGAGGCCAAATATCTTCAAAATTATACAACAGCACTGCTTTTATTGCAGTATTAAACTGTATGCAAACACCTAAACAGTTATAACAGTACAAACCCTTAATTTAACCACAACGTCTTTTAACCCCCATATTCTTTCCAGCTGTAACACTTCCCAAGTATGTAAACTCGTTAACATTTTTCGTTATTTCATCATTTATAGATAACCGTCTTGGTGCTTCTGCATTTATGCACATCGCCTTAACCTTCTTAGTGCCTATTCTAAAATCCAGCTTCTTTGTTTCTTCCTTTACTCCGTTGCTTTCTCTTATGTTTGCTTTGCGTTATGTTAAATATATATATATATATATATATATATATATATATATATATATATATATATATATATATATATATATATATATATATATATATATATATATATATATTATATTATCGTCGTGGTGGCTTAGTGGATAGATCGCAGACTACGAAAACCAAGAGTTGCGGGTTCGACTCTCGCCAATTAGATCACTGCATTTTACGGCCCAGCTCGACTCAGGCTGCAATATACCTCAAACTCTTAATATACATCGGTACGTAGCCTATCTTTATTACCTTTTGTACCGTAGGCTATAGATTGTAGCAGATCTATCCTGTTTATATAAAATAGCTTATATTTAATATATATTATTATATATATCGCTGCTATAACTAATTCTTCAAGTTTTTGAAGGCCTCATTGAATCTCCATATTATAGTTCATCAGATCATTGCATAAGACATGATGTACAATTATAAATAACATAATATGTAATATACACTCTCGGCGTACCTCTGTGTTTTACTGAAGCTTTAGTGACAACATAAATCACTTTGCAAAAATAATTGTTCTTATTCCTTGATGATTTAATTTACTAATACTATTTCACTTGGATTGTCTTTTTAAAAATTAGTCTTTTTTAAATCCACAAAGGTCAGACACAGTAGCAACTGAAATTTTATAAACTGCTCTATTACAATTCTCAAAATATTTATCTGGCTTGTGCACAATTTCTCCGCTTTGAACCATATTACTTTTTATGTATTTTCTTGAATATTTTCGCCAGCACTCTGTTTAAGATAACCCTACAAGTTATTTTTTTTCCAATATTTAATAAAGTTATTTTTCTAATTTAAACATTTTTAAACTCACTTCTTCGAAAATTTAAAAAGTTACTCTTACTTCCAATCCTGTGGAAATTTTTCTTTACTCCACATTCCATCTACAAGTGTAAGTTATAATCTAATCTATCTTTGTTAATTTAATAATTATTATTATTGTTTCATCTTTTGCTGGTAGATCAACATTTATTTGTATTGCGTGCTCTTTCCTAATTTCCATTACTTGTATTATTTCTATATGCCTTTCATTTTAATCCATTGTTTATAAGTAATTGTAAATAATATTTGTCTATCCCTATGTTTTACTGCTTTATTTGTTTTATTTGTATCAGATATCTTTTTTATACTTCTATATAATAACTCTTTAAAATCATCTTTAATGGGTAAATTTTTTGCTATTTTAGTTATTTTATTTACATATTTCCGCTTCTATTTTCTACAAGTATTTTTGACCTTAATTTTTAATATGTACTTTTCCTACAAATGTTCTCTCTGTTCTTTATTTCGAGAACGTAACCTCTTTCTTCTATTAGTTTCCAGGTATTTTTATTTATCTACCTTTTCTTTAGATTTGACTTTTACTCTAATACTTGAAATGTGTTAATTAAAGCACATTTGTAGTATTTCCTTATGTCTTCTATTTTTTAATTACACTGGTCAACACTAAATTCATCGGCAACAATATTTTAGCGATTTTTAGGTAATTTGTGGTGCTGATTGCGAATATGAAGTCCAATTTGCTGGATTGGCTTTATTTTTGAAGATAAGTAGCTAATTATAATTAATAGCTTCAAAATTCAAAATTAATAGAGCAGTGGTGCTCAAAAGTAAGTTTCACTAAAAATGACAATGTTTTCTAAAAATATAAACGCAAAATCAATAAAACCCACAATGATATTTTACTCAGTATAAGAAATACAGTAGTCAAATTCGAAAAATTATAGCTAATTCGTAGGGAAAAAGCTCTTTTGATATGATTTTCTTTTATGTGGGTTGTCAGGAACACCACGTTGAAGGCTCCAGCAATAGCTCGCCATCATATGCTTGTCCCTATCTGCCCTGATACGTTTCTTCTATCACATTTACATCCTGATGGAATCTTTCCCCTTGTTCCTCACTTAAGGCTCTAAGATTGTCGGGAAATTTATCCAAGTGGCTATGAAGAAAGTGCACTTTAATGCTTATATTAGAACTCAAGTTTTTAAAGTTTTGTGGTTACCCAAGAAGTTCTTAACCACCGAGACAAAGCTACCCCAAGCAGCAGCTTTAAGAGTCGTCCTGTGATTTGTAAAATTAGAGTCCTTAATGAGTTTTCAAATTTGAAGACCACCAAAAATACTTGTATTTAGCTTTTCCATACTTGGCTTAGGAAACTATCTAGAAATTTATTGGAAGCAATCACCATATTTGTTTAAAGCCTTAGCAAATTGCTTCATTAGTCCTAACTTGATGCGGAGCGGTGGGAGAATTATTTTTTCCCGGTCCACTAATGGTTCGTTTATAACATTCGCGGTTTCTACAGTCATATTTTGTCTTATTGGCCAATTAATTCTATTCCAATGATCTTGTTTCGCCCTACTATCCCACAAGCAGATAAAACAAGGGTGTTGGGTATACCCACTTTGCTGCCCAAGCAAGAAGCTTACATTGTCAGATCCACACAAATAGAAAACTGATGCTTATCATAGCAAAGTTTCTGCAATACCAACTTAATGTTTTCATATTTTTTTTAAGTTTTGTTGAGTGGGTGATAGAAATCAAAGCATATCGGTTGCCATTGTGCAGCAAAACACGTTCAATTTCTACTGGAACTGTCTATGCACACTATGTGGGGAGCCCAAGGCTTGGCTTAATCTTAAGCTTGATAGGCTTGCCTTACAAAATCTGTGATATTTTTCTTTGTTTCTATACCCTCTTATAAAAACTACCCGTTACAGCTAAATTTCTTAAAAGTTGATGGTATCCACTATCTCAAACAAGTAGGACGTGAAACTCCGGTTTCACGGATGTCCGGGGCTTCTATACATAAACAAAAATTTGCGGCCACTTCCGATCAAACCGGTCTCGAGATATTCTGATCTATTTTTGGCGTTTGGACTTGACTTATGGTCCTTGGTTGAATACTGAAAACGTTATTTCGCTATCTATCACAGATCAACAATTATAAGACAGATGTTAGAAATAACAGAAATAGAAACTTGTCTCCAACTTGGAAACTGCCTTGACGAAAGGTTCAAAAATAAAAGGACAGACAAACAGACGACATTACTCTCTCTACATAAGGCTTCTCATTTTAATGTATAGAAGCCTAAAACTAAAGCCAATTTGGAAAAACTACTTTTATTTTTTAATTCAGCAGACCGGAAGTGCCCTAAATTCGTTTAAAAATACCTGGTAACAAAAAAATTTTAAAATTTGGATAAATGTGGCTTTTTATATTATCATCTTGGGTTGTGTAAATGTTATATTGATTCCTACCATGTATATTACACTTGTTCTTTTCTTTTCAGTTCCTACCAAAACTTTAGCAGTTAATAAATAGTGATTCGCGTTCCATATCCACACCTCCCCATTATGGGTATTTATTAATTTGATAATCTGGTTTTTTATTTATACAATATATGCACATGGTCAGTCTAGTTCTATACTTTTTGAATGAATAAAATACACGAACGTTCCTGTATACAAATATTATACTGTTTATTTTCAAATTGAGTATGCCGCAAACTTCTATTAATTCGTTTTTCTCCCCAAGGCCATGCTTTTCCATTGTTTTTCACGATCTTAATTTTTGTTTTTACTTTTGCGTTTAGTTCCCCATCGAAATCTTGAACTCATCTTTTTGTATCGCTTTCATGATTTTCATTAGCATATTGTAAACATTTCCCTTTATTTTTATTGTTGCCATTTCAGCGGGCGTATAATATTTTGCCACATTTCCTTACTCAAGCCAAATTTCGTCACAGCTGGTCTTTCAGAGATATGTTTCTATTCTTCTTTCTCACTTAACACTATTAGGTCACATTTTACTGTTTGTTTTGTTTTTCGTAACATTTTCTTAAATCCACACCCTCACCTTCTTTGATCATTTTTTGGTGTCCTTCTTTGACCACCAAACTCTTTTCTTGCTTTTCCTACGCAGTAGTGCGTTCTATTTTTATCTCTATAGGATGACCCTGGAATGTCAGATTATCATCTATAAAAATACATGATCTTTTTAACTTATACTTGTTGCTCATAATCTGCTTCTCGAACTTCCAATCTGCCAATTTCTATATTATAAGCAGTTTTACACGGTTTTTATTTGTTTTGTCTTATTTCTTATTTAAATTAAGTTTTCTATTTTCACGACTATATCCTCGCATTTAATTCCAGCTATCTTAATATTGTTTCTCGTCTCTCTGCAACTTGCTATTGTCTTTCCAAAACATTCATTCGTTATGCAATTTTTTTTATTTTTCAATTTTTAATTTGCACTTCTACTGATATTTAAATATTTTATTCGCCGTCTGCATCAGCTTTCTCAAAATGCCTTTTAATTCTTCCATATCAGTATCGCTTCCATTTTTACTTTAATTGATGATCTTGTTGTTTCCTTTCTCCTAGTGAAACTCTCAGGTTTTTTCTTTTTCGTTTAATTTCCTAGTTTATTGAACTATAGCTACCATGATTTTATTCATGGGTCTTCAAAAATTTACACGTGTTTATAAATCTAGCTCCGTAGCATCTTATAACATACGTTGGCCTCCTAGCTGCCGTGTCGTTTACGAAGGTGTGAATTTACTTATTTATTTATACTAAAATTTTTCCACACTTTCAGGAATAGATCGTTTAAATTTTAAGCTTATAAATAGCAGCTTACGTACTTGTCACTAAAATTTACACACTTGTGTAATTATTTACATGTTTTCGATTTTATATACCGCAGCTTAAAATCACACAATCGCTCAGGTCCTTGTCTGATCTCAGAACATGAAATGGAGTGTCATGTAATAAAAAAATGACCATTAATGTAGGTAACCACTGAGGAATCGTTACTTGTAGCAACCCATATGTCAGATCAGTATTTTTCCATTAGTTCCACCGTACATGTACGTGTACATAAGCCGCTATACGCCAGTTTAATTTTATACAAAATTTTTGACTGACTGCGAACAAATAATCAAGAATTTCCAAATTTAAATATGTTCTAACAGCATGGTGCTGCAATTAACAAAAATTGTTTAAATTATCGCTTGTATATTAGTTTACGATAATGATCGATCCATAACACCAAATATCAAATAAGATTCAAACTTGGTTTTGTTAATCTTATGCAGTAATTGTTAATTGTTTTTTTCGACGATATTGAGCAGAATGGAGCAGGCGGCCAGGCATGCTTACCTTTCAGTAGCTTTTCCAGTTTTGTAGCTTTATATTTTAAAATTTCTTTTTATATTACTACTTGAACCATTGTGCATTTGTTATCGTTATAAGTCATTTCAGCTTAAATACCTTATAAATGTAATTGCACAAACATTTTTGAAATACTCAATAAAATATGCTAGAGTACAGGTTAAATATGTACTTAGTGTTTATTTTCTATTAGCTGATAAAGAAATGGAACGTCTTACAAAATTTGTTTTGCAGTCTTTGTTTGCTGAGATTATTCTTTAGATATTTTAAATTTCTTGATTTTAAAAAGTTTTAAAAAAGTTAAATTCGACGCGTGTAAAAGATTTCCATAAAAACATTCTAGGTCTAGTAAAAAGAAATCCATTATTTTTCGAATAGATGGCTTTAATAAATTGTATCGAGCGCTCTAAAAGTCCTATCGGTTTACACTAGATGGCGTTAGAAAGCTGACATTTCGTACTGCAAAAACTTATTTGACAGTTTTGTGAATGATTGAAAGAGAAAATACGCTATATTTTACAGTTTTTCTTCGATAAAGGTGAAAACGCAAGCCAGGCGGCTGAAAATGTGAATAGTGTTTATAGTTCTGTTACTGTAACAGCCAATCAAGCGCAGTTTTGGTTTCGTCAATTCCACTCCGGTAATTTCATTGCCAACGATGCACCACGCTCTGGAAGGCCAAATGTCGAAAATGTGGATAAAATAATGGAAATGGCCGAGTCCGACCGTCATATAAGCACTGTTTCTATTGCCCAGAAGCTAAACATTGCACAAAAAAACGTTTGGAATGATTTGGAAAAGGCTGGATACAAAAAGAAGCTGGATGTGTGGGTGCCACATGAGTTAACGCAAAAAAAACCTCATGGATCGTATCTCCATCTGAAAATGACTGCCGAATCGCAACAAGTTGACCCATTTCTTAAGCGGATGGTGACTGGCGATAAAAAGTGGATCACTTACGATAACGTCAAGCGACAACGGTCGTAGTTGAAGTGCGGTGAACCGGCGCAAACGGTGGCCAAGCCAGGATTGATGGCCAGGAAGGTTTTGCTGTGCGTTTGGTGGGATTGGCAAAGAATCATATACTATGAGCTGCTCCCCTACGGCCAAACTCTTAATTCAAACCTGTACTCTGAACAATTGGACCGTCTGAAGGAAGCAATCGCACAGAAGCGCCCAACTTTGGCCACTAGGATAGGAATTGTGTTTCATCAAGACAACGCCAGGCCACACACATCGATAGCGACTCGTCAGATGCTCCGGGAGTTTGGTTGGGAGGTTTTTATGAATCCATCTTATAGTTCGGACCTGGCACCACGTGATTACCATCTGTATCTGTCCATGGCAAACTATTTTGCTGGTGAAAAATTCGCCTCAAGAGACGCTTGTGTAAATCGACTGCCCCAGTTTTTTGCCAATAGGGACAAGGGCTTCTATGAGAGAGGCAATATGGAATTACCTTCAAAATAGCAACAAGTTATCGAACAAAACGGCGCATATTTGACCTAAATCGGTTCATTCTAAGTATGTTCAATAAAACCTTCAATTTCATGCAAAAATAATGGATTTTTTTACTAGACCTATTATATCTAATGTTTCGGAACTGTAGTAGCCAATTTTTTTAAATTTAAAATATTACACTAGAAGCTGTCATACAAGGTCATTTAGTAGTTAGTTTAACAACTGCAAATTGATGAGAACATGAAGGTTAAGCATCGAATGGGTACTCACTTAGAGTAAAATAAAATTAATTTAACAAATTCTGACTAATCTCTGAGTTTTGCGACACTGCACTGTTTAGTTACTCAAATCTGTTTATGAAATCTAAAGGTTTGAATCTTTCTAGACGCGGTTGAACTTCGTTGTCACTTTCGATTAAGCACTCCATTAGTGTATTTGGATGACTACTATAATAATACGGTCTCCATAACGCACACTGAACCGTTGTATTTCTTCATTAATTGAAGCCATTTCAAGATCGCGTCTTATGATTTTATTGGGGACATACCATGGTGCGTTTACAATAATTCTGAGTACTTTGGATTGAAATCTGTTAGGAATTTTGATATTGAATGTTTTGACAGTATCTCAAAGTTGTATTTCATATGTACATATGGACTTGATTATAATTTTGTATAGAAGCAACTTATTCTCCAAGACTAGGTGGGATTGTCGCCCTAGTAGCCAGTGCATGTTTTGTAATTTGAGATCCATTTGTTTGCGTTGTGTCCATATATACGTTATTCAGCTTTTTATCCAGACGGATACTGAGATATTTGGCACTACCAGCTTGCGGGATCTGTTAATTGTTTATCGTCAGTAGTGAACAGGTGCCTTTCCTTAGCGTGAACTGATTTTCTTTTGTTTATTGAGACGCGCCACCTGGTGCACCAACTCTGTATTTTGTCTAGGTGGTCTTGCAACTGTTGGGGTTGGTGTGCGACGAGAGAATGGCCATATCGTCGGTGATAGTAGGGACCATCGTTCTGGGTGTTGTAGGGAGATCCGCTCTGAATAACAAGTAGGGAATTGAGCCCAACATGCTACCCTGCGGTGCACTCAAGTTAATGAGGTGTTAACTCGCTGCCATATTTAACAAGAAAACGCCGAGTGGTTAAGTATGATTTTAACAGTTCGAAATAATCCGTAGGTAAGGTTTTCTTGATTTTGCAAAACAGACCTTCAAACCAGACTTTGTCAAAGGTCTGTGTGGTATCTAAAAATACAGTTGTGCAGTGTTTACGTTTCTCAAAGTCTTTTATGGTTTTGTCTATAACCCTGTAAACTTGTTCAACTGTCGCCTGGTTTTTTAGGAAACCAAATTGATAATCAGGTATCAAATAATTTTCTCAGAGTATTGGGAATAACCTCTGTAGGAGCAGTTTTTCAAACATTTTTGACGGAGTCGATGCACACTGATTGGCCTGTAGGAGGCTAGTTGTTTAGTAGGTTTGGCTGGCTTTGGTCTTAAAATTATTACTCCTATTCCCATGATTCAGGAAAGTGTCAAAGTTGTCAAACTCCGTTAAAGAGGTTAGTTATAAACTGATATCCTTTTTGGAGCAGATTTTTGAGTATATATGTGGTAATGAGATCGTGGCCAGGGGCTTTTTGTGAGTTTACTTGTGTGTCAATAGTGTTTTCTACCAGATAAATTTTAAATTTTTGAATTGGCAAACTCACTTGATATGGCATTTTTAGTACGTTGTGGATCTCATTCTTAATATGTGGATTGGCCGGAAATGATTTGAAAACGTTGATTAGATGATCAGCGAATGTTAAAGTCTTTTCTCAATCGCTTTTGGTACAGGTGTTGTTGGTAGTACGGATTGGTGCTTTGTGCTGCTGATGTTGTTTAGGTATCCCGTGGCTCTCCTTAGTGAGTAATCATTTGCTTCGAATGGAGAGAGATGTCTTAAGTAGTTTGGCACATTTTGATTTCTAATATTAGAAAGTAAGTTTTAAGCTCAGTAGTTGCATGATTTAAGGCTCTTCTGTCGTTTGGGTATCGTGCCAGATTCCGCTTTTCTACAATTTTTTCTTTAACTATAACTAGACAGTTTACCGGGATGATGTTTTTGAAGTATTCTGGAGTGGCCTGACGAGCCAATTCCTGGATAACTTGATTGAAATGTTGTACTGCTTCATCTAAATTTGTGGTTATTTCTAATGGGATATATACTTGTATAGATGCGCAAATCATCTCCTGGAAACGTTTCCAGTTTGTACCTCTGTTTATAGCAGTGCCCAAGATTACTATAATCGGGGTGTGATACGTAGAGAAATTAAGACAGGAATTGACATTAAGGAGGTTTATATTTACCCCTTTTATAAAGCACGGGTCAAGCAAGTCAGGCTTTTTTCTAGGGTTCGTTGGGCAGTATGTAGGTTTGCCAGAGGACAAGGGTAATAATCCCAGGTTGATTACAGCTTTTAACATTTCTCTGCCTTTGATAATGCCAAGCCTAGAACACTAGTGGGTGTGATTGGCGTTAAAATCACCACCCGAGATATCTGTTGCAAAAGTTCTTGGTATGCCTGTGTTTCTGATACCTGGAGCATTGAGGGATTGTTCGCTTGGCGCGGGGAGGTTCAAATTTGACAACAGAATGCATAAGTGCAACTATATTGTATATATCTTTATTATTATCAGAAGGTTTTAAATCTACAATAAAGAGGATTAATTCTTTTTTGTGCTAGCCTGCTTAACGTTCCATACGTTGGTTGCTTAGTGCCAAAGTGTTTGTAGTTTCTCCTGGATTCCATTAATGCTTGCGAATGGATGTAAATTTCTTAGAAAGACTTTAAAGTTGAGCTCCTACTTAATTTGGTAAGTGTGAAATTTTGTGTTTTTTTCTGCTAGATTTTTGGTTATTAACGAGTATTTTACAGGTATTTTCGGAAGTATTACGATTTCATCGTTTGATAGAGCCTATAATATGTACCCGTCATTGGCTATGGCTTTTAAGAAGTTGAGTAAATGATTGATGGATTTTACAACCGAGACGAATATCGGTGGCGGTTTGTGATCAATTTTTTTAGATAAAGTCGAATCTTGTTCTTGTAAATTAACATCGGCGAGCGCACTAAAACGGTTTTCAGGGTTTAGCCAGTAGCTCGTAGCTTTAGACTGTGTGTTTTGAATTGTCACATTATTATTAGTGTTTCCTTGTCGGTTACGTTTTTTGTTATTAACTTTTTGCCATTCTGTGTTGTGAGGAACTGTAGGAATTTGTTGCTGCTGATAAGATGCGTCATTTTAAGTTACAGATGTGTCTGGAGCAGGACAATATGTGTTGTTTGACTTAAAGTTAGGAAATTGTAAGCATATTGATAGCTTTGTTGGACAAATTGCATCGGCTCAGCTTGTTCTGTTTGCATTGAAATAAATTGTTGAGCCGTCTGCATTGGTGTGGTTTGATTTTGGAGATAGGCCGTACTGGCCTCAGTTATAAGTTGCAGATATAACGAAAATAAATTAATAATAAAAATCTCTTACGGTATGTGACAGCAGGGTCACTTGCTTATCTTGTCGCCTGGCTTACAGCTGCGGTCTTAAACTGCAAAACTCAAGCAATAGCTCGTAGTAGGTATCTAGTAATAAAAGATAACGTTACAGGTTCTAATACCCTTTTATTTTCTCTAGCTAAATTTTTTTTTTATAACATCCCATTTATTTGCAACTGTACAAGTACATTTAGCAAAGTCATTTGATAATTTAATAGGCATGTAGAAGCATGCTCAGCAGAATACTTCTATAACAGATAAGCTTATACGCTTTGTGTGACAAACGGGAAAAATCTTACAAACTACAACTTATAACTAGTCTTAAAGTAAACTAAGAATTCAAAATCTGGTTGGCAGATCGTTTGGCACATGTCGATGTAAACGCCTGTTGTCGCTGGGCGGATCCATAAGATCTATTGCGAGGATGTTGGGATGGGCGCTAAGTCGAGTACTGTATTGGGAGCTGTAACGCCTAATTTCGTCCTTGACTGTGGGGATACGAAGATCCTTTATGATAACCGTGTTTGGTACAAACCAAGGTGCGTTTGTTATCATGCGCAGCACTTTTCTTTGGAAACGCTCTAGAATTTCGATATTTGAAGTGGACGCAGTCCCCCAGAGTTGGATGCCATACGTCCAGATTGGCTTGATTATTGTTTTGTAAACCAGAAGTTTGTTGTCTAGCGAGAGTTTAGATTTATGCCCAATTAACCAGTACATCTTAGTAAGGGTTAATCCTAGTTGCTTCCGTTTTGTGAATATATGTTTGCGCCAATTAAGCCTTCTGTCGAGGTGTAGTCCGAGGTATTTCACATCATCTTGTTGTGGAAGTTGGCTATTGTTTAGATAAACAGGTGGGCACGTGTTTCTGCAGTGGTGAAGGTTATGTGAACGGATTTGGTGTCATTGGCTTTAATTCTCCACTTTTTCAACCAGTTTTGGACTGCAGTGAGGTTAGTTTGTAGTTTCTGCGAGGCAATGTTGGGATCTCTATCAGATGCTAAGACTGCAGTGTCGTCGGCAAAGGTTGCTATCAAAGTTTCTGGCGTAGTTGGTAAGTCTGCAGTATATAACACATATAATAGTGGTCCGAGAACACTTCCCTGTGGCACACCGGCGTTTATTGGAAAAAGTTCCGTATATTCGGTTTCAAACTTTACCAGGAAGGATCTATTATTTAGGTAAGATTTAAGGATAAGGAAGTGGTTTAGAGGAGAAGTAGTCGCAACTTGTAGAGAAGTCCAACGTGCCAGACTTTATCGAACGCCTGAGTGATGTCTAAAAATGCAGCAGAACAGTACTCTTTATTTTCAAAGGTATCGTTAATCCTTTGGACAACTCGATGTATTTGTTCTATCGTGGAGTGCATCCTCCTGAAGCCAAATTGGTGATTGGGGATTATATCATTGTTTTCCAGGATTGGTAAGAGCCTTATAGTAAGAGCTTTTCAAACACTTTTGAAACAATTGGCAGGAGACTTATTGGCCGATAAGATGTAGGTTCGCTGGAAGGTTTCTCTGGTTTTAATATTAGAATGACCTGTGCCACTTTCCATTGGTCTGGGAAATACCCTGTGCGAAGGACTGCGTTGAACAGCTGGGTAAGATATTTAGTTCCGATGGTAGGTAGTTCTTTAAGAATTTTACCAGTAATTAGGTCATATCCTGGAGCTTTCTTAGGGTGAAGAGTGCCAATGATTTCATCGACGTCAGCAGTTTTGAGTCGCTGGATTGGTAATTCTAGTTGATATGGGGACTAATTGTTGAATAATTTCTGCTTCTTCTTCGGGCCTATTATCTGATTGGTGTGGCTGGAAGACGTTTGTTAAATGGTTGGCAAAAACACGTGCTTTTCCAGAATTTGTTCTGGCCCACTCTCCTTGAGGTATCCTGATGGGCGGGGAATGTTTTTATCTGTTTTAATTTTCTAGTGGTCGTCCACAGAGAGTAGTCGGTAGCTTCAGTAGCTGTAAGTTCTTCTAAGAAAGTCTGGATGCATTCATTTTTGTTTTTGTTTAGTATTTCTTTTAGTTCTTGTGTGACTGCATTGAGTAAACGTTTGCTTTCAGGTGTTCTCAGTCTTTGCCATTTCTTGCGGATTCTTCTCTTTTCAAGAATTTTTTGCTTGATTAATATAGGACAGTCATAAGCTGTGGTAATCGCTGATTGCTCAGGCGTTGAATTCAGGCTGCCCATTGTATCGTATCATTGAAATGCTTAACAGCATGTTCTATGTCTGTTTCGGTCTTAAGAGATACGTTTAATGTTAGTTTTTGATTAACTAGGATTCTGAAGTAGTCCCAATTTGTGTATTTAGTACATAGACACGGTTGTTTTCTCTACTTATTACTTTTGTTGAAAGTGAAACTAAGACTGGGGAATGATCCGAAGATAGGTCGAAACAAGATCGAGCGATAATGAGGTCCTGGGGATACCTTTTGTAACACAGAAGTCTACAAGGTCTGGTTGTTTATTCCTGTCAGATGGCCAGTAAGTGGGTTCACCAGTAGAGACATGTTTCAAATTACTGCTTTCTATAGTTTTAAGTAGCTCGCGTCCTTTGGGTGTTATAATTCGAGATCCCCAATCGGTGTGTTTGGCGTTGTAATCGCCTCCTGTAACAAACCGTCGTCTTAAGGTATTATAGAAATCCTCGAAATGCTCCTGTTTTACTGTATGGTTAGGGGGGAAATATACTGCTGAGATTGTTAACGAACTGGCTGAATCTTCTATGGACACACTGGTTGCTTGGAGAAAAGGTTTGCTGTAACTGCTTAGTTGGTGGTGTTTTATTGCGTTTTTGATAATTATGGCGGATCCACCTCGGGCAGTTCCTGCTGGGTGATTAGTATTATAGACATTGTAGTTGGGAATTTTTAAATAATTTCTTTCTGTAAAGTGGGTTTCAGAAATTAGCATGACGTCAATATTGTGAATTAGTATAAATGTTTTTAGTTCTTCAATGTGGTTGAATAGGCCATTGGCGTTCCATAAGGCGAGTTGTAAGTTTTTAGCCATTATGTGAGTTTGGAGAGCACGGTTGTCAGGAGGTTTAGTAGGGTTCCTATTTGGTCGAACATGTTTTTCATCATGTTTTTTAGATCTTGAAATTCATTGGATTGGTGATTAGGTTGATTAGTGTTTGGAAGATGCATTATGTTGGCGGGGCGTGAGAAGGTTGCTGGGCTTCATTTACTGCATGAGCGTATGACAGTCCTGGTTGAAATTGTTGATGACGTATGACTGATGCAGGGGGAGTATACTGTTTTGGTCTAAGCGGTGGAAATTTTTCTTTTGAAGTTCTTTATAGATTATACATCCCTTATAATTGGCAGGGTGATTACCTCCGCACAGGACACATCTCACATCTTTGGATTTTTCTTTGCGTTGACACTGCGCAGTAGGGTGATCGCCTGTACATTTTACGCATCTGGGTTTTAAATGGCAGAAATTTTAGTGTGCCCGTATCTTTGACATCTCGCGCACTGAGCGATTTGTCTTTTCTGTTTCGGAGGTTCAAATTTGATTTTGCACTGTTGTATATACTCAACATTGTATATATCTTTATTATTGGTTGCTGATTTTAATTCAATAAAGAACATTGGAAGTGGTAATTTTGTTCTGTACTGTTTGACGTTCCAAATATTCGTGACCGTGTGCCCTAATTTCTCTATTTCAGCTTTGATTTCTTGGGTGCTGATGGAGTAGTGCATATATTTTAATACTACCTTGTAAGTTCGTTCCTCTTTTAATTTATAGGTGTGAAATTCAGTCTGCTTTTCATTTAAGGCTTTTATTATGACACCATAATATTCAGCCGTTTTAGGTTGAACTTTTACTTGATTTTCAGAGAGAGCTTTAATTTCATATTGCTGATTTGCGATTTGGTCTAGGAGTTTAATAAGCGGAGCAATACTTATAACACCATTTATAAAAATTGGAGGAGGTTTAGGGGAATTTTCAGAACTGTTATTGATTGAGTATCCTGTTCTTTTTCTGCTAGAGACGAGTAACGATTAGAGGTGGAAGGTGGATTTAACCAATACTCATTGTCTTTCGAATGTTCGGCTTTTAGTTCTAAATCATCCACAGGATTTCTACTTCTTTTGCGATAAGAATGTAGGGGTTTGAGGATGGTATTGGGGTTGTTGATAGGGTTGGGAATAAAACATAGTTTGTTGAGGCTGGATAAATGAATTACCTGGCATTTGCGTATGTTGGAACTGTGTGGTGTACATCTGGGTTTGATCAGACGTTATCATTGGTGTATGTAGCGCCCCTGGGCCTGCTGCTACTTGTGAGGATGGAATCCCCCCGGGCGGCGGGAGGAATGCCATATCCTCCTACACATATGATTTATTGGCGTAATCCTGTTTGCAGTTTATAAATACCAAAATAAACTATTGCAATAAACACTTGCGATACGTCGAGACCGGTGCACTGATAACATAGCCGCGCTCGGAATCTAGCTAAATACCAAGAGTTCTGTGAAGGTTCCTTATGTTACTTTTTTGTAAATGTTTAAGAGTTAATACATAATTTCCCATTACAATTATTTGTACAAAATTATTTATGCTTTTTATTTTATATTGATTTAGTCGTGGCCATTTGAGTTGCATATACATTATTTTACAAAAGTTGTATAATAATTATTTTGTAAATAAATGTATCATCAAAATCCATTCATAAATAATTATATTTATCTTCTACATTACTAAATCGCTATTAAAATTTTTGCCAGAGGCATACAGAAATAGTCAAAGCAGGTCGTCAATATTTTATGTTTTTATAACCTAGGTAATCACTGAACTGCTAATAAAATTAAACTAATTACTTTTTAGCTATTAAAATTTTAAAACATTATTATTTTATTGCTGTTTTATAGGCTAGTTATTTTGCGTTTTTTTCTGTGCTTAAGCAAGAAACTTCAGAAAAAGTAATAAAAAATTGCTGTAATATTATTTTACGATGGTATTAAAATTAATATTAAAACCACTAAAAATCTTTTCAATGATTTTTAATGGTATATTGATTCAAATTTTGCTGTATTCTATACGTTATCTTGTATTACAAAGCATCTTTTTAAAATGAAAACCATAATATGAATGAGTTGAATCTCAAATGCACTAACCAAATGATATAATTGATAAATCGATTTATGTGGATGAGAAGCGAATAAATAAAGGAAGTAGCCGATGACAAAAAAAAACTGTATTAACTAATCCATACATCGAATTGCAAAACATAAATATATATCAAATCTTTGACTTTACTTATTGTATTACTACTGAACTGTATTGAGATCAGCATGAGCTCCATTTAAAAGAAACTAATAGCATCTGCTTTACATTTACATTTTTGTTGACATTTTGAAGTGCCTAGTAACACATTTTTTTGCAATCAAAAGTAAATCACTAAATATCATATGCATTCTTATCCTCTAAATGAAAAAGTTTCTTGCCGAACAAAATGTTGCAGTAATGCTACAAACCTACAAATTACAGTGTCCATTAACAAAGGAGCAGAATTTAAAAATAAAATTAATTGTAAATACAGTGCTAATCTTTTTGGTGCCTTACTACGTAGGAAGGGACTTTTATACATTTTAAATTTATCCGTATAAAAACATTAAAACAATATAAACTTCAAAAGGCATTTTGTTAACACCACCTTTGTTTTTGTCAACTATAAATCGGTTTTTAATGGTTTCTTTGTTAGTGATAGCAAGTATTTGTTTTATTGTTAGTTTTAAAATATCACCTTGTAAATACTATAGATATTCTGACTATTGACAATAAGGTAACCGTTATTAAAACCGCCATCAGTAACAGAAGGACAGTGGATATGTGCATGTAGAAACTACTGTATATACAATTAAAAAATACAACTTAAAGTACTTTAGTGAAGGAAAAGACAATGCAAAAATTTTGCAGTATCGAAATGCAAATTTGGTAACAAATGAAAAGACTAAAGAATTTGGTCGATTATTTGGGTGATTCTCAATTTAAATGTTTAAATAAGTGGCTTGATCGTTTTAATGCCAAAATTTTCAGTTCTCAAAGAAGGTAAAATGATAATGACTATATGACCAAAACTGCGAAGACAAAGACGTTTTGAACGGCGATAAAATCGAAAAGCTTTTCTTAGGAAAAACATTATAATCTAAAAATGAGAAATGTGTAGAAAAAACTAGCCAAAGAATAAAAAGCTTTTTAAAAAAATATTAAAAAATATCAGTAAACTATTAGCAATATAAGAGATTATGAATAACATTGAGTTGCAAAAATAGGATAGAAAACTTACGAAAATAAAATAAGAAATTTTTGTTACTACTTCATAACTGTGTTATTCAGTTATCCAACTATATTACAAATTGGGCAGGTATCTTGCAGCCATTGAATCGAGATATACCAAAAAGTGTAATTACAGGAGGTTTATTTTAAAAATCACCAAAGTAACATCAAATTTCATATTTAGGAAGATATGCACTGTTTTAAAGTTTGGTATAAAAATGTCAGCATCAATTTGTAACTGCCTGCATTTAACGAAAAAAAATAGAGCGGACGAAGAGGAAGATTAACTTGATATATTCTTGTCAAAACTTCAAAAAAGGTAAAATGCTATGGTACAAAAAAGCTTTCGTTTGATCCGTTGAAAATAGAATAAGTCGCAACTAAAATATGTTAACCTTTAGCATTCACTTCAATATTGGCATTGTGAAACAAATTAAAAATAAAAAAAGAAAAGCTTGCAAACAAAAATAAAGATGATACCGACAAATCAAGGACTAAATGCAGTTAATCTTGTGAATTCATATTTTAAACACTACGAAACCTCCAAGTAGATCATACGTAAATTTTATGCATGGCAATCTGAAAATGAAAAACCCGTGTGGCGCGATATATGTGTGCAAACGAAATAAAATTTACTTTATCGGTTACACATCGTAAATATCATTTACATATTGTTGTTTATAAATTTTATATGCACCGAATATATGAAAATGTGCGATAAAGCATTAATTGTGTGTAAGGTATGTTTTCATTTACAATTTCTCTATAAGCGCTTGTAAATAAAAGACACTTTGTAAAAAATCGTCAGTTACGATGATAAGGCAATAACCAAGTTCTATTGTATATTACATCATTTCTTTGTTTTAAGCACTTGGAAAAAGGTTATCTTATTTAACAATGTTTTTACTAACAATGCTATTACTAATATTTTTTGGATGTTATAAATTGTCCAATAAACTTATAAACTTTTGTTCTTGCTTACAGTGTTTTTTTAGAATTTGTTTTACCTTTTAAAATATAATGGCGGAATTGGACATCCTGTGGAAAAGTATGGACCGTAAACTTGAAAACTGACGTGCTCATTTCTATCAGGCTATGCAAACATGGCAAAATCAGTTTCGACTTCTTGCAAGATGAAGAGCAGATTATTTTAAAATGTATACTATTCTTTTTTTATTTTCAGGAAAACTTACAATTTGTTGCATTAATAACATTCAGCAAATAAATAACAGTGAAATGTGACATGCAAGAGTTTTCCTAAGTTAACTAAATTTAACTAATATTTTATGACAGGTAAATATAATTATTAATTACAAATAATATTGAAATAGATATAAATATAAAACACAAAAGCACATAACTATTTAAATTTAGCTGGTACGTCTAATGGATTAGGTTTTTTAATCTTTGAGTGTTTGTCCCCTGTAGTAAATTTGTTGCCAGCTTGCTGAAGTGACCTTGAAGTCTGTTTTGGTATTTTATGCTGCGTTTTTTTATTTCTTCCCTGATGGTCGGTACAGAAATTTCTTGTTGAATTAACCAGTTTGGGATATACCAAGAAGCGCTGACGATTGCTTTTAGGATCTTATTTTGGAATTTTTTTAGTATTTCCAGATTCGGATTACTAGCTGATCACCATAACTGGATGTCGCACGTCCAAATAGGTTTAATTATGCATTTGTCGAGTAATAGTTTATTTTCTATCGTTAGCTGAGAGTTACTGTTAATTAACCGATATAACTGTTGAAATTTTAATCCTAACTGTAGCCTTTTCTTCCAGATGTGGGTTTTTCAGGTCGGTCTAAATGCATCCTGAAATGTTTAACGCTATCCTGTGGAAAATTGCTTTGCCATTTAATACCACTCGGGTACACGTTTTTTTTTCGTAACGTAAATGTGATATGAACTGATTTGATTTCGTTTATTTTTATGCACGAGAGCTCCAGCCAGTCTTCTACCTTCAATAAGGTTCTTTGAAGTATTTGAAAAGCTGTGTTAGGATACTAATACTGAGGTATCGTGTGCGCAAGTGGGTACCATTGTTTGGCTTAAAGATAGCAGGTCTGCGGTATACAGTAGGTACAGAAAGGGTCCTAGGATATTATCCTGCTAGACCTCCAGATTGTATTGGGTAGATTGGGGACAGTCGTTCTTGATATTTGACTTAAAAGAATCTTTCTTCAAGGCATAATTTTAAGATTTTATAGTAATCAGGGAGATTCTTTTTGATTTTGTAAAGCAATTGTGTATGCCACACCTTATCGAACGCTTGTATAACGCCTAGAAAAACCTCAGACCAGTATTTTCTAAGCTGTAGGTCACGATTAATTTTTGTGGTTATTTTGTCTTTTTGTTCTACGGCAGCGTGTCCTTTAAGACAAAACTGGTGATCTGGTATAAAGTTTTTATCCTTGATGATTGATTTAATTCTTTTTACAATTAGTTTCTCTACTACTTCGACTATGACTGGAAGACAACTGATAGAACTATATAACCTAGTTTCTTCCAGCTTCTTTTCTGGTTTTGGCATTTAATTACGTGCGCTATTTTCCCTTGTTGTGGAAAGCAGTTTAGTCTCAAAATAGCATTAATATATATATATTATAATTTTCACACCTTTTTCTGGTAGTTCTTTCAGTGTTTTGGTAGTGATTAAATTATACGCGGGGGTTTTATTTATCTATAGACTGTTTATAACTTTTTTGACTTCTTTAAATTTAAACGGTTTGATGATCTGTGTCGGTGTAACATTTCTGTCGACAAGTTCGTGAATTTGCCTTTCTTGTCCTGAAGTGCACGTCTGAGAAAATGGTTGAAGTACTTGCGATAAGTGGTCTGCAAAGTTTCACAGGCACTTCTCGCCCAAGTTCCATTTGGTAGTTTGCTAGGTGGAAATGTTGCTCGTGGCAATTTTAATTATTTAGCTTTACATAATGAGTAATTTTTATATTTGGTAACGTTTAGCTTAGTTAGATATTCTTGTATTGTCTGGTTTTTGTAAATTGTTCGAGAAAGATTTCAATTTTTGGGTTGCCTTTTAAGATTTTTTTTGTATCTTAGGTGTTTTGTATTTTGCCAAGTTCTTAGAAGTTTCTATTTTTTAACTAGCGGTGGACAGTCTTCTATATCTTCTTGTGTCTGGTGGTTAATAGTGGCGGCCCGAGCAGAAGATTATATAGTAATAGTAATGTATTTTACAACATTGTGCACATCTTTTTATATTTTTAAAAATATGTTTAGATAAACATTGATATAAATTAGTTCCCTGTATCCAGTCCAGTTAGCAGCTTTATTGTGAAGTAAAATAGGCTTTGATGTTTTCAACGTTCTTCTACTGTATTTAATAATTATGGGTGAATTATCCGAGGATAGCCTCCTCCTCGGAGTAAAGTTAACCTTGTTCTACAATGTTTATTTTTTGCGTTATAGTCTCTACCCGAGTTAAAACCCGATCCAAGGATATTGAAAAAGTGATTTAAATCATCTTTTTTAATTTTATGCTTTGTGGTCAGTTTACTACTGAAAAGTTTTTTTCTATATTGACTTTTGTAATTACAATATTTATAGCTTGAAGCTGTTGATGTTAATATTCGTAGCTTAAATAATTATTGAGTTCTTCACTATTCCTGTTTTGCTCCGATGAGCTGTGCCGTCTGGGTGGTTTACAGTTTATAATATTTTGGTATTTTTGTATGATTGTTGGGTAAAACGTGTTTCTAAGATCAGCATAATATTAATATTGTTACTTGTTATAAGTGTTTTACCTTCCTTGGCATTCCATTGTGTAATGTTTAAGAATTGAGTCATTATGGTAAATAGAGGTAATGGTAGTGAGAAAGTTGCACATAGTATCTATTCTTTCTATTAGTTTAATCATTATTGTTTTTACATTGTTAATTGTCTGCTGTCAATTCTATGTTTAAACTTGTTGACTGTCTGCCGGTTGCGGTTGTGGGCCTTTTTTGCTAACTGTTTGAGAATAGGATGTACCCGGTTGTCTCAATTGTGAACTTACTTGTTTAGGTTTTAGAGGTGGAAATTTACGTTTTTAAATTTCTTTTGCGACTAGACAACCTCTATAATTTGCGAAGTAATTTTCCTGGCACTTTTCAAATTTTTTCGTTTTTACTTCTTTCTTTCACAGTTTTTTGTAGAATGTTCTCCAGTGCATTTAACGTATCTTGGCGTGCTGTGGAAATAGTTTTTGGAGTGACTAAACCTTTGGCAGTTTTGACATTGCACAACTTCACTCTTAACTTATGGAGGTTTGAAAATAATTTTTGATTTTAACAAAAATTCTATGTCGTATATATCTTTATTGTTTTGGTTATGTTTTAATTCTACGAAGAACATGGTAATGGTGCTTTATTGACCCTAAGTCTGATATTGTATATGTTGATTACTTTGTGTCCATAATTAATAATTTCTTCTAAGTCGACTGTGGAGTGCATGTTGTGTAACAGTACTCTAAATTTTCTGTCTTGTTTGTGCTGAAAGGAATGAAATGCCGTATGTTTGTCCTTTAGAATTTTGATAACGTTCTTGTAGCTATTTACATAACTTAATTAAATCTTTGCTTAAGTTGATAAAGTAATTGTCTTTGGCTTAGATATGTTAGCGGTTTTAAATTGTTGACACCATAAACAAACATTGGGGGTGGTCTAACTTTTTGTTCTGCATCACTGTTCGCCATTCTTGCTCTCCATTTATTTGAAATGGAATGCTTCCATCCTGCTGACTTGCGACTTGCGGTGGGTGTACCAATTGCGCATGATACGAAGTTTGTATTTGAGACGAAAATGTTTGATATACTGGGGTACAGATAATTCTGATGGTTGCTGGTACTATATAGAAATTACACTTATTTGTGGTATTGTGACCCAAAATTTGGCACGCCAAACATGGCGGGCCTATTTACTTGTGTTTTGTCCACTTTAAATGTTTGCTTTAATTTATTAACATTTTTCACAAACTTGGACCCTTCGGTCTTTGTTTAACACTTCACTCTTTTAGCTGTTTACCATCTGAATTGGCGACAGGAACGGCGGCAAGGAGCCGCAAGCCAGACGATCCAAGCCATATCGGTGGCGGCCACGGGGCCTCACTAATACGTCGGCAAATCGCAGATCTCCACTTTTAGAAACTGTTTAGTTTACACACACGGGCTGTGTATATTAACAAATAAGTCACTCGTAACATGGAAGACAACCGATGATGAAACAAGCAAACGTCCGTTCTGTTTGGAACCGCGAGGCGAACTGTATATTAATCTGAGCTTTAATTCTTTTACCGTTTCTTTATGGTGTCGACGAAAATGTCCCAAGAAATTTGTTAAGTCACTATTCGTCCAGCAAGTACCGGATAATTTAAAATAACTGTCAAAAAGGAAAACATATTTCTGAATGTTGTAATAAATTTATCTTATAAATGCATATACATGGGCCGTCGAGTCCAGATTTTTTTAGGTTGTCTCGCGGAAAAGCCAAACAGCTGTTTTATACAAATGTGCAATTACATAGTAAGTTAGCTTTACATAATCAACAACCTTAGACAGCCAACAAGATAAGTCAAGATTACGACAACCTAGCTGCTTTATTCGAATTCCTTCGTGCCAGAAAATCGAGATGATTGGGCAGTTTGGCTACAAAAAGCCTAGTTTATGTATAGCCATAAAATACAGGTAATCTGATCATCAGAAAAGAAGTGATAAATTCGTCTGCCAATCAACGGTCTAGAAATGCACCAGAACCTGCATTATAAGTCTTTCGTTCTGAGGAATCATCAACTGTTGACTAAAAAAAAAACAAGATTGATAAGAAGTTAACGTCCCAAGCACTGCTAAACGGCATCAAACATGACAGCGTTGGCTTTCTGAAATTCTCTTCAAATGAAAAGAATTTTATTCAAGACAAGAAGGTGAATGGCTAAAATAACATTCGAATCTTCCAAGATACATCTGAAGTGCTTATCATCATGTATACACAGTTTCTCGCCTCTGTAAAGCTGCGGAGGCTTGTCGTAGTGAAGAGAATGTCATGGCACTCCACCTCTTTAAAGAAGGATTTAGGGTGATCTCCGACAGGTATGTTAACGAGCTAAAAATAATTGTCAAGTTGTAAAGAAAAAGAAGGTGGCCGCTGATTTGTAGTACGTGCTCCAGCAATTCTTGACTATTAAGTGTGGAGCATGGTCAAAGAGAAGTTTGATGAGAGGAATCATGACGGCATTGACAGCTTAAGGGCCTTCATTATGGGAGTAATAACACATATGGACAAGAACGAAGTTGTATTAGCCTACGGTAGCTTAGAGTTGCTAATATTAAAGAAATTCCAAATTTTTCAATTAGAATGTGCAAATATTATCGGTAATTGTAGTTTAGAAACAAAATTTTCTAAAAGAAGTACCTCGTGATCACAACATCGTAAGATGTACAAAACAATTTAAGGGAAACGACTGCATATACAAAGCACAGAATGGCCATTCGTCAAGAAAAGAAGTACACAAAATAACCATGTAATTTACTAATGAAGTTTCACGAACTCAAAGTGTTGTGTTAGCAGAGAACTTAACAAGAATAGACACGTACGTGCTAGATTGGCTGTGCTGGGTCGAATGATCTGCTCCCCTGGTCATTCTTGCAATATTTGTCATTGGAGGTATGTAAAAGGCAAGGCATCCCCAATTCCAAAAAATTTACAGCAGTTAAAGTAGTGGATGCACGACGCCTGTGTTAACATGGGTGTTGCAAAAATTAGACGTCTGCTGTCACAAACATTTCTATACACTTAAAGAGCTAATCTTTTATGTTATATCTGAATTTTGTTAAATAAATGCATTGCAGTAATAACAGAAATATTTTCCTTTTGTACTATTTTGAATTACTCGACATTTAGTCACCACTCGATGGTAGTTGGATAAGCACAATTCTTGTCACAAATGGCTCATTAGAACATAGTCAATAGCAGCAGATTTGTTCTTTTATGTTATATTATAAATCCTTGCCTTGTTTACTTACCATCGATTTTTAAAGTACTGTACCTACATAAAGATATCATATAATACGAAAAGTTCCACGAAGTACTTTATTTTCTGACAATATAAAAATTCAATTTATTTAAAATAATTATTTTATTAAATATAGTGTTTCATTTGCAGGTAATAGTGCAAATGTTAGTGTATAATTCGAAGAGTCGTTTAAAAATTGTTAAAAAATAATTTTAAAATTAAATCAAATCAAATACTTTAAGTAGATACTTTTTGAGCTTAAAAAATTAATGCGTTGTCAAAACAACAAATTATAAACGTTCTAGAATAAACTTTCGGCACATAATACCACTCGGTATAAAAATATTCGGAAAAACTGCTATCAAAAAAATTCAAAGTATGGAAAAAGGACAGCTGCTAAAGTAATGCTGCTAGTTAGAGGAGCATCTTTAGCAGAATTGATATAAATGAAAATGGCGCATGTTCTTTCAGAGTTAATTTAAAAAAAAAAAGGGAGCGAGAAAATCTATGGCTGATAAAATATTGATAAAGTAGAGATAACTATGTTCGCATACAGGCTGCAGAAAGAAAGAGATGCCAACTTATATCTGCTTTATCATAAAATGGCACAAAAGGTAATAACATAGCTATCCTGTACACATATTCATTATAGAAAATAAAGTTAAATATTTTCTGCAAAACGTTCTAAACCACACAATCGCCCGTGTAATGCATAGAAAGGACTATTCCATTAAAAGAATGAATTTTCTGCATGTAATAGGTTTTTAAAAAATAAGAAACACATATTTTTACAATTTTTGATAAAATTATCGTTTTCCGCCTAAACGGATACAATAGAATAGAGCTATACGCCCTATAAGTGAAAAAAGGTAAGAAGCGCTAATAAAAAGATAGCCGAGCAGTTTGAACCAATAATACACATTTTTATTATAAATTAAATGAAAAATACTGACTTTTTTGTTTAATTTATGTTAATTTACTTCAATTACTTATGTATTTTTAAAATTTGTTGTTTCTAGAAATTTTTTATTTCTTATGAAGTAGGCTAATGTGATACACAGTAATGCAGATGATATTATTCATATTGATATTAGTTATAAATGGGCTACATATGGCGGTCGTGGACTTTATAATTTCATCAATTCTATCACTTAAGAAAGGAAACCAAACAATTTGTAATGGGATAAATTTATGTGTATAATAACAACAAATAATAAATAACTTGTTACATAAATTGATACTTATACACAAAATTTAATTAGTATTTAGATTTGGTTAGCAGAACGTCAGTGCATCACGACAAAAAATTTTGTTGAGTCATTATTACCCTTTGAATGAATTTAATAATTTTTAGTGACTGAGTAGGTCATCCCCTAGACATTTTAAATTCGAAATCCGACCCATCCGCACCTAAACTAAAAGTGTTTTTGTTTTATTATAAAACTTGATAAGCTAAAAACGAGTCGATAAAAAATTTGTTATGTATTAACTAATATATAAATAGAAATAGAACAAAAAAGGATATAGTTGTTATAACATACTTCTGCAAGATTGTTAATGATTATCAATTATCTTGATTAAATTTAAATCGGTCAGTTTTATGGTTATTGTAGTGTCTAATAATTTGGTGTCTTTATTATATTTTACGGGATACATTTTTTTAGTTTCTTTAAATTTACACCTTTTATTTGTATTAGGTAGTATTTCTGAATAGTAAATTTATTTTATGAAAAGGACATCTTATCAATAGATTAATGCATATTGATTTATGTTTCCTCATAAGTCATAAAAATGTTTTTAATGTTTTAGATACTAGTAGAAATAGCCATATTTCTCGAACTGGATTTTGTAACCGATTATCTATAGTTAGTCAAGATTACCTTAGTTCTTATTGGATACCCTTCTAGGGACTTTATAAATATTTTGCTAAGCAATATTAAGATATGGAACTCCTTTTCGAAAGCAAATTTACTTGTTACACACTTATTACATTTACTCATTAATAAAAATTTAAAGAAAACCTCCGTTTGCATGAATTATTTCAACTTCTGGAAATACTAAGCCATGATAGGCAATTTATGTATATTTAAACCAATTTAAAGCAAACTTGTTATTGTTTAATTATTTTTTGATCATATTAAATGGAGGAAAATGTTAGTTAAGCTAATTAAGTTTACCAGATAATTTTTTAAATTATAGTTATATTTATTTACTTCGCTG
Organism: Sinelater perroti; assembly: GCA_036346155.1. Taxonomy (NCBI): domain Eukaryota; kingdom Metazoa; phylum Arthropoda; class Insecta; order Coleoptera; family Elateridae; genus Sinelater; species Sinelater perroti. The sequence continues at coordinate 1,020,470 of JARFIY010000025.1, read as the reverse complement.
GAAACCGTTCTTTATTAATTTGCTTGTAATGAAAAGTAGTTTATTTTTGCATAGTGATTGCATTTACAGCCAATATACCTTATAAAAATCAGTCCTAATAACTACTTCAACGTTTTTGTTTGGTAGCATTAGGCAGGACTCTTAATAACCTTATGAAGGTTTTATAATTAAAATTAAATAAAGATCTCAATTATCAGATGTCTAGGTAGGTTCTTTAAAAAAAAAATGCTGTTGAATAACGTGCATGATTTACGCTTTGTGCATTTCCCTTAATTGTCGACGTAATATTTTACCTGCGGGGCTTTTAGGGATTTCATTCACAAATACGACTCCCCCATGCAAATGCTTTGGCGGAGAAATGCGCTCTGAAAATAAAACTTTCAGCTCATGGTGTTATTTTTCATTAGTACACTTACCTGCCACATAATTAAAAATTTCTTCTTCTCTAACCCTAGCGTCATCCTTTAAAGCTATATAGGCTAAAGGAACTTCTCCAGCTGCCTCATTCGGCACCCCGATTACAGCACATTCTCGAACATGGGGATGCGTCAGTATTAGAGCTTCTAATTCTGCTGGTGCTACCTTAAAATAACAACAGTCATAATTCTAGTAACATGCTAACGTTTTTGCATACTTGAAATGACTTGTACTTGATGAGATCCTTCACTCTGTCAATAATATGCAAGTAGCTATCGCTGTCGTAAAAGCCTAGATCTCCACTATGAAAAAACCCATCCTTGTCTAGGTAATCTATATTAGGGATATATCTTTTCATGAGCATTGCTCCTTTAAAGCATATTTCTCCTACTTGCTGCGGCCCCAGGTTTTTCTTAGTTTGGTCATTCCACACCTTTGCTATTACACCAGGCATCGGAATGCCAACGGTTCCAGACTTAGCGACATTCGCTTGAAAAGTGCAAGGCCCGCAAGTTTCGGTTAGCCCATAAATTTGCCGTATTGCAACTTTTCTCAATCTTGAAACAACAATATTTGATAGCAATATTTACAGCTATAGTTTGCTCACTTTCCAGTAGCTTCGTCCTGCAGTTCTTTGCTTAATGGAGACGCACCTACATATATGTCTGTAATGCTCGATAAGTCGTAGTTGTCGACCATGGGGGTTTTGGCCAAAAACGAAACAACCGGGGAAACCAGGTATAATTTACTTACTCTATACTGATCTATGCATTTTAAAAACAGACTAGGCTCGAAAGTGTCCATTAGTATGGTTTTCATAGAAGCGAATAATGCAAGCAGCTGTATTACAGGACCAAATATTTGGTACATTGGTGTTATTATAATTGTAGTGTCACTTTGAGACACATTTCCGAATTTGGGGTTGCTACAACGGTAAATTAAGTGTAAATTGTTATATAACAGATTTATTCGAGGGATTACCTTAAAAAATTAATTGGGCATCGTAAGTTCTCGTGTGTTAACATAACTCCCTTAGGAAAACCAGTTGTACCAGAAGAAAATGCAATAAAGGCTACATCTTCGTTACAGTCGAGCTTGCATGGTTTGAAGCTATTTATCTCTACAAACTTTCTCTTAACCAGGTCGTCTACATTGGTTATTTTTAAATTCAGTTCCGTTATTGGTCCTAAAGTTAACACTACTGGGATATTTTCTAACTGATTTTTTATTTCTAATAAGGTCGGTAATGCGCTCTTACAGCAAAATACTAATTTTGGTTTAGATAGGCGCAAGCAGTGTAGAAGTTCGTCTAAAAATATTATCTTATAATTATTGCAAGTGCAGTGGGGTTTATTTACCTTTCGTAAAATCTGGATTAATTGGATTCACAGCAACTCCCAAATAAAAAGCCGCCAAAACTGGTACAAAATAACTAACAGTGGTTCTATTTAAAATTGAAATTACATCTCCTTTGCGCAATCCATGCTGCTGTAAAATGGTTGCCAGTTTAACGCTGTCCTCCAGCAGCTCTTCGCATAGAAGTACCTCTTTGGAGTGGGCGTTTATCTAAAATTTATATTAATTCTTAAGTTAAATTTAGATTAGTATTTAATGTTATTATATGTGGAACGTCTTTTTAATCTACTTACGTTTATAATGTCCTTGGGATGTCTGTTCTTTAGGCGGTCAAATATAATCCTACCAAAAGATATCTTTGGAACGTAACCATCATCCTTGGCACCAACAAGGAGGTTTTTTTCCATTTTGCAACGGATTAGCCTGTAACATAAATATATGTATCTACCTCTCAGACAACAAAATCAGCTTGTTCATTACAACCAAAAAAAGTACAATTTACTTTCCGATAAAAGATCAAATGACAGTCAGCAGCTATTCAAGTTGATTATATAATCTGTTGTTAAACACCTTTGTTGCCAAACTTCTATATAATATGACGTAGTTAAGCATTTTATGACGATAAATTGTATACGATGACACTTTATTACATCCGTCAGTAGAAAAAAATTATATTTTATGTTCTAGAAATAAAAATACATAATAGAAACATATAATATAAAAATGTTAATCAAATTAATATTCACTAATAATCAGACTCCATTTACACTGAAAAATTTCCAAATCCACCTTTTTATGATAAATTGTAGTGATTTTTAATACAGAACTATATATGAAGAGTGTCGATAAAGGAATGTTCAATTTTGTACTATAAAATAATTATTTTGTTCGTTAAAGTTCTTAAGTGCCTTAAATTAGGTAGTCATATCATAAAATATGTATTGACATATATGATGTGTTTTACAATTTTGGTTAAGATATAATTAGTCTTAATCAGGGTTAATTTTTGTGGCCTGTAGCTACAAAAAATTATTATCGAGATATCTACCAAAGGTAATTGTAATGTTAATAATAACATTTACTTTTTAAATAAATTAAATAATCAGGTAACGCAAACCTATAAAGTGCAACTATTTTTTTAAACGGTAAAAGTCACACTTAATAACTAAAGCAATTACAAAAGCACTTATATAATAACAATACCTTTTAGAATAATCACTGCACAAACATTCAAAAATATCTTTTGGCAAGTTGTGCCACCAGTGAATTGAGTTAAAACTGTAACTTGTAACTCTACCGAACATCCCTACTATTTGATGGAAGTTGTCTGACAACTTTCGAAATTTACACGTGCCTATTAGTCTTTTAGTGGTATTTGCGTGGACTCACTTTTATTTCTGTAATTTCATTAGAGTTGAAACGAGCACGACGAAGGTGTTTAGATTGCAGCTATCGCTTGTAACACTTATCTGCGTGAAAGCGTCATTAATCACCAGTTTTGATAATGTGCTAAGAACACTTTAGAACTCTGATGCTTGTGATCGCCGCACAAAATGAGCTATTCAACATATGTAGGTGTCAATACTTAATAGCTAATATTATACAGTCACTAACATTTCAAGTTTTTTTATTGTTTTTATTGTTTGCATATAGATTTGTCAATAAAAGTAATTAGGAAATATGCATGAAATGGACAATAAATACATCAATTTTTAGAAGATACTTAAAACGTTTTTATGTTGCTGAAATAAAATTATGACTATTTTAAAAGTATTCGTTTATATTTAAATCATTCCAAAAACAACATAAATTAAAATTTTGACATTAAGTAGTTCTACAGATCGATCAAATTCCGTTCAATTAATAACACTCGATGTATGGATTTTAATATTCATTCAGAAAGCTTAATGAAATCAAATTTAAAAAACACCAAATCATTGTAATATAACAACTAACAACTCTAGTCTAATCTAAATTAAAAAGCAGTTTTGAGAGATATTTGGAAGCTGTATAAAGACAATGTAATTAAAGTTAATTAAATTAATTAAATTGTTTAAGTGTTCGAACAGTCCGAAATTTGTATTTTGTTTTATTCAACTAAATTGTGAGTAGCAAACGTTGCATAACACCCAAAAAAAGTATAATGCTATCGGACCGCGCAGTGGTAATAAACAAACATCCGTTATCCAGCAACATCCCCAACCTCTAATCAATATTATATTATATACCACGCTACCAACTTTCAAGCAAATCAGTGCAATCTTAGACTCAAATTTTGCAAAGCGGCAAATTATCAAAAAATTATAGCAATTTAAGTAAATTCTATGATTCAGAATTGAAAATAATTCTCTTAGCAGCTGGTAATTACTTAAAGGCTTCAAAAAATAGATTAATAAATTTCAATACTCAATTGCACATTATCGAAGACTTGTCGTTTTCAACGTACGTAAATCGGTATTCTACGTTAATACAAGATGATAATGATATGATTCATCCCAAACAAAGAACAGTATTACTTAAGCCGGCTATTTGTTTACAGTGTAAAAAATAACACGACTTTCTTGACATCGCCGAAGGAGAGCAATATATTAAAAAATGTAGTTAAAATGAACACAACAAATTCAGACGTATATCAGATACTGGTCAAATATTTCATAGAAAGGGATATCATATAAAACATCTATTAAATAAAGCAAGATCGGCACATGTCGTTTAAGCATTTTCACCCTTTTAGACTAACCGAATAAATAAAAACAGCTATAGGGGAAGTAGAATATGGAGTAAACGTAAAATGTAGTGAACAGCACAAAATAACGAAGATATCTATAACTTGGAATACTTGCATAACAGGCATATTTTAGCAGAAGCTCTGAGGACTAAAAAGAATATTATACAATGTACTAGATGCCAAAACTACAATTACACTAAAAGTCATTGTAATCGACCTTACGCATGCGCTAAATATGGAGATGACACCAGAACATGCACAAAATCAAAACTTGTGTTCTATGCGACGAACTGCACTCAGACAACTATAAGGGGTGTATAATCTACCAAGAACTGCAACAAAAATACCAACCAAACAAACAGTTTTCAATTATCAGATTTCGCGGTCAAGATTTTTCCTCCCTATCATCACAACAAAGTAACTACATCCCTACCAACAAGTCAATGTATAACTCATGCTGTTCAGAAATCCTAAAATCGCAACCCCCTAACTCTCAAGAACTAAGTCTTAACCAATCCTTGGCGAGCTTAAAAATTTATTTAATCAATTATTAAGCCAAAACAATATGATTATTAATATGTTAACTATTGTCATCAACAAAGGTATCCAATAATGACTAAATTTATAAGATTTGCTTCAGTAATGCGCATCACTAATTATCACCATATAAACAGATTTTCTGCACACCACAACAATTTAGACACAAAAATTTCTAATATTATTACATATTTGAGAGGTTCACTGTCCACCAAGTTATAGTGTTACAAAGCAGATTCTACAACTATTCTTTAATTTAATTTAATTTATAGCAGGCCATAACTACAACGCAAACCATACCCATTGGTGTGTTAGATTAATAACGACAAAAGGCAGAGAAGGCAAATAGAACTACCTTTCTACAGGTAATCAACGTACTGGCCAACGAACATAAATAATTGTTATCAATTAGACTTTTTTATCACCAATGATATGTCTTTTAATCACATGGCTATTAATTAAAATTATAATTTAACATTTGACCATACTCCAGTAATTGTCACCATAAGAAAAACAATAATTTATAGAACACTTAAGCTTACATTAAGTAATCACGGAACAAATTGGGAAAAATTTAAGGTGCATATTAATGAACATCCAAAAGTTAAAGTTACTCTTAAAACAGCTAACAAATTAGAAAATACTACAAATTATCTTCTAATCAGGGACCGGATTTTAAATATTTACCTATTTACCTAACATTTTACCTTTCAAATATGTATTAATTTACTTAATTTGGAGATCTACCAAAAGATTTAAACGACCCACAACGTATGTTCCTCCTCTGCAAGATCAAATAGGAATATCGACGAAAACTAAACACATTCTAAATAAATCGACAAGGAAACACTCCAATGCAAATGTCATCCGCAACATCCAATTTCACTCTCAATGAAATTAGTGAACAAAATAAGATTACTTAATAACAAAAAGGCCTCTGGTGTTGACCTTATAACAGCAGTAGTACTAAAGAAACTACCCAAAAAGGGAGTTTAAATTTTGTGAGAACTATGGAATTCTGCGTCTGATTTATTGCACATGTATATAAATGTAGAGCAAAAATGGCAAACCCAAAATTCAAGAAAACAAAAGTGCCCTAGTACTACACTCTAAACAGAAAAAGCTAACTGACTATTGGTTCCGAGCTCCCAAAACATTCTATAGGTACAAAGCATTGCCAGAAAAGTAATACAATTCAAGAAAACAGTGAAATAGAAAAGGAAGTTAGATCGCCCCCTATTTATGTTTCAGCCTGTCAATTTTTTTCCAGTCACAGGTAAAAAACTAGAAAAACTAATTAAAAAAAATGAAACCTATCCTCGAGGATAAAAACTTTATACCAGATCACCAGTTTGGTTTTAGAGGACACGCTACTACAGAACAAGTACGCAGAATAACCATAAAAATTAATCATGACCTACAGTTTAAAAAACACTAGTCTGCGGTCTTTCTAGACGTTAGCCAAGCATTCAATAAGGTGTGGCATAAAGGATTGTTTTATAAAATCAAAAAGAAACTCCTTGATTACTATAAAATTTTAAAATTATGCTTTAAAGAAAGATTCTGTTCCCAATCTACCCAATACAATCTGGAGGTCTGCAGGACAATATCCTGGGACCCTTTCTGTACCTACTATATACCGCAGACCTGCTATCCTTAAGGCAAACCATGGAGGCACTTACGCTGACGATACCTCAGTAGTAGTTTTGCATGACTATCCTAACAGTTTTTCAATTACTTCAAACAACCTTATTGAAGGTAGAAGACTGGCTGAATCTCTCGTGCATAAAAGTAAACGAATGTAAATCAGTTCATATCACATTTACGTTACAAAAAAACAGCGTGTACCCCAGTTGCATTAAATGGCAAAGCAATTTCCCATAGGTTAGCGTTAAACACTTCGAAATACATTTAGACCGACGACTACATAGAAAATTCAAATCTAGAAGAGAAGGCTACAATTAGGATTAAAATTTCAACAGTTATATCGGTTAATCGACAGTAACTCTCAGCTAGCCATAGAAAATAGGCTTACTCGACAAATGCATAATTAAATTTGTTTGGACGTACGGTATCCAGTTATGGTGATCAGCTAGTAATCCGAATCTGGAAATACTAAAAAAATTCCAAAATAAGATCTTAAAAGCAATCGTCAGCGCTTCTTGGTATATTCCAAACTGGTTAATTCAACAAGAAATTTCTGTACTCATCATCAGGGAAGAAATAAAAAACGCAGCATAAAATGCCAAAACAGATTTTAAGGTCACCCTAGCAAGCTAGCAATAAATTTATTACAGAGGAAAAAAGATCTGATCTATTAGATTTAACATGCTCATATGCTTTGTATTTATATTTCAATATTGTTTATAATTAATAATTATATTTACTTATTATAGAATATTAGTTAAATTTAGTTATATTAGGAAAGAGTGGTTTCATTGGAAAACTCTCTTGCATGTCACATTTTATTGTTATTTGTTTACTGAATGCTGTTAATGTAACAGATTGTAAAATTCTATGGAATTAAAAAAACGTTGTCCAATTTATAATTTTGTTCCATTTTTAAGCGATTATTTTTAATTTTCAAAAGATAGAAATATTCTTTCATTTACATTTCGAATACTTTCGCGACTTTCTAAACGCTAGGGTGTTGCAACCCACACCTTGAGAACTATTGTTCTAAAATGACGTAACTAAAAATATTAGAATGAAAAATAGCATTAGCAGCAAACTATAAATAGGAACTCGATGCAGAAATCCGTTTCTGAGATTCCGAAGTATTGAGTGTACAAATAAGTTTCCGCCGTTCTTTTATAAACAATTAAGAATTTATTGTAAAAAAAAGGTACAAACAATGTCATTCAAAATGTTGCCCATCGCTTTCTACTACTTTTGACCATCTTTCGGGCAGCAAGTGGATACCCCGTCTAAAAAATTGCTCGTCTTTTGAGGCGATCCACGAATCGACCCATTTCTTCAATTCCTCGTAAGAAGTGAAGTGCTGCTCAGCCAGACCATGAGTCATCGACCGGAATAGGTGGTAATCTGAAGGAGCAATGTCTGGTGAATACGGCGGGTGGGGTAGGACGTCCCAATTTAGTCCTTCCAACGTTTCCTTTGCGATTTTGCAACGTGTGGCCGAGCGTTGTCATGCTGAAAAATGACTTTATCATGCCTTTTGGCATATTGTGGACGTTTAAACTTCAATGCTCGGCTCAATTGCAGCAGTTCTTGTTGGTAACGTTCCCCGGTGACGGTTTGATTAGATTGGAGTAGTTCGTAATAGATTACTCCAAGCTGATTCCACCAAATGCACAGCATTAGCTTCTTGCCATGAATGTTTGGCTTGGCCATCGAAGTAGAGGCATGCCCGGGCTTACCCCATGACTTCCTACGCTTTGGGTTGTCGTAGTGGATCCATTTTTCGTCCCCCGTTACGATTCGATGCAGAAATCCTTTGCGATTTTGCCTTTTGAGCAATTGTTCGCAAGCGAATAAGCGACGCTCGACGTCTCTTGGCTTCAGTTCGTAAGGAACCCAATTTTCTTGCTTTTGAACCATACCGAAGGCCTTGAGACGTTGTGAAATAGCTTGCTGAGTCACTCCTAACTCTTGTGCAAGTTCTTCTTGCGTTTGGCACGGATCTTCCTCCAGTAAAGCTTCCAATTCTGTGTCATCATACACTTTGGGCCTTCCACTACGTGTTTTGTCCTCCACGTCAAAATCACCACCACCAAATTTCTGGAACCACTCCCGACAACTTCTCTCACTCAAATTAACATTACCGTATGCTTCTATGAGTAGCTTATGCACCTCAGCTGCAGATTTCTTTAAATTAAAGAAGTAAATTAGCAATTCCCGCAAATGACGCTTATTTGGCTCAAAACTTGACATCTTAACACGATGAAAACTAAGTGATGCTACCAAAAAGTCAGATGTATTAAAAGGTTATACTGTTGCCAGATGTCAACATATACTATACGACTTTTTACAGCTAACAATTTCGATGTTATCTTATCGGTGGCGCCATCTTTTGAAACGGCGGAAACTTATTTGTACACCCATTAATAAAAAAATAACTATAGTGTTCAAATATTTCATATGCGGCAATAATTAATAACGTAATAAAAATACGATATTAATATTGAATGAATGAATATTTCAGTGCTATACGATGTAGATATTTATACAATTTTTTTATTTGTTGTTACTTTTTTAAGTCACATTACAGATACAGAAGACATTTTCAATGCTAATGTCATATCTAAAGGTATAAAAGTTTGTTCGCTTACTTTAGATTTGTTCTGATTCATTTTATATTAACAACTGTAGACGCTAAAAGAGGTATTTTTTGAAAATATCTGTTTGGGTTTTGCTTGATATCTTTGTCCAGTAACATATTGTATAGAAAAAAAAATAATACATCAAATAAATAAATGTCGCTTTATAACGCAATTAAATAATTCCTATTGGAAACCAGAATTTTATTTGGTTGATATTTTAAGTAGAATACAGCTAATCTTCAAATCTGAAGTTGTTATCCACATTCTGTACTTTTGGGCAGAATTTAAACGTTTTTTATGTGTAACAAGCGGAGCTAGTATCTCAAGAATTTATATAAAGTGGCACGTTATAGAATTTTTTAACTTTGGATTTTTACAATCTTAATTAACACACATATTATATCATAAGTTTATTTCGAGGAAATAACTTGGATTTTAATGTGATAAGTTCTAATTCTCTCTCTCTGTAATTTGTTTAGATAATCATACAAAATTGCAATAGATACAGCAACTTGCTTAATTTTGGTGCTTAACAGTCTTATAAGTGCTGTGTGTGGTAGTAAAAAGATAAAGAGATAAATTTCTTGAAATGTAAGTTGGCCTTAAGCATTAGTTTTGTTTGGCTGTCTTAGAACAGCTTAATTTTATGCAGATATAGAATTTACTACAAAAATTTGTTCTTTAATTTTGTACAAATAGTTTTGATTACATTTTTTCTGGCAATAGATGAAAGAATATTTTCTTTTATATCTTTTTGCAGCCTTTCTCAAAGTTAACACATTAACAAATGTAGTATTTTTGTTACTCTTTAACGGATGCTGAGTTCTGTAAAGCTTCTGGATGTTTAGTTTGTTCCGTTTAATATATCTTTGTAAAATTCTATACTCCAGAGGTAAAGTATCGTAACTACCAAATAAGTGATTTTTGGGTTAAAAATATCTAATGGTAAATTGTCGTAACTTTATTATGCGGGAAACATTAAAAGCGCTGATGTTAAAGAGTTTTTATATTGCAAGCTACATGGAATGTAAACGATCTTAAAATATGATACGATTTTTTATCTTCCATTTCATTGGGAAACTTACAAAATAATTGCCTCTTAGCAACACAGAAAGAGTAATATATTATACTAAGAAGGTTATGTTATGTTTGTATGATAAGTAGTTACTGAATAATAAGTTCAAAAAATAAATTACTAGTTTGGCTTTATCCACTGCAACAGAGGTAAGCACTTCTAAATCTATTTTTAACTGCCCTTTGGTTTAGATTATAATATTACGTACTAATTTGTTTTAATTTTCATTGTTTTAAGTTTAATGAAATTGCTTTTGTTACAACAAAGGTAAGTATTCTGAACTTATAATAACAATAATAATATTGTCCAAACTTCTAGTAAAACTTTTGTTTAGTCATTTTGCATTGTTGTTTTTACGTTGATGAACGTTTTTGTTATGATGATATATCTAACGACGATTCAGATCAGGTTTTAGAATACCGCTCTAAAACTTCTAAAACCGTGAGTAGCACCGAACAAGAACAATCTACTGGTAGCATACTAGATAGAACGCAAGATTTAGTATTTCTAACAGTCTCCCATTCAAATAGTAATTATAACGTTGGAAAATAAGGAACCAGGAACGGAAAGCGGCCGTACAAAGAACAAATAATGAAACAGGGTATGGATAACAAGCTAAAGAGGAAATGATTGCGCCGGCTAAACACCTAACACCTCCATGCATCATATCATATACCAAGAAGTGCAGTTATCTTTAATAATTTTTGTAGAGAGAGTAACAGTAACGATAAGTAAGTAAGAGTAAAGTGCAAAACTCTTTAATACACCGAGCATTTCAAAAACTATTGTAAAAACTGTATTGATCAAACTAGTTGAAGGAGGTAATAAAATACCAGAAGATATTCCAGAAAACATTTGTGATCATATAAAAAGTTTCCTAGTTGTCGAAATATAGTCGTCTAGTATAGAAATGTCTGCTAAATATATTTAGCTAATGAACTTAATATAAAAAATGTACTTGTACATTTAAAATTGCAAAAAAAGTAAATGTACGAATCATAAATCGGTAAAAAATAAATGCACAGCGCATTTTCAATGATTAATTTAATTTGTCATTTAAATTTAGAAAAAAATGTGAGGAATTTACGACAATGATAAAGAATACTAAGAAGAAAGTAAGCAAGAGTTGCAGGTGAACCGTGAAGCTTCCTTTGCGGAAGCAAAACTTAGATATGACGAAAGAAATCAGATAACATTTCGTAGAAGGATGCTGGCTCAAAAAAATTGTAATGATAGACATGCAGAAGCGCTTACCAACGCCTTACTTCACCGACTCACAATCGTTTTATTTTAAAAAAATGTAGACTTCCAATATAACTATTCTAAATTCCACCAATGGGAAAGCTCATTATTCTATATAAGATGAAACGGTCGGAGCACGAGACGTTTGTGTTTTAAAACAGGCACTAAATAACATAACAAGTGTCACTGAAGAGCTAACTATCTGGTTAGATAATTGTGGAGGACAAAACAGAAATTTTACTGTCTTGTCGAGCTAGCTTTAGTTATTGAGAATATTGCCTTCATTAAAAATATTCAACCATAAGTTTCTTCTCAGAAGTCACACACGTGTAGGCAGATTGAGATCGCTCGATGAAAAGCCATAAGTAGTGCTAAGTTTTGAGACTTAATGACACTTCCAAAAATTAGCACTGTACTGTTTTCAACTTTTTTATAAGAGTTTTCAATACTCCCAGAGGATTAAAAAATAATATTTTTTAATAATTATTTTTAAGTTTAATTACGTTTTTCTTTTTGCATTAATTTGTTGATTATTGAAGAGCAATCTTAACAAATCGAACAGAATCGCAGTTTCTGTAAAATATTGTAAAATACAGTTATGACACTTTAAGATATAAAATTAATAGAGTTAATGGATTCGACATAAGGAAAGAAACACCTGTAGCGGGTATTATTTATTTGAAAAAAAAATAAAATTTAATCATTATTTATTACAAGAAAAATCTGTGTGATTGTATAAGATATGCAAAACCAAATAAATTATTTCTATCGGTTGCAAAATACTCGATTAATTAATTCTGACAAGTATTCCAATGTTAGTTATAATCACAGTTAAACTTAAATTCTATTTAAAAAAGTATCATTGCAATGAAATATTAAAATTTCTTGTCATGGTTTTAGCAAAATGAGACGCTTAGAGGTAAACATTATTTAAAAATAACTGACGAAATACTTAATATTACTAAATTACAAATAGTCACTATTATAGATATATTATAATATATTAAGAGAAATACAGAACGGCAATCTGATATTTCAAATAATTTTACCGTACCTGGTTTGTAATACCATATAAAAGATAAAAAACTATAAAATAAATTACAACATATTATGGTTTTTCTTATGTAAAAATAATAGCATAATTAATATTCTCTAAAATTTTAGTAATGCCATCACTACTTCACTTACATAAAAAATTACATAACTATTACAGCAAGGTTAAATGCTTATAAATAATATATTAAAGAAATTGTAATCTACTAAGTCATGTTTCTCTGTAATAAACTTCAGATATAAATAAAAACTGTTATGTTTCAGCATATTTTAATTACCATTTATTTTAGCGCCACTGTTTCATTAAAAATAAACATAACATGTAAATAAAGCCAGAGAGTGGAAAACTCCGAAAACATCTTTTTTTACTTTTGCGATGCGAACAAATCGTTTCGTTGGCAAAGTTCGCAAATAAAAGTATTACGCGCAGAGGAAGTATTCCTAGTTAAATTATAACTTTTAGTTTGGCCGTATATTGGGTTGTCCAAATGTTTTCAAGCGTTTCACTTTTTTCATATTTTTTGCATAGCAAGATTTTGGTATCATTTGAAAGCTCGCAATCTCTCGCGCATTTTGACATATAATACTTGTCTTTGTTTTAATATGGAGCTTACGCGAGACCAAAAAAGATTGTTAGTGCTCCGCGGGTATAACATGAGTTCAAAACCAAATGATGCTGATATCGCTTGCCAAATCAATAAAGCATAAGGCGAAGGTACGGTTGGAGAGTCGACCGTTAAAACGCATTTTGTAGAGTTCAAAGTCGGTAATGAAAGTTTGGATCACAAGCAAGGAGTCGGATGTTTAAAAGAGGTTGATAGTCAAGTGGTTTTTATGCCATTGAAGAGACACATTGACATGCTGAATGTTGGACGATGATTTCTATTGCAGCCTTCAGACTATTGACAATATCCTTCGCTAGTTCGGTAAGATCTGGAAGAAGATGCGTTGAGTCTGCCGCTCAAAAGACGAAACGGGTAAATGCCAGTCAACAAATGTAAAGATCAACTTGGTTGGGACCGCGTTGATCATCCGGATTGCTTCCTGATTTGGCGCCATCAGACTTTCATTGGTTCCGTTCAATCGCAACACTTTTTTAAACGTTTTGAAAATATTGGTTTCACCAGTTACTTCAGTTACTTACGTATAGTAAGTTTTTGTGTCAGACCTTATCAAAAACTTGTCCAATATTAATAAAGATCACTAAACAGTAGCACTAACTTTCAAAATATTTAACAATTGTGTGTACAACTTAATGAACCTGCTCCAACGTATTGTCTACAAAAGCAAACCAATAGTCAACTATTAGGTCATAGCTTATAAGTACCTACGTAAGCTTTTTGAGTAGTATTTGTTCAAAACTCTCGATAAGACAAGCAGCAAACTAATTGCTTGATAACACATTTTTCGCAGATTTTTGAGATTTTGAATAAAGTTATTTAAAATTGTACTTAGCCTTATAACTGTGTTCTATAAATATTATATTTATAGACATATTCTAGTAGTTTCATGAGTACTTTGTAAGGACATCACTTGTCTTTCTCTTAGAAATTTAAGTCTTTCGGTATTGAAACCTTAATTTCATTTATAAAAGATACAATAGATAGAAACTTTTGGAAGAGTGCATAAAAATATTTTATAACTACTTTTTGGTTTTTAAATAATTTTAGCGGGACTAATTAAAGTAGTTTAGAAAAATATCTAAAAAATGATGCGGCATTAGTATAGATAGATAATATTGTCCCGTTTGGTTGTTAATGTTCTCTGTTATAGAAATGATATCTAGTTTACTATTTATTAAGTAATTTAGGCTTTTTGTAATTATGTTTTTATTATAATAGGTTTATTTTTTTTATAAACTTCCTTAAAATTTTCAATTGCCAAAAAAGGTTCTTGTTCTGTTCAAACAAACATTTAGTGAAAGGGATTTATATATCAATTCTCAAAATAGTTTACGTTTTTATGTTTATTGTAAAAAGTAGAAATATTTGTTTTAAACATTACTCACGTACATTCTTTTATTATGATTGGGAAATAGTTACTTGTAACAAATAAAAAGAATTTGTGCCATTTTGTCGAAACTAAACTTAATTTGTTGGTTCATCAATGCACATATATAACGATCTTTTTATAGATTTTAGTAGTTTTTTACCATTTGTAGTACTTTACCTTAAGCTTCCATGTAAAGGATATCCGTCTTTTACATCAGTTCCAAAATATTTCTGATAGTTTGATACCTTTTATACAAAAGATGTAAATCACTAATAGTTTGAGTATTTTATTAACGAAAGTTGTAGTAGCTCTCAAAGACATAGATTGTTTTACTTCGGATGCTATAACTTACTTGTAAATTGACCGGACTCTAATGTTTTGATATTTTAGCGTACTTATAGGGCTTCTAGCTAATATAATTTAAATGTTCAACTAGCACCTTGGTACTGGAATGTGGGCGCTGGCACCGAGTGTGATGTATGTCCGAGAATTAAGCCCTGCTAAAACTTTGGGCAGAAATCAGTCGCAGAAGTATAATGAATACCCATACTATCTGTAACAGCAGTGTAAGTACAGTGTTATCGAGAGGCCCGCAGCCAAATCACCACGAATAAATTGTACGTAGAAATCTACTTAATTAAATCGTATAATTATTTACAAAAAGGCAGTCATGTTTGGCGCGCCGAATTTCGGGTATAAGTACCCTATCAACACACCAACGTTAATCGATCAACAATCAGACCCTTGCATATATCAACAAACCCTTCCACAGCAGCAACAACAACAAACACCTATGCAAACTTAATCAATTATGCAAGCTCAGCCGCAACAAAATCAGCAATTTTATTATCCCCCACAACAATCACAACAGCACACAATGAAGAATTATGGCAAACACCAAACACAAAAAATCAAAACGTGGCTCTACGGAACTACAACGTGTTAATAAACAAGCAAAAACATCCGATTACTGGCTTAGTGCTTCAGGAACATCTAATCGTTTTCAACCTCTTGCTGATAGTGCGGAAGGAAAACCGACAGAAATCAAACCTCCACCAATCTTCGTTTACGGCGTAGATAACACGAAACCTTTGAGGGATATGTTAGAAGAACACGTCAAAGATAATTATGTCATTAAGGTAATCGGAAATACTCAGGTAAAGATACAACTAAATGACGCAAAAATATACAGCGCAATTATTAAAATTTTAAAAGCTAAATACGGAATTTCATTCCTTCCAACACAAAAATGATAGGCATTATAAAGTTGTTCTACGAGTAGTAGTACAAGTACTGACCTCAAAGAGTTAGTCACTGAAATAACTACACATGAGCACAAAGTTCTAAACATATACAACATAAAACATAGAGTTACTAAAAATCCATTGCCAGTCTTCTTTGTAGAATTAGAACAATCAGAAAAAAATAAAGAAATATTCAACATTGAATTCCTCATGAAAACAAAAATTAGATTTGAACCTCCGCATGCTAAACGTGAAGTTATACAGTGTCAAAACTGTCAGAGATATGGGCACTCAAAAAATTACTGTCACAGAAGTCCAATATGTGTTAAGTGTGCAGAAGACCACTTAACAAAAAACTGCGAACGCAAGACTAAAAGCGCGGATGTGAAATGCATTAATTGTCAAGGTACCCATCCAGCAAATTATAGAGGATGAATAGTAGCAAAAGAAATCCAAAAACGAAAATATCCTCCTCTGCGCCCCGGATAACTTGGCACTAACACTCAATTTGTCCAGCCAGGAGTATCATATGCTCATAAAACAAGTAATACAAATGGGCAAGATCAAATCTCTACAACCTGCAATCCGCAATCAGTGCAGACTACATCGCAACAACAAACAGAAACTAAACTGGAAATGCTGTTAACTAAACTTATGGAACGCATGGATACCATGTTAAACCTACTCACAGCCATGATAACTAAGATGAATAATAATGCCTAATATTCTAAGGATTGCTCAATGGAACGCCAACGGCCTCGCTCAACATAGCCTGGAGATAAAAATATTCTTACATACTCGCAATCTAGATATTTTACTGATCTCTGAAGCACATCTCACAAATAACACTTACTTAAAAATTCCAAATTATTCACTTATATCACACTTCATCCTGACGGCACAGCACATGCAGGAACACTTGGCTACTTGTAAAGAGCTCAATCAAACATTACGAAATGAAACAATTTCAAACTGATTACCTCCAAATTACTACTATTGCAGTTGTAGAAAAAAATAGAGACATTGTTTTCTCAGCGGTTTATTTTCCTCCACTACATATCATTAAAAAACAACAATTTAAGTCTTTCTTTAGCACCCTTGGTCCTTGTTTCATAGCTGGCGGGGACTACAATGCAAAAAATCAAATCTGGGGCTCCCGAGTAACAGTAACCCGGGGTAGAGAACTCTGTAAATCAATGGAAGAAAATAACTTGCACTACCTAAGTACGTCAGAGCCTACTTATTGGCCCTCAAATCTTAACAAAATTCCAGATCTACTGGATTTCTGTGTCATTAAGGGCGTCTCGCAAAATTATTTAAAAATCGAATCTTGTTTAGACTTATCCTCTGACCACTCACCGATACACATAACATATAGTACTCAAGTGCTAAGAATACAAAAACCTGTATCGCTCTTCTCACGAAACATTGATTGGAGCTACTTCCGAGACCTAGTAGAGAACCGACTACTGCTTAATCTCTCCTTAAAAACAGAAAGAGACATCTTTGATGCTGTTGAACATTTAAATCAAGCTATCCAACACTCGACATGGGAAGCTACGCCAGATCGCGAAAATCAGCAAAATGTAGAGTACTGTTAATAATTAAACAAAAAATAGCAGAAAAACGGAAGCTACGAAGAATCTGGCAAACCACCAGAAATCCTAGAAATAAAACGATACTTAACCAGGCAACTAGAGACTTAAGTGCATTCTTGTCCTCCTGTCTAACTTAACCGCCACGGAAGTTACCGACTATTCACTATGGAAAGCGACTAGAAAATTAAAACAACAACAACCCTCGGTGGCACCTATAAGAAAAGCCAACAGGACCTGGGCACGCACTAATCAAGAAAAAGCGGATGCTTTTGCAGAACACCTGGCAATGATAGACTCTGCTCGGTGGAGGATGAAAACTTCATACATCAAGCGTTGGAAGAACCAAATAACCCTGCTCTACCAATAAAACCAGTAAGGATTAACGAAGTTCATAGTGTTATACAAAACCTTAACCCAAAAAAAGCACCAGGATATGATTTAATAACTGCTAGAGTCTTGAAGGAGTTACCACGAAAGGCAATACAACTGATAACTACAATCAATGCCATTACTGCTCAGATTACTCATATTTCCCGGATCAGTGCAAGCATTATGATAAGTCATGGCACACTAAACCAGTGCTGTACAAGATGGTAAGAAGTTACTTCCATATCGCCCGATTCAGAATTACTAAGTCCTACCTTATCAAAAGAGATTTCAAGTAAGATATTCCTAAAGATGCGCAATCGAGTCTCAACTCTATGAACAAGCAATATACCTCAGGACCTATCCTGTACGTATTTACAGGATTTACAAGCCACTCCAGCAAACGATAGTAGCTACTATGCTCGATACCGCAGTATTGGCATCCTACCTAAAGCAACTCACGTACCTGCATCTCAAAAGATACTGCTCGTCTGATTTTTGCGATATAAGCCAAGCATTTGATAAGGTATGGCACACTGGAGTGCTGTACAAGATTAAGAAAGTCTTCCCATTGCCTTATTACAAATTACTTAAGTCCTACCTATCGAAAAGAAGATTTCAAGTAAAATTCAAAGATGCGCAATCGAGTCTCCACCTAATACAAGCCGGCAACCGCAGGGAAGTATACTAGGACCTATCCTGTACGTATTTTACACAGCGGATTTACCAACCACTCCACAAACGCTAGTAGCTACCTATGCCGACGACACCGCAGTATTGGCATCCCATACTGATCCTCAAAGAGCATCATTGTTACTCCAACGAAACCTCAACAGAATAGAAACCTGGTTGAAATTATGGCGTATACGTGTGAACGAAACAAAATCGACACAGGTAACTTTTACCCTCCGGAAAGAAACCTGCCCTCCGGTAGCATTAAATAATACCCTACTGCCGCAAAATGACAACGTAAAATACCTAGGAATTCACTTAGATCGACGGCTTACTTGGAAGACCCACATCATGAAAAAGCGGATGCAACTTGGATTAAAACTGAGAAACATGTATTGGATGCTCGGGAGAAAGTCTCAGTTATCCTTGGAAAACAAAGTTCTACTGTATAAGGCCATTTTAAAACCAATCTGGACTTATGGCATCCAGCTTTGGGGATCTGCCAGTAATTCAAACATAGAAATACTACAACGATTTCAGAACAAAACAATCAGGATCATCACAAATGCTCCTTGGTATGTTCCTAACTGGTTACTACAACAGGATGTTCCGATACCTACAATTAAGCAGGAAATTAAAAGTGCTAGTGAAAAACATCAAGTGAAACTTAGTGCGCATCCTAATGATTTAGCTGTGGTGTTACTAGACAGACAATATATCCCTCGACTCCAAAGATGTGACCCGTTAGACTTACCTGAACGATTTATATATTAGGTTTAGTTATAGTTTAAGTATGAAACTTAATTAGATTATGTTTTCAACTAACCCTTACTTGTTGCAGTATCGCGAAGTACTATCATTGGATATTACTTGCTCATGTTACGTATTATATGCCAAATGATTTAATGAATGTTATTCTATAACATATTTTAAATACCCAACTAATAAAGACGTGAAAAAAAATCTGTAACAGCAGTAGGCTTGGATTTAAAAAATTCATGAAGAAGAAATCGTTTTATAAAGTGACCCTTTTATATATAATTGAATTACGTGCCAAAACCTCCAAAAGAGAGCTTGACTAGAGATAAGTGGTGGAATGTTATTTGACATGAATGGTATGTAAGGTGATAGTGCGCAAAAAACAAAATTTTTATTTACTTTTGATATACAGAAGAGCACCAGGAGGGCGATAGCCTGGGAAGCCCTGCAGGAGATTTTATAGCTTAGCATTTTTAGGTACATTTTGTAAAAATACTATTAGTACAGACACCATTATATTTTCATATCTCCCAAATCTCAAATCTATTCTTAGTTTTTTAATTTGGACCAATGTTTCGGCTAAGTTCGTTAATGGACAAAATCCGTTAAGGAGGTGGGGAAGAGCTACCTCAATTATTTTTAAATTTTTATAATCTACTGTGCGTTTTAGATTTAGATCAAATTTTGGTACGTATATATATCAAAAATAATCCAAAAATGAAATGGATTGGATAACGAAATAGGGAGTTATAACTATAAATATATTTGATTTTGATGGATAACACGTTAAATTATAATCAGAGTTACATAAAATCCCTACATTACAAAATATATCTACATTTTGAGAGCTTCGCCAAAATGGATTTTTGGTACCAGTACTACGATTGCTAGTTTTAACATTGGTAATGTTTTTGTATGCTTGCAGACTTAAATACGAATTTTCTGATCGGGTGCATATTTGTTTTGTACGAATAAAAATGTGGGTACTCGTTTTTTCGATACAATCTAAGGCATCGCGGCTACAAAAACATATTTAAAAATTAACTTGCTGGCACGCTTTCTCAGCGCATTTAAATGACCAAGTGGAAACTCATTTACTGTATGAAAATATTTTTGTGTCTTTAAATTAGACTTTGTTTGAACAATAGGAAAGTTTCATGATTATAATTACAATTGATTTACATGTTGGAGGCCTTCCTAGTAAAAGACTGCTTTAAGAGTTGCTTATTTTGTACATTAAATAGGGTACATAGACATTTTAATTAAATCTGTTCGGTAGGTTGAGAGAGTTGTGTTTTTGCAGTCTATTGGTTGTGTTACTGTTATCCAATTGGTTTACATCGAGGGTGTTGGTGTGATTTTTAGACGTACAAGATATTGTCCACTCACGTACTTTACTACTTCTTTCACTATTTTCACTTTCAGGTTGCGATGGATGATTTCGTTTTTCACGTACCAAAGTGCGTCGAGTGCCCATAAGATTTTTGATTGAAACGTTTGTATTATTTCCAGATTTGAACTGCTCGAGATTCCTTACAATTGAACACCATAGGACCATATTGGTTTTAATACGGTTTTGTACATTAGGATCTTGTTGCTCTGGGCCTGTTTAGATTTACGCCCAAATAGCCAGTTTATCTTGAAAAACTTTAGGCCCAGCTGCTTACGCTTATTGAAGATTTTTTTTAAGTTAATGGTCTATCGAGGTGCGTACCAAGATATTTGACGTCTTCTACATGTGGGAGTGGTGTACATATTATTCAGAATTACGCCGGGAATGTTTCTCTTCGGAATATAAATGTCACATGAGTGAACTTGTTTTCTTTAACTTTGATACGCCAGTTTAGTATCCAGTTCTGCACATGGTTGATAGAAATTTGTAGGATTCTTGATGCAATGTCGGGGTTTTCGTCAGACGCTAGTTTTGCAGTATCATCTGCAATATACTGATAGTTGTATAGTTTGCAATAAGAACATTCTCTGTAAACAACAAATAGAGAGAAGATACTAATATATTTTCTTGCGGTACTCCAGACTTTATTGTATGTAGGTGGTTGAGTGCGTCTTACAATTTTACCTGGAACTATTTGTCACTTAGTTAGAACTATATGAGTTGATAGTAGGTGCGAGAAAGGTTTTTATTTATTTTGAACAATAGTCCTTCGTGCCAGACATTGTCAAATGTCTGAGATAGGTCTAACAACGCAGCAGAACATTATTTCTTTGATTGAATACCCAACCGATTTTGCTTACTAGTTTATAGATTTACTTGATGGTACTGTGTTCTGCTGTAAATCTAAATTGATATTTTGGTATAAGATTTTTTCCTCATGAATTTGTTTATTCTTTTAAGTAATAACTTTTCAAACACTCTAGCTAGCAGTGGTAATAAGCAAATTGGACAGTAGGTGGTTTCTCTGGTTTTATGACTATTATGAGTATTATTTGAGCCACCTTTTATTGGGCCGGAAAATGGCTTAATCTTAAAATAGTGTTAAATATGGTAGTTAGTAGTTGTATTTTTTTTGACAGTTTTCTTATAATTTTTCCGTTAATCAAATCATAGCCTGGTGCTTTTACGGGTTTTATTTTGTGATATGCACTTCCGCTACTTTAATATTTTTAATTGGTAGAGTTAGTTAGTCTGGTGCGTCTTGAGTTAATTCAGAAGTGTGTGGTTTGAAAACATTTATTAAGTGGGTTAAATGGGCTCAATCAAAATGTAGTGCATCGTACTTATTGAAATTTGGTATTTTCAGGTAGCCTGTGCGCGTAAAATGAGTTTCAGAAATTATAATTATGTCTAACTTAGGATTGGTAATAAAGATTTGTAGTCCTTAGATGTGGTTTGACAAGCCATTGTCGTTCCATTCTTCAATCTTAAGTATTTGTCCCATTATTGTAGCTTAACGACGATGGCTCTGAGGAGGTTTAACATTGTTTTGGTCTTCTCATATCATTTTTATTATCATTATATCAGCATTTTTTCTAACTTTTCGGCGTTTTATGTTTGCGGTATGTTTTTTGAAAGGAAAAATGCCCATTTGATACAATTTGTGCCAGTGGTCTTCTGTTGTGTCTAGGTAAAACTTAATTGTCATGCGAGTGCTTTCGCACGTGCTGATGGAGATTTTCTCTTCTTTAACCTTTGTAAATTTGGAATCCTTTATAGTTTTTCGAGATACAAACCTTTACATGAAACAAATTTGGGTTTATTTTTTTTTGTTTTAATGCACGTTTTTTTTGGTAATTTGCTCCATATTTTACACGCCTGACTTGATGCGTGCAGAACCTCTTTGTGTGCTCATATCTTTGGTAAGTTGCGCATTGTGGGATTTTTTTTCTAGCGTGGTAATTCTATTATAATTTTTGTGTGCAGTAAGTGATCGATTTCATATATTTTCTCGGAATTTTTCGCAAGGAAAAATATAAAATGGTTCTTTGGTAACTCTATACTTGGCATTGCATATGTTTATAATTTTGTGTCCTTGGCTGTTTATTTCGGCTTTTAATTCATTTACATTACTGAAATAAATGTTTATTCCTCTTTAGTACGTATAGAATTGTTCTTTTAGTTCTAGTAGTCTCGCTATTAGGGTTCTACTTGTTGCAATGACTGTTATTTAGCTCCTACTTATGATTTTCAAAATATAGTTTTTGTTGGTAATGGTCTTCCGTTGTGCTATGAGAGGATTAATGTTTAACACGTCCATGATAAAAATGGTAGAGGTTTTATTGTTCAAGTTTTCGTTGCATCAGAGTTATCTACTTCTATTCTTTCGTCTAGTTCCAAAAGTGCTTCGAAACAATTTCTTAAACTGGTTTTTAGAGATTGTTTTATAGAGTTCTTGATGCACCACATTAACGTTTTTTTGGTAGTTTTAAGGTGACTAAGTTCTATTCCATGGTTGTTTGGTTTGTCGTTGCTGATTGATAATTAGATTGTTGCCATTGAGTAACATACGGCCGGTACTGTAGCCCTATATTTTGACCTTCCGGTTGGTTAGATATAGAGTGTGTATATTGAAGTTGTGGTAATTGGAGCTGGGATTGTGTCACTAAATACTGTCGATTAGTGCTAGTACTTAACACCGGATAAAGCTGCTATTCCAGCTCTGCCGTAATGAAGAAGGGCCCGCTGCAACGCTTCTTCCTCTTAATTCAGCGACTGTGGTGGCATTACTTGCGGCAAGGACGGCGGCGAGGAGCCGCAAGCTAGTCAAACTAGGCCGCATCGATGGGCGCGGAGCCCCACTAACATGCCGGCAGGTCGCAGGTCTCCACTCGCAGTAATTGTCTATACGTCCGCTCTATTTGAAAGTACGATCCAACCTCTCTGAAAATATTACTACAAATTCCTGTTTCACTTAATTTTTTTAGTTATATAATTTTACCCTTAATTTTATTTGATATTTCAGTTATTCTAGCTAGCCATCGCGCTTAGTAAAATACTGGCGTGGTTAGTGAAAGGAGGCAATGGTCTTAAATGGATTGTGAAGCCACAAATAATATATTCCAGTTATTTACATTAATTCGTTTATAGAGATTATTTTAAAATTAACTTAATTTAAAACGTGTGCAATGTTTGAACATATGTAATTTTAAAGTAGTAATATAAAATATTCAGAATAAAGTTCTAGCAAAAATTCAAGTTAGTCCCCTCTCAGAGATAGTGCACGATGATTGAACAGTAAGAGTAAACATATGAGAGCTAACCTCAGTTCTTACGTGGTCTGTATAGCTACACATTAAAAAATATTAATTATATTAGTGGAAAAATTAAATTTTTTGTGTATAAAACGTTATATTAGCAACATTTTTCTTATAATTATTTTTAGGTTCACATAAGTTGAATGTTTTTTACAAACAAGCTTTTAACTTTGAATATCGCTTTGAGTATGTTTCTCAATAAAACTATGAGACTGTTAATTTCGGATGTATGTTTTGTCTCATTAAAAGTGGCTTATTTTATCGGTAATGCCTCTGATGTAGGGCAAGAATGCTTTATGTCGGTCAGGAGGGTTTTATATTTTTGATTATAATTTATAGGATAAGGATTTATTGGAATACCTATTTTGCAGTAGGGTCAGGCTTACTCAAAGGCTCGTAGCTCTCCTTGGAGAGTAGGCAGATTGAGGCCCCGAGTGAAGAGCTAAACTCTTGAAAATGCCGAAACGTTGAGATTTTTCTAAAATACACGCGGTTCAACCCATAATCTAATTTATTTAAATATAAATAATTTAAGAACAATGAATTAAACATCAAATATACCTACTTTTTTTGATTTAGTTTAAAAACTCTTTTAGAGAAGAAAATTTGCATGAAAATATTCTAAATTAAAGTTAGTCACTATTGGGATTACGAAGTTCAAATTTCAAAACTACAATTAACACTTCTATGTCATATAACAGTAGCTTTCAAATATTTAAAAGAAAATGTTTGTGTTTGACTTTGTTATCGTTTCACATTGTCTTATTTAAGTGTAAAGTGTGTACCCATTTAGTTTTATTACAGTTGCACAAAAGTCAAAGCAGCATTTAATGCGCAGTTAACTTAGCTATACTTTGAGACGTAGGAGACATATTTTAAAGGATACACTCATAGTAAGTTAGTTGGAAATAGTGTCTTCAATGTCGAAGGCTTAAAGCGCGAGGATCAAGAATCAAAGCGGTGCTTCAGGTATGGTTATGATTAATTTTTATTTGCTTATAACCTCGGATAATATTAATTACATATTTAAGTAAGTAAGTTTTATCGCACTGAAGTTAGCTTATTGTTTATTGGAAATAGTAAGCTAAACCTAAGTATTAACGTTTTTGAGCGACTCCTTATAAAGTCAGTATTGCTTTTCAATTTTAAGTTATAATGTAACGTTATTGTTATTTATGATATCATTGATTTGCATAATAAATCTATAACAATGTTTTAGTAGATCTCTGTATGCTATTTTTCATTATAAATAATTGTTTGAACATATTCACTAATTTTTATCATTTCTTAAAGGCAATTTCATTAGAAAACAAAATACGCTACTATGATCGTTGTGCGGCGTAATCATCATCAGATTCAATTAATGCAGCCCATTTTAGCAGGCGGTCTAATCTGGTCCTTCCAAGTAACCCACACTTTCAACAGTAAGATGAAGAAGAGAGCACATTCCATCTCTTATAAGCGATAATTCGATCACAAGAGAGGTTCGATAAAAAGCGCTATTACTGTGGAAGACATTGTGGCACTTTTGGGTAGTCATTTGGTTTGAATAGCATTATAAAATCTGGGCCAGATAACGACGCTACTGATATACAGTTTTTTGCCATTTTTACCCAGAATTGTCCATAAACAATTTACTATTCATCTACTAAATAATCTCCCCTCTTCGTCTGTTTCTTTTATGTCGCATATATTAATTTTGTTAGTTCATATTTTAAGAATAAAATTTTATATATTATAATTAATTATGTTTGGATAAAATATAATCAATTTTTTAAATTTGTTTAAAATTATACAATTTTATGTGTGCAATTGTTTATTTTTAAGACTAAATAACATTAACTAAATAATTTCTACAAACAATAGGTGCACGTTATTGAAGTGTAAGTAATATTAGTGAATTGTTCAACACAAGAAATGAAATCTGCTTATTAGACAAACTTTGAAAAACTAAAGATTGCGTGTACTGAAAAATGGATTTTAAGGAAATGAAAATAAATAAAAAAAGGGAGCAAAAGTAACACAAATATAAGCAGATATTTACAGTTAAGAGCACTCTTTAACAAATTCAAATGGCAAACCTATATAACATGAATAATAAAAACTTTTTTTGGTTCAGACTAATTTTCTTAGTTACATATTTTCAAATGTTGTTAACGTAGTCATGACAATGACCATACGAGGGAATAAATAAACGGAAATCGTAATAAAAAAAGATAAAACAATTCTGTATAGCAATTAAACTAAAAAAAAGAAAATTCCTTCCGGATACAAACACAAGAGGAGAGATATACTTTTGTAGCACAATAAAGGCAAGCAAACAGTATTATGGACTACATAGTATACACAGGGGAAATGAAGAAAGATGTAGAAGTAATGAAAGTAGAACCACAAGCAAAAATGGATATACAACACAGGCTAGTTATAGGAACATTAAAAAATCTCAAATTAAACATAGAAAAGACAAAAAAATTATACTAGAATAAATATAAATAAATCAAAAAAAGATACAAATAAGAAGATGTATATAAAGATAAAATGAACAAATTGAAAAAATCTGGTGTGAACATCACACGACTTTCCTTATCCTATTATTATATATTATACCGGGTCTATCGTCTCGACCCTGCGCTGCTCTCGTCCCGGAACTTGTTAGTTTAAAAAAGGACGAGGCGCGAGTCCAACACTAGAAATCTGATTAAAATAAACAGTACAAGACAATAATTGGCTCGTACTCAAAATTTTGCTACGTCACTGAAGGTAACCGTGAGAGCTCGGCCGCGCAGCCTTCCCCATTAATCTCCTGCGTGCTCCCTCCTAGCGGCCAAGCGCTCCCCCCCCGTCCTTCCGCAGTCGGCCCGGAAGTTCTCCCAACATCGCTGTGATTGATCAGTTTAATTAATTTTTAGTCGGCTATAACTTATTTATTTGACCTCGGATCAAAAAATTTCATTGTAATTTTTGTTCGTCTCGGTTTGATCTATCCGGTAATATAAATTTCCCAACACATTTTATGAACACCCGATATATTAAAAATCCTGAGATTCAATTTTTTTCGAGTTCCTATTTTACCAACTTTTATTTTAAATTAATGTTTATCTCATGATAACAAATCAATTTTATTCTCATAAATTTTTTGTATCTTCAACCGTTTAGATTCGCGGTCGCTTTGCGACCGATTTTGCGACCAAACGACTTTGCCGATTTTTACCAAAAGCTTCGCACTGCGTCTCCTACATACAAGTAACTTGCATACCAAATTTCAAGTCTCTAGCTCTTACGGTTCTCGAGATATCCTGTTTACTGACAGACCGACAGACAGACAGACAGGCAGACACACACACACACCCCCACACACGAACCAATGGCTCAAACCAACTTTTTTGGTGTCCTGAAACTATATTTCTCCCAGAAATGTGAAAAACTGAGTAGGTCAAATTTCCACCGATTACATTACTTTCCTTATTATAGGATAAGGAAAGTAAAAACAAATAGAAGATGTAAAATTAATGATGTATGGCAAGCACTTAAAGAAATACTAAATAGCACGGAAAAAGTAGTATATGGATGAACGATAAATAATGAAAGAAAAAGAATAAGATGGTGAACTATGGAAGTTAAAGACGTAGTACAAGACAGAAACAAGCATGGAAAAAATATAGACACACCAAAGAGCTAAAAGACAAGGAAACCTATAATGAAAATGAAAACAAATAAAAAAAATAAGTAAAAAAAGTCAAACAAGAAACACGGAAAGATTTGGAAAATGAATTAAATGAAGGATGCAAAGGCAACAATCGAAAATTTTAAAACACAGTGAAAGTGGTAAGAGTAACAAAAAAAAAGAAAATAGAGTCAAGCCTAACAAATAAAAACAATAAAATTATAACACATACCTTAGAAAAAATGGAAGTTTAGAGATTCTACTATCAACAAAAATTAGAGCAAGATAAAGATAATAAAGTACAGCTAATAGAAGTAAACATACCCAGACAACAAGAGAACGAAATGCACCAAAACAAACTTGATATAAGGAAATTGGAAGCGGTAATCAATAGCATTAAAATCGACAAAGCAAGTGGTGAAGAAAAGGTAGATTCAGATATGCTGAAATATCTGTTACGGTTAGAATTAAGAAAACCCGCGTGAGAACAAGTATTGGTCAACTTGTAGGCGTGATTAATGAAGCAGTTCAAATGTAACAAAATCAGTAAGTAAAATTTTTAAGATCATTACTTTTCGGCTAAAGACTATTTTTTTAAGTAAAACTTGCTTTGCAAGTGATTTGCCATAAGAAATGTTTTATACTGCCTTATTTTTGACAATTTTCTGTAAAAAATTAGGACAAAATTTAGATAAAAATTAAGAAAATGAGCATTAAATATATAAGGAGATGTCAAGTTGGTCAAACTTTTGTAAGTGAAATTAAAGTATCTTCTAAAAAACATAAGAGTAGACCTCGTAGTTCGACGAATGTGAGATGGACAGCTTTTTTGCTTTTGTCTTTCCTTAAATGACAAAAAGGTCTCTGCTTAAGAGACAAAAAATGAACAAATTAGACCCCATTTGAGTTAGACATAAACAGTATTTGAATTTTCTTATGTAATGTGCTTAACAAATAAATATTTTCTCAAACTTTATAGTTAAATGAAAAGTAGGGGCAGTTTAGTACAGCTATGATAAAATCAAAACATTAATAACAAACATAGAGGAGAACAAAGCTAAAAGGTATAAATTAACTTCAACCGTATGAAATTTAAACAACACAAAAAAATAACTTTTTTAGTGTATTTTTGTTTCGTTTGGCGCACTTACTGACACTGCAGCTTTGGAACTTATTGTGTCTAGAACGTCTCATACACCCGTGAGTTTACAGCGAGACTCGAACTTGTCCGCGCCGGTATCGCTCTTGGCCACTATATCATAGTGGTGGCTCATTTTAGGATATCAGATCAAGTTGTGTTTATTTTAGACATAAAATAAACCGAAAATGGACCGCCGCTTCGGCAGACTGGTCACGAGCAATGCCCTTCTGTCCAAAAACCCAGAGCGCAAACGAATTTTAATCTGTTCATGGATGTATGCGACGTAGTATTTAAGGTTGCATGTTAGTAGGCACAATAAGCCCTTCAGGCTGCAATGCTACTAAGTGTGCCCCAATAAAAATTAAAATTGAAATAAATGATAAAAACATACACATTATAAGTAAACAGACAACTTGTCGCAAAATACATGGAATTAACTATTTAAACTACTTGAGGAAAACGATTTTCAATAGACGAACTTGGTAAATCAACTTATCGCTTTACAGCACTGAAAGCGAGTGAATGTGTAAGCTGACCCTTGTACATGGACGCCAGCCCATGACTGCGTTATCACCGCGATCCTTGCTTAAGGTCAGCCGCGTTTATCTGTTTCAAATTTCTATTTAAATGCCTATCATATCAAATACTTAAATAAGTACTGAACTTACTTAAATAATTAATTAATTATAAAAGCCCTCTATATTTGGTGTGCATAATTATGGTCACCAATACCCTTCTATGACACCAATGGTACTGTAACTAAATCCTTGTGCATACAAACAAATGCTTCCGCAAAAACAACAGTAACTTCAGTTTTAACAAAAGTACAGTCACAACTATTAGATCATAACTATCCTTCATATCCAACCCAACAATTAGTTAGGCAAGGGACATAGAGAGGATATAGAGATATAAAGCAAGTATTGGATAGGCAATGATTTATTAGGGAAAGGATATTGTTATTTATGTTATAGGTTGACTTTAATAACTAACTAAAAAAGGGTATCCGAAATTGGGGTTTTTTGTAAACAAAGAAACGACATCAAAGCTGACCATGATGTACACTTGGCGTATAGGGAAGGTTTTCAGTATTTCTAGGAAATGATAAGAGTTTCGGACGTAAGATAATGCCTGCTCTGTAAAAGATTGAAAAGTCTTGGCAAGGCATTTAGCTAGGTTGTGGGCGGGAGAACCGAGCGCACTAACTATGGGGCGTAAAAGAACGTTCTTTTTAGAAATTTTTGGGAGACCACACAATTTGGGAATTCTGGAAGATTTTTCTTGGGATATGAGAAGTTTCTTGGTATCGGATGATAGATTAGAGTTAGTAATGAGAGTTTTCGAGGTAGGTGGTGGGATTATTGGGTACATGGCAATAATGAGAGGATTTAAGTAAATTGTGCATCTTACCGATGTAGCCTGCTGTATTATATTAGGATCACTGTAGTGTTGCCCTTATCTGCCTGTAAAATTGTAATATTATTATTTTGTTTTAGAAT
This sequence comes from Sinelater perroti, assembly GCA_036346155.1. Classification (NCBI taxonomy): domain Eukaryota; kingdom Metazoa; phylum Arthropoda; class Insecta; order Coleoptera; family Elateridae; genus Sinelater; species Sinelater perroti. The sequence goes on along the minus strand of JARFIY010000025.1, from coordinate 990,134 downwards.
TTTTAAGATGCGTAATTTGGAGGTTTTGATATTTCGTTTTGGTAGTTCGGCTGTACGTAGCGCTTTGGCCACATCTCACCTGGTTTCATTTGCCACATGGTAAAGGGTGGAAATGGAGATTTCTATTTGGGATATAATTTGTTTAGCGGAAATGCGATTTGTCATTACAGCAAGATTAAAACCTTTTTCCAGAGTCTGAATAGTTAAGTCGCTTACAGTCAGAAAGATTATATACCGTCGTATTTGCCAGAGATTGTTGGACATTGGGAAGTTTACTTTAGCACAACTTGGAAAATTTGCGTTTCTGGGAGTTGGTTTTTTCGGATATGCATGACGTTTTGTCATGCATTATGCTAGAGAAAGTATCCCAGATAGGAGGATAAATTTAGGAGGAACTTAATTTACGGAAAAGGCCATAAAGTTTCAGATTGGCATAAGCCAATTAAGTTTCTAAGTAGAAATAGGTCTGCTTTTTTAAGGATACGGGAGTTAGTGGATGATTTCTGGTGATGTTTTAATCGCATACCAACATGTATCAACTGTTGGTCTCTGCAGGATTTTAAGAATGCAAGGTCACACAATAATTTGGTCTTACGTAATGTAAGAAGCTTTGTCCAAATTCATTCAGTTGCAAAATCGTTTATCACCAGATCCATTAGACTTTTCGATACGAAAAACCGCCAAACAGAAATTAATACCATTACCACCACCCTACTACAAAATGGATGTTCTAATAAATCCTTAACTAATATAATCAAAAATATAAATAAAACCACTAACTCTCAAACCCAAAACCTTCCTGGACAACAAAAAACATTCCTACCTCATATCAGAAGCATCGCCAATAAAATAAGCCGCCTACTAATAAGGCAAAATATACTCACGATTTTAAGACCAATAACTAAATATCTGGGCTTATTCACCCAGTAAAGGATTACTGCCCCAATGAATTCTAAGAGGTTTATGAAACACCTTGTGCATACTGCCAAAGGGCCTATATAGGTCGAACAAATCAGCAAATATCTAGCCGAATATACGAGCATTCTCTGGCCGTACGGAAAGGCGATAATGGTTCAGCACTTGCCAAATACAACAAAGCAACAGGCCACAAAATTAATTTTTCGGAGGCTAAAACCATTGCTCCTCTTTCCCATTTTACCATCAGGATAGTACGTGAAGCAATTGAAATCAAAAAATGCCCACAACGCACACAAGATATGATAGCTAACGTTTACCCGTCATATGGAAATCCGTTATTACCCCGCACCGTCAATTACGCAATACCCCTAAATCAACAAACTTGCCCCAACCCAATGCATCTCCCGTCAAACAACGTTCCCACCTAACTTTTACTTCTATCTCTATAAAAGACATAGCAGGACATACAAAAGTTTTACTCAAAGACTAGCAGCTCTCCTAGGGGAGTAGGCAGATTGAGACCCGAGTAAAGAGCTGTTAGTAGATTTTATGATCATACTCTAGCATATTGCTACTTGAGATTAAATCACCCGTACAAGAATTTCTTAAAACAGACGGCACGCGGTGACTAGAAAGGTGAACTAGTCGAAGGAGAGCAAAACTCTTTAGAAAATTGTTTTCTTTACTCATTTTGTGCTATTAGATCTTTATTTCGGCCTTTTGTCTACGAAATCGATAAAGCTCAAAATTCTTTTTTGAAAATATGCAGTTATAAGCAGCTCTTTTGTTAAATCAATATTTATAAAATAATTAATTCCGTGTTTAATGCAACCAAAAATTTTCAACATAACTGTTATCTACAAACAACTCGAAAAGCACAGGGCTATAAAGTATGTCACTTTATTTATTTTATTTTATTAAATTATAATTGCGAAATGCTATCCAATTTGGAACAAAGTAAAAAACTTTAATAGTGAAACTAAAATAGAATATCTAACTTATTGTTATTATAGATTTAAAATACATAACCACTGAAAAAATTAATATGCATGAAAAAATAAAATAAATTAAACCTAAATACAATTATGTGAAGGCTAAAGCAACTAATTTATAGAAAACAATACACTAGAGACTTCTGAGTAAAAAGCAAAGGTTAAACTAAACATAAATTTTATTTATGTTGGCATCTTTAATACCGTTTTTTTTCTTGAGGTTTGGTTATTAAAAACTTTAACGCTTTTTTTAATCAACTGTTTATACGCAGCTATAAAAACATGAACATGTGCAATACAAGAAGTAATCGGAGAATTCCAAACATATCACCTTAATTGAAAAGATTAGATTTCAGCTATAAAGTGCTTATAAATAGCAGCAGATATATATATATATATAACCATTTATAGTTTAAGTGCAACACGCGAATTTTATAAGACCTAAAGTAACATTTGATATACTTGTTCAATAGTCCACGATTTCTCAGAAGTAGTTTCTCTTAAATTTCCAAGGCTTTGAAGGTTACTGATTATTTATATAAATTATTGTAGTATTGGGAGTAGAGTAAATTTGAAACAAAACAAAATTATAATTTTTTATTTGATTAAAAATTATAAAATTTCAATTTCTCCGCTTGGTTATCCTCATATTAATCCTCAGTTAAAAATAGATAATCTCACATATATAATATCACTTAAATAAAGTCATTTTGTTTTATTTTAATTGTTATTGGTTTAATCGATTGAAACTTTAATATGTTTGTAAGAGTCTAAAATTAATCTTTTAGTTATTTGCAATTACATTAATGTGTATATTTTGACTATAAGGTTCTTCGTATACTTTAAGACTTTTTTGTCTCAAAGGTGTTCAAATTCTGATATCAATTAATGTAATGTTTTTTTATGAAATTTATTAACTATTTACAATCTGTATAAAAGATACAATAAGCAAAACAGATGAATGATTGAAAGTGTCACGAATAGATATGCGAGAGTTAAGATCCATCAATCCTAACACAGAGATTTCTTAAAGATATTATAGATTTGACGACTATGTTACAGTAATTATTAAAAAAAAAACATTTGCAGGTGTATAAATCTATAAGGCAAGTCAAGTGGCTTAATTCTACTCAATTTTGCACTATTATCGAGAAGATTTACAGCGTGATAGTTAGGATGGAATTTCAATTTATTTAAATATTTTCTACTTTGCTTTATTATAGTGTCTTTCATGGAGTCCACTTTTAGGTCACTCAAAATGTCTATGTTTCTTAGAAATGAGGAGCATCACACATAGCGCGTAACAATTTGGATTGGAAGCGTTTGACGATTTAGATGTTGGTATTGGCTGCTGTCCACCAGAGTTGTAGAACATAGATCCAGATGGGTTTGAATGCTACATTATATACAAGGAGTTTGTTACACAGAGATAATTTGGTTTCTTTTCCTAGTAGCCAATGGTATTTGCTAACTTTCAAACAGAGTTGTTTCTGTTTTTTCCAAATGTGCTTTTTTCAGGCCCCTATCAAGGTATAAGCTTAGGTATTTCACCTCTGTTACTTGTGGTAATGATGCATTATGGATGGAAAACTTGATGTACGTTGACTCTACATTTTGTGAAAGTAATATAGTGTAATTTACTTTAAATTATTTTTATCCTCCATTTTTTGCTCACGTCTCTATCTCGCTTAATTTTTTCTGCAAGATCTTAGAAGCTCTTGCAAGATCTTTATGCTTTACCATAAACACTTTGTCGTCAGCAATGTAGTTGCGAATGACTGGTCATTGGTAGGCAGATCAGCAGTGAAGAGGAGGTACAAAAGAGACCCCAGCACGCTACCCTGGGGTACACCAAATAGTATTTGATAAAGTTCAGTTCGTTCCTGTTTATATTTGACCCCGAAGTATCACTTCATATGCGTGATTTTTTGGTATATAGAGTGTGTTGTAAAGATTAATTCTGCGATTTCAACATCTCTATGTCTAAGAAAGCAATTTTATTGTTTGATTCTAATTTCTTAGTAAACTGTATACTTCTTCTTCTTCTTCTACTCTTATATAGGCTATTAACCTGTTTCTAACTACACATTTCGTGTAGTACTATGAGCCATGTTGAGCGTACCCCGGGCAGGTGGCTAGTCTGACCCGTTAGAAGAAGGAGAATGTATTTTACGACCGCCAAAGGTGTTTGTATGATGGCCGGAGAGCACTCGATGTTTGCCGTTATTTTTGACCTGGGAGTCGAACCCAGGGTCCGCCGCGCGTTAGTCTGGCAGGCCGAGGCCTTTACGTTGCGGCTGTCGTGCTCTAAAACTGTATACTCAGATGTATTAAAATAATGTGTTTAAGAAACTGCGGTAGTGTTTCCTTGACATCTCTTTATATTGCAAACGTATCATCGACATATCTTAGCCATACTGGCGGGTTTAATGATACTGTATCGATGAAAAGTTCTTCAAATTTGTTCATGAAATAGATAGCGATTACAAGGCTGAGTGGGTTGTCTATCACTACTCCTTCTTTTGGTTCGTGACACACACTTTGCTAAAAAAAGTAGCTGGACGTAAGGCACTGTTAAAAGAGCTGTAAAGTGTTATTATGAAAAACTTGCTTTAAGTGGTTTAAGGTATCTTGGGTCAAAATTTTAGTAAAGAGGGGCGCTATAATAAAACTGACCATTAAATCTTCCTTTTGTAGCTGGATGGTTGATTGAATAATTGAAGGTATTTGACAAGTCTGCAGAGTCTTTGACCTAATTGCTGGTAAGACCAATGTATCTTCGTAATTTTGATAATGTTAACAACCCCTCCCTATTCTCACCACAAGTGTATAATGAAAGCGCACGGGTCAGTAACCGTCAAGGATTTCCAAACTTCGGTAATAAAGTATTAATATTCCGTCCGCGAAAGCAGTTGCATTTATTTAAGTCGTCAATCATGATACAAAGTTCCATATATACTTTGCCCAATTGTATCTTAATTTGTACAGCCTTTTTTCTCTTTTTTTAGAAACTTTTGTAATGCCTTTTTAAGAAAAGTAGAATAAAATTAATGCGCAGCTTTTCACTCAAATTTATTCTGATTTCGTTTAAAGACTGATAGTTATCTACCACAAATGAATATACAAATTGTGGTGTCATTTCATAGATATGTATCCTAATTATCAAGCAATCCTTGTACATACAATTGTATCTGCTGCAAATAAGAAAAATGAAAAATTGGTCATTTCAGTATACGGCTTGTTACTGAAAAATTAATAACAAGCCTTGGGTAAGTATAAGCATCCACGGTAATCAGTTCCACTAGTTTAATTATAGTAGGTCAGAAAATGTTAAATTATATGAAATAAATGAAGACAAGTTTTTCACCTTTTATGTTAAAAGTAACAGGCATGTCGTTTATGACGTAATGTTTACTTTAACATACTCTACGAATATTTCGAAACAAATTTTGCGTAATTTGTTCTTGCTATAGAAGGTGGTATAGTTGACCATATGTTAAATAAAAAATTAACTGTTTACTTACATAAGCATAGATCTATATTTAGAGATGTTTGTTATTCTAACATACTCTGGTTAAATTAGTGTTAAATTATTTATATAAGACGCAACAACTTCAGATAAAGAAATGATAACCAAAAATTATACTAAACACAATTTCCAATAATTGGCTTCTTTTTAATCTTAAGATAAGCCCAATTTTTATTTTGAGTGGTGTAAAAATAGCAACTCACTATTTTTACAACTTGCCAAATATTTAAACTGATAGCTATAGCAGAATTTTAGTAAAAATGTGTTATTATTATTATTAATCCTAGTGCGGATAATGGACGTTCAGCAGAGGAGGTAGATCACTGATACCGTGTAATAACTTGCTCAGATTCACTTACTTTGTTCAATTTTGTAATGTATTTGCTATCTCTTATATATTTTTCCATTTAAAATAGTACTATGGGCTTTGCCAATTACTTCTAAAGCTGAGGCAGTTCTGAACGTTCACTGCAAATTTTCTACTGAAAGTCTACTAAAAACAAGTTTATTGTAAAAACATCATTACATTTTCTAAGTAATTAATATCTTATTATGCCGAAACTTTGCCTTCTTCATGTCTCTAATTTAAGCTATCAGGATGTGTTTTCCGTTTCTTTATTTATACGAACTCTTATATAACTGTGTTTTCCTGTATGTTGACTATATAAATTACTTTTTATATTTCTTAAATATTTCTTCTAGTTTTTCGTTTAATGTTGCTAATTCTTAAGTTTATTTGCACTTTTTTATTTGTTTCCCCACTCATTTAATAAGAGTTCTTAAAGTTCCCCAAATAATAAAATAAAAAATGTTTATTGCATCTAAGAAAACTCAGAATAAGTGGATGATGTTTTCTTGACACAAAATTATATTATTTGTAAGAGCATTTTGACTCTTTGCAGAATTTTTAAATTTTAAAGCTTGCTCTGAAAACTGATAGATATCTGATATGGCTTTTTTCGACTACATGGGATGTACTGTTATTAATTTACGTGTAATAACTATTAATGGGTACTTATGGTAATTATTCGTAAAATTTTCAATACATTAATACAAAAATTAAAGGGAATCCTTTTTTAACTTGTATAAAAGACAGAAATTACTTTGTAGGCACAAATTTGTCTGTGTTAAAGTGATGGTCGCAAATAAAAGAAAACTTTAGTTATTTTTTAGGTCTTGTACATAATTAACATTTATTTTAAAAAATACAGACTGTATCTATAAAGTAATACAACATGTATCTTTGTAAAAGGTTTCTTGATTGCTAAATAAATAAAAAAATTTGTTACTTATACCGCTAAAAAAAATTTAATTTCATTTGTTATGCTTCAAATTAACATTAAATGTCTACTTGTAAAGTAACGCTTAGTTTGTTAAATGTCAGGTCGATGGAAATTTAAATATTAATTTTCATCTAAAAAATTTCTAATGTTACTTTAACAATAGCCTTGAAAGTACATTTGTTTTCAGGTAATAAAACTTTGTGCTAGTTTGAGATTACGTATTTTACTCCACAATTTAGAAAACAGTATTGAGATTCAGCTAATAGTGACAATTACATAAACATCGAATGACAGTAATATTCCAAAACATTTTAATTGGACAAATTGTATTAAAGGTTTTATTAAATAAAATTGTCGCAGCATTTATAATATCAACGCAATTTAAAAAAATCAAAAGTGAATATTGGCCTATACCTAAAATATAATCATTTAGGAACGCGGAGTGCAGGTGTCTCTTCTAATTGTTACTATTATTAAGCAAGTATTGAAAACCTCAATTCCAATTTGCCAATGCAGTTCTAATCAATTGCAATGAAGTGTATGAGCACACGATTGCCATAGAATTAGTTAAATATAAATCGTTAACTTACATAACTGAGGTTTTTAGAGTAAATGGAGGAAAGAATACAGATCAATGACTTAGTTTACCTAATGTTTACAAAATTGCAAATAACTTGAACAAACATTAATTTATTTTGTAACCATACCTGATATGTCCTATAATTATAGCCTTATTTATGTTTTACGTTAAAATATTGGTGATTGGGGTAAATTTAATTATTAGAAGCATTTTTTGGGTAGATTTATGACTACAATTTATTCAACAGTTAAAACAGTTAAACAGCACTTGATTTCTACAAAGCATAATTTACCTATCTTTACAATTAAAATTAGGACTTTTCTAAACGCAAGTTATTAACTTGGTTTTCCTTCGATGCTATTGTTGGTAAGTTTTACGCATTTGTGATTATTAACGAAATGGTAATAGTTTAAACACATATTAGACAAATAATTATTTTTTGTAGAATAGTATTGAGTAACTTCGTTATTACAGCTTCTAAAGCATGTGATAAATGTTAAATACGCGAAATTTTCTGGGCGTTTTCAATCTCAAACGTCCCAGAAAGTTTGATTGACCATTTATTTTTTCAGTTTTTTTTTAAAATAAAGTTATCTATTTGTTCATCTACTTATGGAAGGTTCTATTTAAGAAAAGTATTTTGTTGTCGGTCTTAAATAAGAAAGAGATTGATGGAATTAGAGTGCTTCATCACTTAAACTTAGTTGATATTTTTAAATAGTTTTAAAAATTATTTACAATTTACTTTAAGTAAAATCAACATATTTTGTTAAACATACATGTCTAGCAGTGGTAATATTTATTATTTTAAAACTTAAAATTGATTATAATAGATTTGATCACTATTTTTATTAATAATAATTATAATAATTCGATTTAGTGAGTTATAAATGAGACTAAAATATTTAGGTTAAATTTTTTAGTAATTCCAAATCAAAATTTCTTTTGTATTTTTAAAAAGCGTATATCCAGCTTCAGCTGTAAAAAATAAGAATTATATATCCTGCACACAAATAGATATGGTAAGGACGGCATAAAATGTTTTATTGTTAAGTTTTTGTTACTGCATAATGCAACAAGCTATGATACAAGAGAACCTTGAATTACATCACGCGATACCGCTGACAAAACGCCCACATTTTAGTCCGGGTTGAATAACAAGAAAAGGTCTTTTGCCCATAAAAGTCTAAAGAACCGGGGAATGAGGAGAAACAAAAAAACTAAAACGATACCAATTGACAGAACTAGTAGAAATTTGATCGAATTGTAGCGATACAGAAGACGCTACAGAGAAACTGCAGAAATTAATAATTTATTTTTACAAACCTAAGGTATCATCCAGAAACTAAAATTCTGTAGGAGTCAATTAAGTTGAACTCGTATATGACGCACTAAAGTTCAAATTTTGAATTATAACTCAAAATAAAGGTAATAGATATATCAATCAACAGCTATTAAACATCAACCGTTTCGATACGAAGAGAGATTAGAAAGTTACGAAAGGAATAATAAAAACGGAATAGTTCTGATTTAATTCCGAATTTATTTTTAATGTATTTTCCTATGTCTTTATTCCGCTTTAAAAATGATTTTTTTTGAGGCTCTCAAAATAAATTCAAAATTGTAAGATCAGAAAAAAGCACAATGAAGATAAATTTCTTTGATGTCTCAAAAATTATTTGATTGATTGTTTATCTGAAATGATTTTCAAAAATTATTTTATCGACCAATTTTTGGATATTTTATTAATACATGGCGTCTCAGAATTTTCCATAGATGGTTAGCAAATTTGTTATCAAATTATTTTAGTAAACTAAGCAGTTATTAACTACCTTGCTTACTACATGTTAAGAAACAATAATTGTGTAATGGCTAATCCATCTTAAAAGATTTACTATACGAATTTTGACTCGTAATTAAACAAAAATGCAAAGACATATTTGCATTGATAAAGAGGATAAGAATATTAGTTGCAATGCAATAAAAGTAGGGTTCTAAAAATTTAAACGTGGCGATTAGTGTTTTCAAGATCAGCCTCACTCAGCACGGTATTTTTAAAAGTCGTGTCTCAAACGGTTAAGCAAACACAATGACAAATATATGTATATTAATAAATGGAATTTGGACCCTGGATCTTTTTGCTACGCGTTTTCTAGTGGCTAGTGATTACACAATACGGGGAACTAGGCTTATCGCTCCAAAGAAACTTGTTACTTATTGAGAAATTTGGACATAAATCAAATATTGGACTTATTGAGCTTTGTTAGAACCAAAGAAATATCCGATATCTACTTCAAAATCGAATATGCTCTGCATCTAAATTCTGGCCACAGTTACGTAATAATAATACCAGGTACAAACATAATTTGGTGGTAATCAATAATCAAATTGCGTTCAAAAGAAACCAACTGAGAGCTTTTCCAAAGCGTGACGAATGGTAACGTCAGCTTAAAGCATTAGCTAAGAGAAAACTGAAATTAAAGAAATAATAAAATACCCAGCATGTACAACACAGTAGGTAGTATGAAAAATCATATTTATGAAGAAGAAAATTGTACCATATACTCGAAGCACACCTTTGCATATAAAAGAAAAGCACGAAAAAAATCTTAAAGAACGAAAAATCGAAACAATAAAAGACAATATAATAATCTACCTACAAACTTAGCTCTTTAGAACAGGTTTGCAACAATTTATTTAAATATTTTTTGACTAAAGTTTATGAGAGTACGATTGCCGCGAAGCCGAAGGTGACAACATGAAAGACAAAGAAAAATAAAAAACTGACTCAGTACTCCAAAATCTCTTCCCGTTAATTTCAAGTGAAATTTGCAATGACACCATAAAAACTAATTTATGTAAATCTCAGAATTACGATCATAAGTAAAATTATCTAGTAAAGCATTGCTGTTGCTGTTCTCACTCTACAATAGAGCGATGTGGTTATATTGCTATTCTATGTAATGAAAATATACAACTTATCACACAATAAAGCTGTTATCGCTAATATTTAAGGTATTTGAAAGACCTTCCCTTAATAGGATAGATGTAGAACGTTACTTTTGATGTTCAAAAAGCCTTTGATAAGGTACAACACAAAGGACTTGTATATAAATTAATAAAATAGGTGGTTTACCAAACATTTATAGATTGCCTTCTAAGCTCCTGTAAACAGGTAGTGATCACCGTCATTGAAGGTCTCTGATACGGTAGGGAAATTATCATTCAGTTATTTATTATTTTAGTTTTTAAATCAAATTTAACATAAATTGTCAAATAATGAAGTATGGCTCTCTTGCAACCTAACTTTTATTCTTGTCCAAATCAAGCTGGCCCACAACAGCAATTTTAATACCAGACCTATAATGCATCACAACAACAACTTTTTAGTTCACACCCTCAACTCACGCAGTACCCACGAGATCCTTATCAAGGACAGATGACAAATATGTATCCAATAAATCAACAATAACATCCTACTGCTCTTCTAGCCTGTAACAAGTCAGAAAATAAATGGCACTTAGTCAATCACAACTAAAAGAAATACAGAAGCCCCCAAGATAATTTAAATAGCCACACTTAAGGGAAAAGAAGCTAATATTGGCTAGACGACCCAATACAAACCAGTCATAGATATAACTTACGAAATATAGCAATTGATGAGCAGGCAAGTACCTCACAAGTAGTAACTACCCCGAAAGTCTCTAAACTACTACCTATTTACGTATCTGATATGAAAAACATTAATCCTCTAATAACGCTACTAAACGAAATTGCAAAAGACACTAAAAGCACTAGGCAACGATCAAATTAAAGTCTAAAGTAATTCAAGCCAAATTTATACAACTATTATTAAAAACCTCATAAATAAAAACACGAAATTCCTCACGTACAAGCCAAAGCAAGAGAGAATATTCAAAGTTGTAATGAAAAACGTTCCCCTTTTCAAATGAGCTTAACTATCAACCCATTTAAGGTTTCGGAAGTTCAAAAAGTAATCAGTAAGGAAACTACTTCTAAAAAGGCACCAGGCTTTGACCTTATCACTAAAAAAATCCTCCAACAGCTACCTGAAATTATAATTCGAGCGATCACTCAAATATACAATGCTATCCTCACTATTAGGTGACACAGGTAACAATGATACAGAAGCCTGGAAAGGCACCTACTATAGAACCATTATCCTTTTGCCAACCCTCTCCAAAGTCTTTGAAAAGTTATTGTTGAAACGACTTCAGCCAATTTTAGATAAACTAGGATTAATCCCCAACCATCAGTTTGGATTTCGACAACAACACTCAACAATAGAACAAATTCATCGTTTAATAGATCAAATCCATAATGACCTTGACGAACGTAGATATTGCTCCGCTGCGTTTGTAGATATTTTCCAGGTTTTTGACAAGATCTAACACTTGGGTCTATTTTATAATCTAAAAAAATTTCTGCCATACCAAAGATACGAAATACCTGTCAGACCGGTATTTTTTTGTGGACTACCAAGATGAATCTATGAATCTCCAACCAGCTCCATCTGGAATTCCCCAAGGCAGTGTGCTGGACCCATCCTATACTCACCAACTACGAGTTTAACCGCAACCGGTACTTTCGCTGATGACGCGGCTGTCAGTTTTAGAGGGCATAGTTTGTTCAAAAAGACACTCTAATTTTGATTATTTGAAACGAGCCCTGATGACTGCAGACAATATTTTTTCCGACGAATGTAATGCGCGCTGCCATAGACCAGTAGACCGAACGTCTTAAAACTTGTATAGAAACTAAGAGTGGCCATTTTAAATAAATATATATCAAAAATATACTTATCATTAATTATTTAATGAAGCCTGAAAATATGATGTAAAACACTTAATCATTTTATTTTGCCGTTCTAATCAATGTGTAACGGTATTTATGGGTATACTACGTAGTCTCACATTCTCCTCCGATACACACGGTCGGTTCGTGCTTACACCTTTACACAAACAGTCTGTTTGATCAAACTGATCTGTCCAATGATAAATGGTCTCCCTCGTTGGAGGCTCAATGTTGTAATAACGACGAATTTTACGTTGCGCTACAGTCGTCGACTTTGTTTTACTGAACTCACGAATGCAAAAACCTCATGTCGCACTATAGTCATCTCACTCATAACTGTCTTTCACAACTAACTATGCTGTATAACTGTATGTTAGGCGCGAGTGCTCTAGCAGTAGCGTTCGAAATTTCAGGGCACCGCTTTAAAATGGTACGTTAATCATTCACATACAATGTATAGTTCAGAAAATGTAATCATATAAATTTGAACCCATCATGTTGAATCACCATTTATTTTAATTTAATTTAACTTAGCTTTAACTTGTAACAAGAAGAAGAGGAGAATGAAATGAATAGGTAAATAGAGACAATGATAACAGACTCATTAAAATAGTACAAGATAATCAGACCAAATGACAAAAGCTGCAAAGCAACCACAAAAGAGATCGGGTGGAAGTTAGATCTCAACATCGGTGAAAATTCCTTAACTAATGCGTGAAAAAAACAGACTTAAGCCTACATAAAAGAAGAAGAACCATGCAACATTTGGGATCTTTTTACTAGTAACAAATTTAATTTTTACAAAGGACAGTACAAATTTCTGAAATTATTTTTTTAGTATATGGATGATATTTGCTTTTTAAGACATTCTAGAGCTACAGAATAATATCCGAAGTCTTCTTTAATTCTTAGAAATTCATTCAGGAGTAATGTGATGTCTTATGCATGAATGAGTTTGGAACGTATCCGATCTCTAAAAATACCATATACAATTTTAGTATTTGCACTTTTTGAGCATTGAATAGTATACTTTTTATTACACTATCATTAAAATAGTCCCATTTTTTGTTCCTAGTGCAATTTTTATTTTCACTAAGTCATGTTGTAAATTGATTCTAAAGTCATCTAAAAAAAGACATTGATACATTATACTTAATAATATTTGCTTTCAAGTGCTGTTCGAGGAATAACTCGTGGATCCGTTACTAAAACATACATATGTTGGTTTATTATGAAATCGAGATTTTGTCACATTACTACGCTATGCACGTTAGCAAAAAATCATATTTTTGTTCTTTATAAGAGTATAAAAAAAGAAATCCGCTTCTTTACTAACCAACCTGTTTAAAGGGAAAGGCTAAAACATTTATCATTGTAATTCTAAACCAATTTATAATACGGAACCGGTCATAGAAATTCCTTTAAATCTTTCGCGTGACTACCTGACTGCTTTGTCTTTGTTCGAAATTTGCCACGCCGAAAACATTACCTGCCAAGAAAAATTTAATACGACATAGAAGGATTGACTTAAAACGATCATTGCTTAATCACGCACTTACTAGAATATGTCTACATGTAATTTTTGTGCACACAGTAACTAAGCAATCCTGCTGCTTTCTAGTTTTCTATTTTCAAAGTATACTTGAATTTTAGATACGGATTTAAAAGGGGCTTTACGTATAAAACGTAACGAAATATCAAAATTTATCATTGTTTCTTAGTAAGGTCCAATTTGGTCCGTTGGGTCTACAATTCAGATACCAGACTAATTACTGCGACTCAAATCTACGTTACAGATACTCACAATCTTGAGTGGGACTCGAATCCGCGCGGTCACAGCCAAGGCCTCAAACCACTTGTCTATGGAGGGTTCTGATGTCATTGATTACTTTAGCATATCAAATAACACATAATAATACATATATATTAGTATTAACTTTTGACTTAGTCCCTGTGATGTTAGTTTTATTATTTGCATTTCCTGTCAGTCTGTTTTTTTTTTATTACATTAAGTTCAGTACTTAGATACGTTGAACGGGAAGTCATTATTCCTATCAAGATCAATATTCTGTTTAAGTATCATTCAAACATTTAAATTAGTCCAAAATTGTTAACTTGTTAACTAATGGCCTTTACTCAATAATTTAATAGCGCTTTATAATATCAAGGAAACTATATGTCAAATGTACAACTTATTTTCCCAATACACTGTGACAAACTGTCCCAGTTAATTCCACAAGTATTAAAATATTTCAAATTAGAACTGCACTTGTTCATGCATGAGGATTAAGCAAATAGTTTTTGAAGGCACAACTAAAGGAGCATTTGTTCCAAATATTTTTATGCAGTTGTTTTGGCGACTTTGTTATGTATTTTGATTGTTGATATCATATTAATGCCTTTAAAAATTTGTTCTGAGAAACATTTAAAATAAAAATGTTTGTGGATTTCTAATTATAGACCATTATAAAATAAATTATATTGCACTGAGACTATTATATTAATGTAATCATATTAAATTCAAATTGTTTTTTTATTATGATGACGAATAGATTGAGTTCAGTGCATTATGTTTCTAAAATGACTGCTTTTACTAGAAATGGTTATTTCAACCCTTTTCCCGAAACACTCAATTACGGCTTTTTAAATGTCCGCAGAAATGGCCAGAACCTCTTCTTTCATAAGAAGAAATCACATGGGTTTAAATCGGGGGAACTTGGGGACCACTCGATGCCACCTTCTATAGAGGGCGACCACATTTATGATTCTCTTTCCAAAGACTTCTGGGAGGATGTCAAAGATGCTTTGAGTTTGTTGGGCGGTGACTTCATCTTGCTGAAACCAGTATTGGGGGACTTGTCTTTTGTCTCTTGCAATTGGAATGAATTTCTCGAAAACTTCTGTGTGATAATTGGCATATTTTGTGAGAAACACTAGGCCGATAATTCTATAGTGAGAAATTTCACATCATGCACTAACTTTTTCTGACTGCAATCGACAAACTTCGGTCAAATGTGTGTTTTTGGTACTTCAATGTCGGTAATTTTGTTTGTAGACATAGTCATCTAGTTGAAAATAAGTCTCATCTGTAAAATAGGCGTGCTTTATGTCCACCTTTTCAGTCTGAACCATTTTCATGATCACTTTTGCAAAAATAAATCTTTTGCCAATATTGACCTCAGTCAGAGGTATTTACAATTGAATCTTATTAGCAAATAGATTCAATTTCTTGGTGAAGATAATGGCCATAGAAGCCACACTCACACAGAGATCAGCTGGGTTGTGTGCTCTTATTCATAAAGCTCTCGAGATTGTTCTATGGTCCCGCGAGTGGTCACAGTAATTGGTCTGTCCGTTCTTGTCAAATTGCCACCCGGTACACCTCCTGTTTTCTTAAACCTTCCAATCAGCCTATTATAATATGGTAAAATAGGCAATTTAATGATAAAGCACATTTTGTCATAGTATTTTTTAACTTGCTGTTGTAGAGACAGACATCAGAGTGTGCTTATCAAACCTGGCCTTGGAAGCAGTTAGCGCCCCACTAGCACTTTGGCTACTCTCGTAAAAGGCGGTCACAATGAAGACCCTTTCTTCGGTTGCATGGGTGGTCTAAATGAAGAAAATGTTTCTTTACCAGAAATAGAACAAAGAATCGGTTACCATAGCAGTACTGCGATTTGAATATGGAACAAGTGGGTTGAAGAAGATACTTGCTTGCAAAAAATATGGTCTAGAAGGGTATGTAGGATAGCCAACAGGGTTAACCTTTACAGGCCTGCAATTACAGACCGTAGCGCAACTTCAAATACTCTACTTCAACAATAGTAGGCTATAAAGCAGTACTGATTGTCTGTCCCATCTGTTCGATATCGATTACTTACAATGGAACTGACAACACGAAATTTCTATTTGCGACCACTACTGGGTTTTTTTGCACCGACAACAAAGGTTACAATAAGCAATGGAAATGTATGACACAGAACAGTCTCTTCTGATAAATTTAAATTTTGTTTAAACAGAATCAGTGGTTGTAGACGCAAACAAAGAAAGCAAGAAAACTGCATTTGTAGTAAGTATACAATGCCAAATATGGGTAACATTGTATGGAAAGATACCCATTAAGGTAGTGTCTCACATCTAGGCAGGATTAGAGGCAACATTCAAAGGTATATCGGCAATGTCCTTTGGAAGATCCCTCAAACAAATTTTCAACAAAATGATTGTCCACATGTTGCATCTAACATATTAAGTGTCCTTGAGAAAAACAAAGTTGAAACTTTTTCCACAGCCGGCACAATCACTTAATCTTTCTCCGATCGTAATATTAATTGTACTAAAGCTTGAGAGGTATTTATGACTTACAAGAAATCTGGCTGAAGTATGGAAGCGTGTTAATAATGGATGGATTACAGTTGATCAAGACACTATTCGTTCATTGTTTGAATGCTTATTATATTTTATAAATTAAATCATATATTGAAACTTATTATAGTGATATATATATATATTTGTTGATGTAATATGTAATGTGTATAAAGTGTGTGTGTGTGTGTGTGTGTGTGTGTGCAAGAATATCTGGTGAGATTGGATGCTGAGCGTGTTCAATTGGATGATCTCTGATGTTGATCAGTCACAAAATAATTAGTATCATTCATTTGAACATAGTATATATATCGTCTTATAGCTTGTCACATATATCATGAGATGGTACGATAGAGATATATATATATAGTATATATATATATATACTATATATATGGTGTAGGTTATATATATATATATATATATATATATATATATATATATATATATATATATATCCAGCCAACAAACTTTCACTTCCAGCCCTATAAAAGATCAAGCAGGTCACACGAAAGCTCAGTTTTATTCAAAGACTCATAGCTCTCCTAGGCAGATTGAGACCCCGAGTGAAGAGCTAACCTCTTGAAAATGGCATCAAATCCGATGCCGAAACGTCTAGAATTTTAACACCCCTTGTGAAAGCACGGCCTGCGAACCGAAGTTAAGGCTCTCATATGGTCGTCTTTAATGCGGGGTGATATAGCAAGCGCCGTGTCTTAGACATTATTAGTCCTTGCTAGAAGTAAACTCAGGTATTCAATTATTTTTGGTGACTGAATAAGCCCTTCGGCAAGCATCACTGACGCTATATGTAGGTTTTACCTCATTAATGTGCAAATTACTTTACCAGTAATGTCTCTAATGTAAAGCGTGAATTATTTTTGTTAGTCGGAAAGGATTTGAGATTGTGAGCTGCTAATATTGGTAATATTCCTAATTATGCGGGATAAGGATTTATTGAAATGCCCGTTTTGTACTAAGGTGATGGTAATAGTTTTAAGTTATATTTGTAGGTTTTTTTATGTTGGAAAGCCTGATGGATCCAGTTATAAAATGATTTTGCAACCGAATGAATGTGGGCAGGGTTATAATAAAACTGTGAATGTAGATAGCGATTAGGACGGATGGGTTTTTTTATAGACAGTGTAATAAAATTGTTTCTTTTGTAATAAAAGTGTCTAGGAAGGAGAAAAACTAGCATTGTTTAGTTAGTGGTGTGGATTTTTCTTAGATCGAAATGAAATTTGGGAAGCTCAACTCTGAACATGAGTTCAGATAAAAACGTATCATCGACCTATCACATCCGAGAGGTAGGTTTAAGATAAAGGAAGTAAAGGTTTGTCTTGAAATCGGCTGTAAAAACGTTTGCTATGGTGGGTAAAAGTAAAGAATCCATAACACCGATATTTTGGCAATAAAATTTATTTTAAAATTTAGGGTAAGTATTAGATAGGGAATAGTTAATTAAGAAGGTATCGTTTTTATTTTATAAGTTGATTTTATTAAGTGTAAAATCTAAGAAATTGGTAAGCAAGTAGGGAAACTCAAAATAGACTAAATATTTGTTCATAGAAAAATTTAGATTGTTTCTAGAAAATGGTAGGAGTTTTCGACATAAGAGTAGGCTTGTTCTGCAAAAGGTTAAACATTTTTGACATGTTTAGTCCAACTAAAAAGTGAAAGACTAAAATGCGCTAACTATAGAACATAAAGAATTATTTTCTTTGTCATTATATATTTTGCGATGCACCGGTGTGGCCGCATGGTTGGAGTGGCCTAATTAATCACTAATAATAATTGAGTATAAGCATTTCGCCCTGTATCAGAGATAAAAGGGGTAAGACTGCGTAGGGAGGGTGAAGATATGAGAATATTAACTTTAGTTTGCAGGCCAAGGCCTCACGCGGGGCGTAGAGGCTCACTATTATAGTTTTGTGGTAAAGTAAAAATCCTATTTGGTCTGATAATTCTGTTATTTTAGACATTTTTAAAATGCAAAAGTAATTTAAAAACGACTACAAACTTTTAGAGAACTTAACAGATCAAAAATTTAAATAATCCACTATCTAATAATATTAACCTTTATAGATATACAGTCTATTCTATAATAAAGTGATTGCTGTAATGTTGAAAAAATAAAAGTGTAAATAAGGTTTGATTTCTTTTATTGAAGTATAAATTATGAGCTATCTGGTCCAATCATCTCCATTACTGTTTATAGCTTCACACTTTTTTCCGTATTTTCGACGAGGTGTTCTGCATAATTATTTTTCAAAGGCAGCCATATCTTCTTAATTTGAAATAACAACTGAGTCACCGTGTACACTGGCTTTCTTTTTGCAACTGAACCTGAGGACGTTGCCAGCCATTCCGTCATAGTGACGTTATATTGTTGATTCCACGCACTACACAGTTTACTACGATGTTCAGGGTCATTGTATTTTTGCAGTACCCAACTTGTTCTGTCAGATCCAAAAAACTTTCAAGCATTTTGGATAAGTAGTGCACTTTCGCCAGCCTTTAAATTGTCCGTAAACAAAAAGAGGCAACCAAAATTGCGTTTATAGAAGCGTCCAGAAACATGAACTATTATAGGTGCTCAGAAAGAAGACTCGTTTGTGAAGATAACATTGTCGTTTTCCAGCGATTTTCTAATAATAAATATTCTTCAAAGTTGATCGAAGAAAAACGTTTTTTATGCAGTTGATTTTTAATTGTATTTAGAAAAACCTAATTTTTTTTTGAGTTTTATTTAGGCGGGGCAGAGCAAAAGACCTTATTTGTCTTCAAAGAGACGTAAGATCGCTTTTCCTTCTTCGGCGTAGTGACTGGGGCTATTCCCCTCTCAGGAAAATCGTCTGCATCCCAACCTCCAAATATCATTTTACTCATTTCTTAGCGAATGTTTCCGGATTTTTCATATATTTTTCATCCGCTTAAAACATCAGTTTCGGCCATTTTTAACGAATCACTAACAATGTTACTTTGTATTGCACTTATTGTAAAAATAACAAATCTACTGACATCACCAACACAATGGCCAGAGAACTATATATTGTGCAAAAGAATACTAACTAAAAATTAAACGAATTAACATATACGGCTCTGTAGTGTTTTCTTAACAAATGATGGTTACTTTATTGTTATATAAACTGAACTTCCCAGTTTATGTTACAAAATGCTTCAATATGATACGCTCTTTTCAGTAGACAAACTTATTTTAGTTACGATTTTTCTGTAATTAGATTACTCTTAGCATTTGGAGAGGGACGAGTCCAAAAAAATTGCTCGTGTTATTAATAGCAAAATTAAATGTTTAATTAGTTAAAAATGGTGCTTTATTTTAATAGATAAAATTAACATAGGTGGTTTTTATCATATTTATTTTTGTTAAAACTACAAAATCGCTGAAACCACAAAATCAAACGAATTGCCACTTCTATGATGGCGCAATTTCATTGCGAATCACAAATAAAGATTCGTCGTTTTGTGAAGGAGGAATGTTTCCTTCAACATAAATAATTACGGTGAAGTAAGAATTTGTTGTTTGGTAATTCCCGAAATATTTCGACGAATGGATTCCACGAAACGAGAAGTCATTTATAAATCTGTTGCTGTAATCACCTAAATGCGACTCTTGTTAAATTACTTATAGTACCTCATCAGCATAACATGTAAAGTGTTAAATGTTTTGCAATGCTTACTTTCTATTTATAATTTTAATTTATTTAAAGAAAATGTATGTGTAATTGACTAGCGAAATTGATTTAATGTTGTATGCATAATATGATTTTAAATGAAATAATTGTAAATAATCAAAACTTTACGTTTTTCTTGATAATATCTTAAGAAATAATCATTAGAAAAAAAATGTTTGTAATAATGTAGAATGTTCTGTAGATCAGTAAAGGATATATATTTTTTAATTTGACTCCAAATAAAAACAACCACGCGACTTAAATATTCTATATATTTTAATAAATTTACATTTTATACTTTTTTCTATATACGAGGTGCATGCAAGTTTTAAGGTTTTTAATTTTTTTCTCAGTAGTGAGAATAAGTAGGAAGATGTGATTAATTTAAAAAAAAACGCAGGAAATATTTTTAAATTTATAATATAGATGGCAGTACCATGCAATGTACACAGGTCGTATTACCACCGTTGCAGTGAGTGTTGTTTTGTATATTTCAAATGGCGACGTTTAGTATTCAAGAACAACATGTAATCATCCATTAATTACCAATTGAGTGAGATATGCGGTGAAGGCGTTATGCATGTTAAAAATGTGCGTTCATTGATGTGAAAGTTTAAAAAATGTTGAAAGTTGTGTTTCCATGAACCGCAACAGCCTCGGCCACAAATCAGCCAGACCGAAACCATGATTGTGCGAGTGCATCAAGCTTCTGAAAGGCCGACGATTAGGTACGCGCGATATCGCCTCTAAACTTAGCATTTCTGTAGGATCTGTGGAGTTAATTTTGCATGATGACCTGAAAATGCGGAAAGTTTCTTTAAGATGGATTCTACGAATGCTGACCGACGAACGCAAGGCGGCGCGGGTGGCAATGTCTCCAGACATGTTGACAAAGGACACTCTCCGTGGTCGCCCATTTTCCCATCGAGCCACTGTTATATCAGTAATTTTCTACTAGGCGAAACACATTGCTAAAGAAGTGTTCTCGGGTGCTATAAAATCATGACAACGACGTTGTGAAAAATGCGTACGTCTAGACGGAGATTTGATTGACAAGTAACAAGTTTGAACTTTGTTGGGAAAGTACTTTTTAGGAAAAAAATTGGAGAACTTGGAACTTGAACGGATCTTGTAAAGTAGGAGTAACTGTTGTCGATTGTACGTCCTATTGTGATATAATCTTGATCAGTTACACGAGTACTTTATATGCAAATGTGTTTAGTCATTGAAATTCGTAGAGTATTTGGAATGCAGTAACTATAATTAATTTTAATTTATATATGTTGTCACTAAGGCCCAGAGCTAAGCAACAGAGTTAATGGAAGATTAGCGAAAATTTCAGTGGACGACTTGGGCTATGATTTAGAAATATTTCTCTTACGTTAACGTTTAGTTATGGAAACCAGTTATATTACGGGGGATATCCATAAAATATTTAAGAACATCAATGAAATGACTATAAATGTCACAATATTGAAAATAAATGTAATAAGCTATATATTTCTAATAGCTCAAAATGTAATCAATTTTTTGGTGACATAATCACCTATAGTTTCCATTGTAAAAAAATAAAAGTTTATCTCATATCTCAAAACTCTTAAGAGGTAAAAAAGTAATTTTAAAAGTATCGAGATTTTCGTAAGAGTTTTCATAGAGTTAAAAAATATATGTAAACAACGAAGTTAAGGAACTTCATAAAAATAGACCAAAAATGACTTTTGACTTGTATTTCCAAAACGGTTAGAGATATCGAGATGGCATTTATGCCAATGGATTTCTTTTTAAAAACAGACCCAATAATATATAACTAGTTTTTTTCTAATTTCTACGGAAATAGGTGTAACCTGCATATCCCTTTGGAATCTGAGACACTATAACTTAGACAGTTTATCATTAAGTATTCTACTGCATTGCAACATGTATTTGTGACAGCTTGTCTTACATAAGTTATTTCATCTTGAGTTGATTCAATAGTATACAGTTTTTCTAGGCACCAAATATATATGCATATATATATATATATATATATATATATATATATATATATATATATATATATATATATATATATATATATATATATATAATATATATATATATATATATATATATATATATATATATATATATATATATATATATATATATATTTCATGGACTTCCTAAGAAGTTTTAATAGTAATATATTGGCTTTTGAGTATTACTAATACTATTAGAATATAAGTTACTTTTTCTACCCACAAGAATAATAACAAAGTAATCTACCACTGTTTACCTTTAAGGGTGCAGGGTATAATAACATCTAAATAAACCGTAACATTTTTTTTATAATAATATTTAATATCCCTATATTTCAGTGAATTATAAATAGTTAAAAATTATTGTTTTAGTCTACGCTAACGTTAAAAGAACGGAATAGCTTCATCTATTTAGTTTATTTTAATTACTTTTTAATGTTCTTTTATTTCTTTATATCTCTGAACCAACATGCGGCGCGTTATTTTTCCTGAATGACTCCTCGGAATATCCTCTGTAAATATAACTCCGCCGTAAAGGCGTTTCTGAATGGAAATTCTTTCTGTAAGATAAAGCATGATAACTAACGGAATAGTTTGGTTATACTCAAAGTACCTGCTACATAGTCTACTATGTCTTGTTTAGTAACGCTGACCCCGTTTTTAGGAACAATAAATGCAAGCGGCAGCTCCCCGGCTCGTTCATCTGGTATTCCAATAACACCGCAATCTCGTACAGAAGGATGGGTTAAAATTAAAGCTTCTAGCTCTGTAGGAGCTACCTGAAAGCCTTTGTATTTGATTAGTTCCTTAATTCGGTCCACTACGTAAAAGAAACCGTCGTGGTCGTAATACCCCAAATCTCCGCTATACAGAAAGCCATCTTCGTCAAGATAGTTCTGATTTGGAATGTACCCCTTCATAACTGCAGGACCTTTAATGCAAATTTCTCCAACTTGCAATGGGCCTAAGGTTTTGTTACTTGTGGAATCCCTAACCTTCGCTATGATGGCCGGTGCTGGAGATCCTACACTTCCGATATTTTGAAAGTGGTTATCTTGAAAGCATGGTCCTGATGTTTCTGTTAAACCGTAGTTTTGTTTTATGGATATCTGAGGAAATCTGCATCAACATTATGTGAAACAAAATTTAAATAATTGTAACTAATTGCTTACTTTTTTGTAATATCTCTTATTAGTTCTTTACTTAACGGTGCCGCTCCAACGTAAATATCCCTAACGCTACTTAAGTTATAATTACTAACTAAAGAATTCTTTGCTAAGAATAACAGAAGAGAAGGCACAAGGTATAATTTTGTAACTGAATATTTTTCAATGCTTTGCAAAAACAGTTTTGGTTGAAACTTATTAATTAGTACATATTTCATATGCGTAATCAGCGAAAGAAGCTGGAGCATTAGACCATACATGTGAAACAAAGGAACATTCACAATCGTGGTATCAGTTGATGTTGCATTTCCATATTTTGGGTTGCTATAATTAAAACTGTGGTTTTAACACACTTTACATTTAAATTGCTTTTTACCCTAATAAGTTAATCGGAGATCTTAGATTATCATGCGTTAGAATTACACCTTTAGGCAAACCTGTAGTGCCAGATGAAAACGTAATAAAAGCAGTTCTTCGCGTTGTATCAAATTCTACTGGCTTAAAACTGTTTACGTCTATTTCAGTTTTCTCTAGTAAATCTTCATAAGCTTGTACGTTAGCGTCGTTGTTGCATTTAGATTTAAGTAATATAGTTGAAGTTAAACTTAACTCTTCCTTGGCCTTAATGACGTTGCTCAAAACATGTTTAGAGCAGAAAATTAGTTTAGGTTTGGAAATCATTAAACTATGTTGTAATTCGTCTAAAACAATACCTGTTCTAGTTATGGTATAAAATTTTTAATATGGTACTTGCAAACTGTATAGTCGGGGTTGATAGTGCTAACGGCAATACCTAAATAAAAGGCAGCCAAAATAGGTATAAAGTAATCTATTGTGTTTTTGCTTATAACAGCAATTACGTCTTTTTCCTTTAACCCCATTCCTTTTAGTAGATTAGACAGCTTAATGCTGGTTTTTAGTAGTCGACCATATGTTAGAGTATCTTCTGTAACTGCGTCTACCTATATTAGTTCACAAACATTAGCGTAGTAAACCATGATATATTACAATATTCAATATTGAAATTTTAAGAGTTAAAAAAATTTACTTACATTAATAACTGAATTATTATCTCTCTTTTTAAGTATATCTAAGATGATTTTTCCAAAAGAATTTCGTGGGATATAGTTGTCATCTTCAGGACCATACACGAGGTGGGTTTTGGTCACAGACATTATATTTGTATTTAGCAGATAAGAACCTTAACACGTATCTACCGCACTGAGGACTGTTTTACTCAGCCTGTGTATTTATGGCAATATAATTTTATATTTTCTTATCAGGCAGATATGCTGCCGAATTTTTAAATTTCTTTAAACACACTAATGCCATTGTGCTTTAAAACAAATAAAATAGTATTGTTATATTATTATTATTATCTAATAAAAATTAATGGAAGACCTTATCTAACGAATTTATAAATACCAAGTTCCTTACACATGCAAAGGATCGATAAGTTGTAATTATCAACTGCCAAGCTCCAATTTAGAATTTAGGCAATATTTAAATAGTGTTCTAAATTAGAGCCGTGCAACTAATGTCCCGAGATATTGCTTTTCGTTAATTTTTAATCTAATCTAAACTACTAAAAATAAATTTTTATAAGTTGTACGTTGCTCTCATATTTTACGATCGGTTACTGTCAGTTTCTCAAACGATTTATCATTACATATATATAAGACGACTGTTTGTATTCTTATATATCTGTTACAATCGAAGGTCATCAACTTTAAACGTTTTTAATTCGTATTTAAGGTTTAGTATATCAAGTGTTACGAAACGCATATGGGTTTTTCCTAGGGTATTTTAATTTTCCAGTACCACAAACAAAGTTGTAACTCTGCGCTACCTTCTAATATATTTTTAAATTTATTTACATACTGTCTTTCAACTACACATTTATATTGTCATTGTATTCTTTGAAAATATAAGTATACAAGAGAACCCCGCAGACTTCGTCGACGAAGCCTGATCTAGACGCCAGGCAGTCGTGTAGAACATTCCACATGTTTTGCGTACATTTAACACTACAAACAATAGAAACATTGGGAGGACATGAAAACTTTCATATTTGAGCATTACAAATGCCACCAATGTAATTTAGCATTGATGTCACGATGTTTATTAAAGAGAGGAGTAAACACAATACAAACCAAACAGCATAACACAGTCATCATCTGGTTTTCTACGGCAATAATCAAAATACTGAAATAATTGAAAAACGGTTAAAGTTAGAAGGTTGACTTTTTGCGCCGAATTAGCAAATATAGTTGTGAATGTGGTGTGTTTCAAGGAAATATTCAAGGATAGAATTATAAGTTTAGAAAGTTAGGGAGATAAGACAAATATTACTTAAAGATCTTCATTACATTTTAAAACTTCCATATTGTCTGCATAATAAACCTAAACAAAGACCACATTTACAGCGTAAAAGATGACGTAAGCTGATGTGAGAGTTGTAATTTAGTAATTACTTATAAAATATGAGTTAATTATATATTAGCGCACGATAGTACGCCTAACGCATGCAGTATGTATATTACACTAACATATTTGAGCTAATTTTAACATCCTCATAACTTTGCTTTCCTTTATGATAAAATTATGAAATTTGGAATATAGCTTAAGGATTATTATACGATATTAGGCGTAAAACTGAAAGTTCCACGATAAACTGCAACAAAGATACAGGGTGTTAAAATTATGAGGAATTTCCTGTAGGGGAAGAGCCTTGAAATTAGGCGTAGTGATAGGTTTTAGTATAAAAATAAAAGAAAAATTCAAACCTCCGATCTTTTACCTCACGGGCTAAAAATTAGAGCCGTTGTGATGCTATAGCAGTAGCTAAGTCAAAACATCCAATTATAAAACAGAGAGAGTAGCGTTTAGTTCTCGCTTATATTTAAATGAACGCGGGTAAACACCCCACTTAATTAAACTGTTGTCTCAGTTTACATAGTTAATTTTTTCTCATTTTAACTTAAAAATTAATTTTTGTTAGATTTATATCTTTATGTACACAAATGTACGCATTTTTAACTTGTATAAATCTTAGTTACACGGCATGAAACCCAGGATACCTATATAAAAATAATTCACACACTGAGAACAATCCTTATGTTCAATAAATTGCATATGAGCGCATGATTGGGATCAAAGGAAATAACTAAATAAAAACAAAACTTTGAAAAAAGCAGTAGGATCCCCAAAGAAACACAAATGTTAAAAATAAGGCCAAGTTCCATAACAGTTGTGAGATCTAAACCAATTAAGGCCAAACTATTTGTTTAGAAAAACAGATATAGCATCCAAATGAACACTAGGAATTTCCCTTGTGAACCTAACCCTCCTTTTGGTTTCTCGTGCATCTAACCTGCCGTATTTGTTATTCAACTCACTACTTGTACGGAGAGAAAGTTTTTGAATAGAAACTTGGTCTTATTTTTAACATTCATTTTTTAGGGAAATTTTATTATCTTATAATATATGCTTGGATTATTAACTGTATTACATACGCACAAGGTTAGTTTGATAAATTACTTGGTTTGATATATCAGGTAATAATTTTAGTTCTATAAATATTTAATTTTTTCCAATACTGTCCTCGAATTTTAACGTATTTAACCAAAAGTTTCTTTAGGTTTGCGATTTCTTCATGAAGGTAGTAAACCATATTCTGTTCATGGTCCCAAAACGTTGGAGAAATCTTTTTGGTTATTCTTAAACATTTGGAAACAGTTGTTCCCATATAAATTCGCTTTTGCTCTGTAGTGTGTGGAAGCGGCTCCAATTTCACACAAAGTTTGTACATAAGTAATTTACCAAAATTAAGTAAATTAGCTTAATTGAGATTTTTGTTTTGATACTTGTTCTGTAGTACTTACATTTGCCTACATAAAGTCGAATACTTTTATAGAAAAGACGTGAATTATTTAATGTAAGATAAATCCTTTCAAATATTTTGAATCGCACTACAAATCTGAATTTTGAAACATTGTGTTGCATGTTTCCATGTGCGAGAGACATTTTTGGAAAAAAAATATCAAAAATTTTAGATGATATTTTTGTCCAGGGTTAATAAACTCTAAGCACTGTCTAATAGTCTGCGAACAGATAATATGTTATATTAAGGCAGCGAGCGTAGAAGCGTGCATCCTAAAATTGTCCGTTTTGGACTTTAATTTAACACGTTCGCTGCCAAGCCGATTTCGATGAACTGTTCCCACACGCCAAAAAAATTTCTCACTTTATTCTATAGAAATATAAAAATAAATATTTTTTTATATTAGGAGAATTATTTCTATTGTTTTTTGTCAAAAAATTGAAAAAAAAATTTCCCGAGTTATCTCGTGGTCGGGCATGTCTAAACATGTTGGTACCTTTAGCGCCAAGCCACGAGTATTCTCGTGGTGGTGTGATCGTGTTTATTCCTGTTCCCGGCACGTTATTGGCTGTCTAGCGCTTGACTGCAAGCGCTCACTGGAGTACATGTGAGCGCATATGCGTTAGTGAATTGTTTTTACCACCGTTCAGTGATACTAGACGATCGTTTTTGTAAAAAAATGGACCGAAAAAGAAAGTTGACTGATGCTGAACTTGCGCAATACGCCGAAATGGATGAGTCGGATTGGGAATTATCAAGTGAATCCGAGTCTTCCAAACGTGACGAAAGTGAAGATGAAAGCCCCACGGAGCTAAATTCAACAACGGATGTTGATGGTTGGTGCGACATAGAAGAGGAACCATCAGACTTTGGATTTGAGGTTAGAAATATTGGACTAAATTATAATGGTGAAGATTCCTTATCAGTAGAGTACCTGACAAATTTGTTCTTTTCTGAAGAATTTTTGAAGCATTTAGTTGATCAGACAAATCTTTATGCCCAGCAAGAAATTTCAAAAAATGCTGTTACAAGATCGTCTAGATTGAATAAATGGGTAGATACTAATATAGATGAGATGCGTGTTTTCCTTGGGATAATTTTGAGCATGGGACCATGTGTATTACCATCCATTGAGCATTATTGGAGTAAAAATACTTTAATATATATATAAAATGCCCTTCTACTCATCTGTGATGAGCCGAAATAGATTCCAATTACTAATGCGCTTTTTGCATTTTTCCGATAATACCATACAAACAGAAGATCGGTTATATAAAATCAGACCAATTCTCGATCACTTCAACAACCTAATGCGTTACAACTATGTACCCGATCGTAACCTATGCATTGATGAATCCATGTTATTGTGGCGTGGAAGGCTATTCTTTAGGCAATATATCAAAACAAAAACACAAATATGGAATAAAACTGTACGAATTATGCGAATCTAATGGAATGGTTTTGAAAATTAAAATATATTGCGGAAAAACAGAAACTGTTGTTCACAAAGATGGACACGCTGTCGAAGTAGTCTTGCACTTGATGGAGGATTATTTAGATCAGGGTATAAGTTATACACAGACAATTTTTACAATTCACTTGCACTTACGAATATTATGACAGCTAGAAAACCTATATTTGTGGCACTCTGCGCAGTAACCGCAAAGGAAATCCACAAAAGTAGTGACAAAAAACTAAAAGGGAGAGTATATATGGCAAAGAAATGAATCTGCGGTTGTGTGTAAGTGGAAAGACAAGCGCGATGTCCTCTCAATATCAAACATGCATAAGGTGGAAATGGTCGATGTCAGTAACAGAAATGGAGAAATTGCAAAACCAAATATAATCAAAGATTACAATGCTGGAATGTCAGGTATTGACCTATCAGATCAAATGCTAAGCTACTACAGCGGCTTGAGAAAAACCATAAGGTGACCAAAAAAACTTGGTTTGCATATCATTGAAATATACATACACAATGCATGTTTACTGTTTCGTAAAGCAAACAAATCTAACATTACAACTTTAAAATTTAGAGAACAAGTGATCAGAACACTAATTGGAGATAAAATGCCAGAGACATGCAAAAGGCAGAAAAAAAATGACATTCATTACTTAGAGATCATACCACCCACAGAAAAAAAAATGCGACCAACAAAAGCCTGCCGTGTTTGCACCAGCCAGAAACGACGTCGGGAAACACGATATTATTGCCCAGTATGTCCAGAAAAACCTGCATTATGCGTAGATAAGTGTTTCAAAGGATATCATGAGTGAAATTTGTTCTTATTACCTTGTTTGTATCACTGTTTCTTATCTTGATCTTGTTTGTATTACTCTTTTTTATTTTGATCTTGTTTGCATCACTCTTTCTTATTTTGATGTTATTGGAAAAAAAATTAAAAAAAATTTGTTCGACAGTGTTTTTCTTATTTTTCAACCTTTCACACACGCCAATCAAACAGAATAAACACGTATTTACAATGAGATAAGTCGTACTTGGCACCGAAAAATAGAATCTCTAAGAACGAGATAACTCGTGGTTGGCGCCAACGGCCAGACTCCCATCACGAGTTATCTCGTGGTCGGCAGCGAACGTGTTATGCAAATATTACAAACAAGATTTCTGCAAGAGTAACAGTTATCTACAGGGCCAGCAAAGTAAATCCAAATTTTTTAACATTGATTTTTAGAAAAGCCTGATAAAAATGAACAGAAAATACGACTGCAGAGCTGCTACACACTTTGCGCCTGAAAATCACCAACATAAGTTTAATAAGTTTTGGTGGTACAGAAGTACAAAAAAATCTAAATACCAGATGGGGGTAACTGCTGACATGGCAACTCACAGCAAGCGATCGCAGGAAAAATGATAAATTTGGCCGTGAATTGAAAGAGGAGCTCGATGATGATCCTGGTTAGAGCAACGGGTGTGGCGGGGTAGACGGTCAGTTTAGTAGTACACCAAGACCTCCACTACAAGTGATTTGTTTTGAGAAACCGCCATTTGTTATCTGAAAAAAACAAGATAGATAAGAAGCTGAAAGCCTAAACATCGCTGAACGACATTAAGTACTGGATTTCTAACAAAAGAACTTTATCCACGAAATGAAGGTAAAAGCCAAAATAACGGTTATATTTTCCAACTATTATGCATATAAAGTTTATCGCCTTTATGATTGCACTGAAAGCAGTTGTCGAGTCTTGGATGCAGGAGGGGGTCGCTGGGCGAAAGTACATGTTCCAGCTTGCAAGACAAAAAACCCAAATATATCTACATTCACCAGCTCCGAATACAATCCCATTCACTACGATGTGCGAGGCGTAATCGAGGCGAAGAGAGAAGAATCGTAAGCTTAAAGCAGCTTAAAGGCCTTCATCATGAGAGTAATGAAATTTGGAGGTATGGACAGAGAGAAAGTTGACAAGGGCTACATTGAATAAAATGATTCTCAACTGTAATTGTGACCACAGTATATGTTATAAAAGTATTGTTTTTCCATTTTGTTTTAGACTATTTAAGACATCAACATCTTTTAGATTTTGGGAATTGTTATAAATTTCAAATAAAACTTTTTTGAATTATTTTATAATTTAATCTTTTTAAAGTTCAATACTACGTACCAGGGAGATTAGTTTAAAAACTACGTTGTACTATCTCACCTTAATTACTTACATCAAATCTTTGTCATTTATGGAAGCTTGACGTATATGCATCCTTCAAGGACATCGTAAAGGTGCAGTAAAATATATGGTTCATTTTTATTTTTATTTTATATTTTTTGCCTAAATTTTTAGAGTTGTCCCAGTGGCGATATGACTTCAATTGAATGAATATTGTCATCCTATGTGTAAGTTACTTTTATATTAGTGGTTACCCTCTTACATCAATTTGTCAGTGGTAATCGTCATGGTTGGTAGTGGTAGTGGTATTTAATAGCGCGTTATAATAATATTGCTAACGAAAAAAATCTGCAAGCAATAATATTTTGTTGAAATTATGCCTACAATGCCATGTTATTGAAAATCCCCATAATTGGATCCCATAAGTACGTATGGGTTTAAGGATACATTTATATAATAATAATTTGTTATCTAGTGATAGTTTGGACCTACTTCTTATTAACCGTGACATTCTTTTAAATTTTAAGTGGATTTGTTGACGTTTTGTTTTGACATGCTTTTTCCAAGTAAGTTTTTGGTCTAAATATTAAGTATTTAACTTCATTTGTTACAAGAATTTGAGTATTGTCTAGGAAAACTGGTGGGCATAACATTCTTCTTGTAGTAAATGTGGCTTGCGCTGATCTTGTCCCATTTATCTTAATTTTCAATTTATCAATCCGGTTTTGTAATAGATCCAAGTGATTTTGAAGATTCCGCGTTGCAACTGCTTTGTCCCTGTTAACTGACAGCAAGGCGGTATCATCCGCGAATGTAGCTATGGTAGTGTTGGGTGTTATTGGTAAGTCTGAAGTATAGATCACAAAAGCAGTGGTCCCAACACGCTGCCCTGAGGCACCCCCGATTTAACTTGCTGATAACTGGAGTAACTGGAGTTGTATTTTATTTGAAAGTATCTTTCTGATATGTAGGACTTTAACAGATAGTAACACGGGGTAGGGAATAATCTTTTGATTTTATGTAAGAGACCGATGTGCCAGACTTTGTCAAAAGCCTGGACAACATCTAGAAGAACAGCAGTGCATAATATCTTTTCTCGAGGCTTTTGATTATATTGTTTATAATTCAGCCTTTCAAAAATCTTAGATAAACTAGGGAGTAGGTTAATTGGCCGATATGAGTTGGTTTCATTAGCAGGCTTTCCTGGTTTGGGTACCATTATGATTTGGGAAAATTTCCAGCTTACGGGATAATATTATAGTCTTAGCATACTATTGTGTATGGCTGTTAGTAGTACTACCGCCTTTCTTGGTAGGTGTTTAATAATTTTACTCGTGCCCGGGTGCTTTATGTGGATCTATTTTTGATTTCTTTAAGTGTTTCTCTGGGTGAAAAAGCTTTAATTGGGAGTGACATTTGGCAAAATATGAGGAACTCTTTAATATCATTATCATCATCATTAATGTTGACTGTGGGTGGTGCAAAGACTTAAGCAAGATGTGTTGCAAACGTTTCCGCCTTTTCTGCGTCGCTTTTGGCGAAACTGCGGTCCAGTTTTATGATTGGGGGTATTGTGATCCTAAGTTTCTTGAATTGTTTTGTCGCTTTCCATATTGTATGATCATCTTTGGAGAGAGAGTTTATATAGTGTTCAAATATAGTATTTTGGCTTTATAAAGAGTTTCATGTAATTTTCTTTTTAGTTTATTGTATATTATTTTGTCTTCATCGCTTTGCGATCTATGCCATCTGTTTCTTGCTCTTCGCTTTTCACACGCCAATTCCCGAATATAGAGCGGTACATTATTATATTTCGTTGCTTTATGCGATTGCTTCGGAGTTGCATGCCAGGCAGCCTCTTGTATTAAAGTGGTCAGGTAATTGACAGCCTCATCCAGTTCGTCGACCGATTTAATTATAAGTTTTAAATTAATATGATTTTTCATATAGGTTTGAAACCTAATCCAGTCCATTGCCGTTAGTTAGAGTTGGTGTACAGGAGTATGATCTGAAGATATTTCATAATTAGATTCGACATGTAGATAGTTTGTTGAGATACCTTTATGTATGAAGAAGTCTAAGAGATCGGGTGCTTTATAGGGATTTCTCGGCCAATAAGTTGATAAATAATTACAGTTAGTTTCATTTGTAGCTTGTAGTAGGTTTCTGCCTTTGCTTGTTACTAATCTAGCTCCCCAAATTGTATTTTTGGTATTCCAATCTCCCCCTATAAGAAATTTAGGCCCCAGCAATTTAAGAAACTCGATATATTCTTCTTTAGAGATGGCATGTCTAGGTGGGAAGTAGATGGATGATATTGTTAGGGGCTCTGATTTTGTACCTACCTTAATGTTAGCTGATGTATTTTATTTATCTGTTGATGAATTAACTCATAATGAGTTGCGAATAATAAAAAAATATGGGGACGCACTAAACCTTCACATCAAAAAATAATCCAAAGGATCCAGTCTAAGATTCTACGTTCTATCACCAATGCACCATGGTATGTATTGAACTTTACCCTACACAATTACTTAAACATACCATTTGTCACCGAGGAAATCGAGAGACTTTTGACAATACACTTTGAAAGAACTGAAGAACACAAAAATGACCTAGTTGTAGAAATAATAAATCCTCCAACGATAGAGAGAAGGTTCAGAAGGACATGGCCAACAGACCCGAGGCAAGAAATGCGCAACGTAAATTAGTCAAACCTTACCTATTCGAGGTATTTTAGAGAATGGTCAGTGGACGATTACTCTACTCATGATATATTCTTGTATCAAATTTACTTATTGCAATGCTGACAGTTGTAGATTGTAAATAAGCAATAAATTTATATTTAAAAAAAGGCATTGAAAATTAGATATTCAAAACATGCTTGCTATAGAACAAAACGGACATGAAAATATAAATAAAACTTTGAGTCAAAATTGAATATTACGTATGGTAGTGCTTACTCAACAGTAAAAAGTGTGATCCAATTAGATCCCTTGCTTTTGCAGCTGAAGAGGGCTAAGTGATTTTTGACTTCTTAGAATCTCTTCGTCGAATTGGTATTGAATAATGACACGTGATGAGACTTAAGTACATCATTATATCCCTAAGTGTATACAACCAAGTATAAAATAGGAAACGAAAATCAAATAAAGCTGTTTGCAGCAAACGATTTCGCAATCTCGTTTTGCACACAGTTTTCGCTGATTGCTTAAGTAACTGAAACACAATCAGTCCTAAATATTGCTGCACCCGAATGGCAAAGAAGAAACCCTATTACTTAAAATGAAGCAATACAAGATGAGGCTCGACTTCACACTGTAACTTGGAGCAAATTAAAACAACTACACTAAAGGAAAGTAGGCCATCCTCTTTACAGCTCAGCTTTGAGTTTTTATGTTTGTTGCTTGTCATCCTAAGTCATTAAGTATTCTTGCTTTAGTAAAACATTTAACAAAAATTTAACAAAACACAAGCAAACAGTAATATTTCTAGAAAATACGTTTTTCATGTGTCAAGCTTGTCTTTTAGCAAATATTCCTACGTTAAAACGTCTTGTTAATAACCGTTTTGGCAACTAAAAAGTTATAAACAGTGTTGTTTTGGCAGTTTAAATAATAACATTCCAAAATTTACTTAAAAGTTTATTGAGCCGTAAAAGACTGTCGGTCTGTATAAACAGACGATGTTAACGTTCAAAGGTGTTTTGGATTTTCAAACCTAATTACTTTGGTCGCAGACTGAATTGGTTAACCAAATACTTACAGGCTAAAGTCTTCTCGCGTTATTTTCCATTAATACAAAAAGTAATTATTAAATTATTTAATAAAAAATTGTTTTACTTCCACGATTTTTATTATTAGGAGAGTCACTAAAATAAAATATTTAGGAATCTCATATACTCATAAAACGTTTGATATTTATAAAGCAATAAAAGAACCTGCAGAATATAAATTATCAATAAATGCTTAATGAATCTAAATAATTATGCCTAAATATTTATCTTAAATTGCTAATAAATTGCCAGATATAAATTTTAAGATGCCGGAGGCAAATGAAGAGGGTTGTCTAATTTTTCAGAAAAGATCATGCGTCCTTCGGATCACCGTTTTGCTGAAATTTTGTAAGATCTAAGTATCAAATACTATTCAAAGAGGAAGCACCTCTCAATCAGAGAAGAATTGCTCGTGAGCGCTAGGCGATAGCGGACTAAAATACATAAACAAAGAACATTTATAAAAAGACATTTTACAGATTGAATGAAAAAGTTAGCACAAAATCATATTTATTTAAAAACTAAAAAAAAAATAAATTAATAGTTTTATAAAAAGCATAAGTAATATAAATTATCATTTAGTTAGAACTACACAAACTTTGTAGTATCAAACAAAACAGATCTTACATATTTATATGCTTAGCATATCACAGCTGTCTCAAGGGTTTATTGTGACTACTAACATGTGACGTAAATACTAAGATGTCACAAACACCCATGAGTTTCCAGAGCATTGCCTGTGACCTCTAAGCTTCAACAGTGACTCATTGTTACATAAAGAAAAATACAAACATTTTTGTGATTAAAGAACATTATCGTTAAACAAATCCTTGGTTATTCCTTAAGTTTAATAATAATTATGCATTATAAACATTACTAACAGTAAGATTCTCAATGGCTGTTTGTATTTAGCGAAATGTTAGAAGAATATAATGAACAGTGTGGTAATTATTGATTCTTTTGGCTCAAGTTTTACATTTTGTCGACAAGAAGGTGGTCCAAATATTCTAGATTCATGGGTTTACCTTTGTAAATCATTATTATAAGCACTGTATCGTCAAATGCATTTACACAGTCGACAGTTGTTTGATTTTTTTTATAAGATATATTTTCTATATCCAGCCCTGTAAATGCAGAACCAAATTTAGTAAAATAAACTTTAACAATACTTTTGTTATTTAGAGTGGGTTCTAGAATCAGTACCTGTGTTTTAGTTTCATTAAAAATCTAAATCGTTTTAATAAAATGATTTTTCAAGTATGTAATGCATTAATTTTTTAAAACCACACTACGAGCTACTGGTTGGGCTTGCTTTGCAGGTGAAAGAAAGGTTTATCTTCATAGTCTTTCTGACTAAGACGTTCTAGCAATAAAAATCCACAATTATTTCTCTTCTTAAAGAGAGCCTGGGTCTTGCTTGCCTTATGGACTGGAGCGGAGTTTTGCTAGAACACGTACTCGCGCCCATCGATCATCTTCTCTATGCAGGGCTTGATAACTCTCTCCAGTACGCTGATATTGTTGCTGACAGGTACCTTTAAACCTTCCTCAAAAAAGTAGAGCATTCTGGGCCTTTAACTTCTGATCCATCTTGTTCTTCTCAATTAAAACGTTTTGGTATACTGCTTGACCGACTGTCCATCTTGCCACGTTTATTTCTTTTTAAAAGTCAGGCTTCGGCCAAGATCCTGACCGATCTCTTCTTTCAATCCGCGGATGAATTTACCACTTCTCTTGGGATCAGATCGCGTGCTGTGAGTTGCCCTATCAACAGTTACCTCCTCCTGGTAGTCATCTTTCCTGTACTTTTTAGCTACGTTGTAAACTTGGTTCTTTTGGTACCCAAACCGTGCAATAATTTCAGTTGTTGGTATTCCGGCGCGAAAGAATTTGAGTACAGCAGTTTTGCGATCATGTTATCGACTCATTTTGTCGTCTGTCATAGATTGTTATAAAGCTAAATTATTGTATTACCAAATAGAGGATTTCGCATGCGCAAAAGACGGCCTTTTATTTTTCCGGAATACAACAAAAAATTCCACGTTTTTCTCAACTATCGGGTGTTCTTACTCTGTTTATTTGTATTTAAATTTTTATGATTTCATATATTTTGTACAGTGCAGATGCCTGTGACTTCAGTTAACCCATGTCGCCCCCCTGTCGCCGTGTGATTTTTGTGAAGGAAAAACATTATGAAGATATTGTAGTCATAGGAACGGTTGTGGCAGTTATACTGAAAATCATCATGGATTAAGCTTTCTTTCTTTGCTTCCATGATCTCCAGGAACGGCAGCAATTGTTAATTAGCAAGTTTAACATTTTTTCCGAGTCCAATCCTGTAACCTATCTAATTTGTCTGCGTGCATTTATTTATAAAAATTATTTAGCATATAATGTAATAAATTTACTTTTTAAAAATAGTCAGAGAGCACATTATATATTAAATTTAGAATTTGACACATAATACTAATTCAGGTCCTCTTGATATTTTTACATGTATTGGATTATTTAATCACTATAAATTCACATGATCTTTTGCCTAAACAGCTATCTATATTTATTTGTCACTAGCTGTATCCGGCCACGCGTTGGTGTGGCTCCGCTTCTACGTCTAATAGATGACGCTGTTTTTCGGAAAAGCATGTTTTTACCTGTCTCAGGTGTGAGATCTATATATAAAAACACGCACGTATTTGAGTGCACATTTTGGAGATTTAAGATTTTGAACAAACGAACATTTACATTTTTATTTATATAGATTGAGTCCCTTTTAATAGAGAAAGGCATTCACATTATTTTTGTATTTGTCGTTGATGTCAAATGATGAGTACAAAAACAATTACTTAAAGCTTTTATACTTTTTTGTTTTCAAAATCAAATTATATTTTGTTTATCAATACAATTATTACTGTCTCTTTTTATAGATTGAGATTAAACTGTTGAATGTTTATGTTGTTATTTCATTAGCAGACACACTGGTGGTTTGCTGAATCTCTTTGGAGAATCTTTGGTATGTTTTTAAACATTATTGTTGATAATGGCTTCAGTACGTTCTTCAAAACGTCTCATTAGTGCATTTGCCGCATTTTTTTATAAAATTTCACTTTATTGCATAAAGGTAAAACATATCAAACTTGTCAAATAGCGCTAGAAAGCACAGTATTTGATTTGATTTATTAAAATATTTGCAATCTTTATCAGATATGTATCATACAAGGCCAGTTCGGAAGGAAATCTCCGTTTTGTTATCAATGACAGACATGCGTAGACACATATTAGAAACTTTCAACATAATTTCCATCCAATTGAGGCACTTGTGATAATGACTTACAAGGTTTCAAATTTAACAAAAAAAACTCTCCCGCTTGGAAATGAGGCCACCCTGTAACAACATATTGAAAATCAATGTCATCGTTAAAGTCTTTATCATAGAAATAAAATAATATTATTCATTGTCTTGTCATTGAAGAGTCTAGAACGATCAAAACTCGTCGCGCAAAAGGTATTTGTCGGGGATTCTCAAAATGTTATCACCAACATAAGAACTATAAGTTTTAAAACTTCAATTAATACATCATATCTTTAAGTGACTAGTTTTTGGTTAGATAAGGAATGG
The DNA here is from genome assembly GCA_036346155.1 of Sinelater perroti. Classification (NCBI taxonomy): domain Eukaryota; kingdom Metazoa; phylum Arthropoda; class Insecta; order Coleoptera; family Elateridae; genus Sinelater; species Sinelater perroti. Next base: position 951,872 of record JARFIY010000025.1, on the reverse strand, counting down.
AAATTGCTTGTTCATCTTGGTCTTGCATTTTATGGCGTTTAGGCGTTTATTAAATTTAATATTTCACACTGAATAGCAAGATTTATTTTCTTACTTTACATAACAACTATATAATCTAAAAAATGATATTTTTTAATTTTCTTGTTAATATGTTGGGCTTATTTGCAATTTATTCTTATATTATACACGAGTAATAAGTAATTGGTAGTATCCGTCGATGCTGGTCCTAAATAGCACCGTACCTGTATTCTAATTTGGTTCAGACCTTGTGGCTAGTGATGCTTTAGTTTTTGTGAAATTACTAGTTTGTAAACTAATTGACCCACGAAATGTTGTAGCCTATAACAGAGTGGCTGCTAGCCGTTGGAGAAGGATTCGATTGGAAACATACTGAAATGTCACCGTACTAAGAGTTTTTGATTCGAAAGACTAAAGAATTTTAGAATTGTATACCATACATCCAAGTTGGCTTCAATATGACTTTGTACAGTAACTCTACTATATAAAACACTTGAATTACTAAACAGTTCATTTGTTTAACTTTGAAGAACAGATATTTTTCCTCGATTCTAATGTGACGTCCAGGTAAGTTTCTGGTCAAGATGCAATCATAAACACACAACTTCTGTTTTAACAGCAGAAATATTGATTGTTACCGGTAAAGTGTCATTAACTATTATTCTTTATTTCTTAAGCCACTTTTGTAAGAGATAGAGTTGATTTTGCAGATTTCGAGACGCTAGCTCTGGTGATTAGTTAACAGATAGTACTACCGTATCATTTACAAAAGTAGCGAGTTCAGTTGCGTTTGAAGTTGGAAAGAAGAGGAAGAAAGTGCCAAACATTAAATAAAATAGAGGGCCCAGTACGTTACCTCGTGGCAGACCTGCACTAATCAGTTAATAATCACATACAGCATTTTATATAGCAGTCACATAATTCAGTTAAGGAAGGATAAAGTAGAAAAAATTTTGTTTCCAGTAAATCCATTATATTGGTAATAATTTGGTTGATTTGGTGTATTAAATTTAATTAAGACGTTTTATAACTTTTGGCCAATGTCTATTTGTTGTTCTGTATTTATATTTATGTTACTTCTAGCAGAAATAACTTGGGCATGGAGTTTTCAGTCGGGGCTTGCCTTGTTTTTTATACAACATTGCCGAATTTACAGCTTTTTTAATTTTTCGGATGGTTTTGGTCGCATAAGGCACATTCAGCAGAGGTAGAATTATGTTTTCTTACCAGATTTAACATATGCATAGGAATTTATGTAGTAGTATTTTGTGTGGTCGCTGTCTTAGCACCAACTACATATTATATTTTCTTTCTAGGGGATTTAACCATTACTTTAATGTTGATTAAGTATTTTTGTATATGTTTTTGTTATTTTCCGTAGATTCTAGGTCTACAATGCATAAAGGTAGAGGATTTATTGTTATTAAATGTTGCGTACGATGTGTTCTAGATTAACTAATTTAGTTATAATTTCATAAAGCAGTGAAAACATATGTTTATAATTCTGTAAACCAGATCTTTAAGTTGATAGGTGCGATGCCCTATTACATCTTGTTTGAGATTACTAATTTTCAGTAGGAGTCTGAAATTGTCTGTTAAAGTTTTAATATAGGATTGTTCTTTTACTATAATTCATAGTTAATAACCTTATTTACAAAAATAAGTGGTGGTTTGAGTATTTCTGATTCTTGTTGACTGTTGTTGTTTTCTTATGCTTGTTATCATACTCAGTATAAGAAAGAACCTAAAATTCGTTCCGAGTATTAGTTAATAAGAATATGTTGAACTATATTAGTTATAAGCAACATTTCTAATTTAATTTTGATAATTAAATAATAACAATTTATAACTAAAGTTTTTATTATTATGTGCTGTATGTGTGTAGTTTTGTAACTCCACAGGAGCTGGTAATTGAAATTTGCAAAGAAAAATTAGTTTCCACTGTAAGTTGTAAACTGCTATTGCTGATAAAATATAGGCTGGTTTGTTACACAATTAAAGTTGCATCCCAAAAACGAATTTGCTATGTTACATTAACTGCGCTCGCTCGTATCATTACTCGTATCGCTCATATTAAATTACACTTGATTTTATATGAATCCAAAGCAGCGATTAACATATCCTTCGCCACAAAGTCAAGCCGCTATGCGTTTTTTCAAAATAAACTAAAGTTTATTAAAATTCTTTTTATTTTCAAGCATTCGAAGAAGAACTACTCAACCCCAAAGAACTAAAGGTTATTCCAATCTCGGTCGTGTCTATAAAAAATAGTAACAACTTCGCGGTCTACAAAGAAGATTTACAAAATAAAAGTTCTGCTTTAATGATACCAGCTCTTGCAAACACAAAAAAGGTTAGCTACTTAAGGAAATGGTTATATTTTTATGCATTTACATATTGAAAGAAATGTTAAAACTTCCAATTTTTCAATTATTTCTTGGAAAATATTTTAATACAAATCGTCTGTTCAATAATGTATTATATCATTCATCATAAAAATATTTGGATCTTTTCCTTTAGTCTAGTCCCCAAACCAATTTAACCACGTCTTCTACGCGCTTGGCAGAAAACGCCACCAGTAAAGTGCGAGTCAAAATAGTATAACCAATAAATATCAACAATGTATTAATTATATATTTTTTCAAAATTCTTATTTATGAAAAGCTCTTTAAAGACAAATAACCTAGAAGTAGTGTAGACATTTTTAAATTTAGTACATATCTTATCGTGTTTGCAATGCCTGCTTAATCCAATTATTGAATAATTTGTTTAAATAAGCGGAGTTTTAAATCATTTTTAACGCCGAAAGAACATACTATTATTCTTTTATTTTATTGTAATCTATGTTTACTATTACAACATTCAAATATATACTTCGGCACATGCAGTGCATATATTATCTGCTAAATTAAGTTGACCATTAATAATTAATTGGAAACTAATATACTCTTAATAATTTTAACGGATATATAACGCACTAATAAAAATTAAAATTTGTTCACATAATTACAATTTAAATACTCCAATTATATCTCTGATATTTATGTCAAAAATTAAATAACATTATTAAGTGTGTAACCATAATAAAAATCGTATTTCTATCAAGTTACGCAAAAATGAGCAAGTGATATATTTGCTAAAATTGTAAGTAACAACAGCTTCTCCTCTCATCTCAGTTCCTGATTTACTGGGCCGGTGAGTATTTGCACACATCAGCATTATGACTAGTTTTAAATATACTAAGTTATGGCAATAATTACAACATAGTTATACATTTACAGCCAATTAACAAGATTTAAATAATAAGTTGTTGCGTATTCTAACTAAAATCATTTATTTCAGTCTAGAAAATGTTTTCACAGAACACTCACGTAGTTTGTGGTCCCAGAGAAGAAAATTTTATTCCGAATATATCTCTTGGCAAATTAATATACAACTTGCTCAATGTAAGAGATGGTGATTCAGTAATAAGTGTAAGAATATTTATTAGTTATTGTAAACTGCATTAAAAGAATTATTATTCTTATGCCTAGATTGATGCTGATACCAAGAATGTTATAACTTGCAGAGAATTTTTAAGATTAAGCATAGAATTTTCGCAACTTTATAAAACTATGGGGTTGCGCCAGGGAGATGTTATTGCTGTCATTTGCCCCAATTCTATATATTATTTCGTTCTTGTTGTGGCGGCGTTTTATTTAGGAATCGTAATTAATCCTATTAATCCTGATTACTCTCTAGGTATAGACAAATATTACAACATTCGACGGTTTAATTAACCTATGGTTGTAGGTGAGTTAGCACATGGTCTAAATATATCTAAACCAAAACTTATATTCTGCCACGACATTGTTTTAAATACCGTTATTAGTGTAAAACAAAAATTAAATTTAAAAATCCCTTTATTAACAATAAAATCAACTTCTCACGGAAAAGATTTTGAAAGTATGTTATCAAATGAGAAAATTAATATAAGCAGCTTTGAACAGATAGATTTTGACTGTAGTCAACAAACTGCTTTTATAATGTTTTCTTCTGGAACTACAGGATTACCCAAAGGTGTAATGTTAACCCATGATAATATAAAAACTCCTCTAAATATACTAGGGTACGTAGATAATTCTGTATATCAAAATAATTATCAATTTTTCACATAACACTAGCAATCCAAGATATGGAAACGCATATCCAGTAGATATTGGAATTATAATTGTGCCTTTTTGTCATATATATGGATTACTACTTCAAATGCTTGGACTAATTACATCGACGAGGATGATAATTTTCAACAAATTTAAACCTGATTTGTATCTGGAGTACATAGAAAAGCAACATGTCACAAAACTGTATCTTGTTCCTGCTCTATTTCTTTTTCTACTAAAAAACCCTCTTGTTAATAGATACAGTTTAAGCAGCATCAAAGAGATTGTAGTTGGTTCTGCCCCACTGAATGTAGAACTAATACGCAAAATGAAGCAAAAGTAAGTAAACTTTTGGTGCTTATCTCGTTTACAGTATTTGCTGTTTGCAGAATTTCTCATATATGTATTCGACAATGCTATGGGCTAACCGAGACAGCAGGACCTTGCATTTATGCAGTAGATGCAAACAAAGAGGAAAGTGTAGGCACTGTGGGGCCAAACATAGTTGCAAAAGTTATAAGTAGTACAAATTCAAGAATGGGACCAGGTCATATTGGAGAAATTTGCCTCAAAGGCCCTGCTATTATGAAAGGATACATTCCAGATCAAAACTTTGTTGACGAAGACGGCTTTCTTCATACTGGGGATTTGGGTTTCTACGATAATGACGGCTACTTTTACATAATAGACAGAATTAAAGAGTTGATCAAGTACAAGGGTTTCCAGGTACGAAGTCCTAATATAACTAAAGTTTTATAATAACAATTGAACTTTAGATTGCTCCTGCAGAACTGGAAGCTTTAATAATAACCCATCATTCTGTCAGAGACTGCGGAGTCATCGGAATACCCGATGAACGAGCTGGGCAAGTGCCTTTTGCTTTCGTCGTTACTGAAAACGGCACCGACGTCAAAGAACAGGATATAATAAATTATGTCGCAGGTGATATTTACTATAATATAAACTTGTCTGTTTAGCCACACCTACAAAATATTGCAGAAAGAATTTCTGTTCAAAAACATTTGCGTGGAGGAGTCACATTCGTAGATGAGATTCCAAGAAATACTACTGGAAAAATAATCCGTAATGCATTAACTCAGATGTTTAAAAGTATTGGATGCGCTAAGTAATTATATAAATTAATGTTATATTAGAACATGCTTGGATAAAATATATTTTAACTATAAACAAATATCTACATTATAAAGCGTGTTTACTGTGTTAGTGTGCTAATATAATTTCACTTATCAATTACAAACTGTAATTAATCTAAGCGTACGGTTAAGATGATAACATACATTTTATTGCTTCAAAAAAATTTATGTAAATAGCTTGTCTACCACCAATAAAGTTTAGTTTAAATATTGTAGGGTAGTGAGGTGATTAAAATTTAACGAAATATTTGAAAATGTAAATGTTCTACAGATAGTTGTACGTAATAATTATGTCTTTGATTCAGTGAATATTTAGCGAGTAAAGAATCTGAGCCCTGACAACCGATAGATAAGAAAGTTGTATCTGTTGGTACTTTTATATTAAAAAATCTGGTGTGAAGATCACACGACTTTCCTTATCCTATTTTATATATATATATATATATATATATATATATATACAGTCGAACACTCGAAAGCTGATTAAAATAAACAGTACAAGATAATAATTGACTCATACTTAAAATTTTGCTACGTCACTGAAGGTAACCGTACGAACTCGGCTACACAGCCTTCGCCATTATCGCCTGCGTGCTCCCTCCTAGCGGCCAAGCGCTCCTTTAACGGATATGAATGCAGTAGTAGTGAGGAATTATAGCTTACTAATTGTTGATGCTAATGGTAGCACGCAAACTGTCTTTAACATTCTCCTCCCCCCCCCCCAAAAAAAAAAACCAAGAAATTGTGAGATTGGACGACATACAATAGTACGCACTGGACATCTAACATCTAGGAATAACTACTGCTAGCTTACTGAATTTTATGTTGACAGTTAAGTGAAATACGACACAATCCAAACTTCATATAAAAAGCTTTTATCAGTGGTAATAAGAAGACGTATCAATATCTCCGACAAACAATAAAATTAAGGCTTAACTTGTAGTCAAACATCTATTAGTAAATAGTGTGACGCAAACAGAAAATAAAGACAAATAGTTGATTTCAATGTTATTAGTAGCAACCAAAACAGCAAAAGACATCTGGTAAATTATAAAAGACTTTTAAAACAACCCTATTTCAATGGTATCTTCCTGTTTCGTGCATTTTTGGGTTTCTACCTGTTTTAGTGCCGTTTCGTGCGCCGAGATTTTACACCCGATTAAGTAGTGTTAGTTTGTGAGTTGTCCCCCAATATGTTGATAATTGATTTTGAAACTGCAGCTATACAAAGTATTCGGAACATATTCTAAAATGCCACACTGAAAGGGTACAATTTCTACTTTAACCATCATTTATGGCAAAAAATTCAAAAATTGGGTTTGTTTATATCGGGACGATGAAGAGATTTGCAAACACGTGTGAAAATGTGCTTTATTAACGCATATGCCTTCGGAAGCAAAAAATTAAGGCTGGCCCTTGAAGGGTGGTATAATCGACAATTGGAAAGTATAAACCCAATATTTTTGAGCTGTTATCGGTATTAAAAAGTGATGCGGAACACTATGCGGTAGTAAAAACTCAAGTGGAACTTCATATGGCTCCACATAAAAGAGCTAAGATGTACCAAGACCAAGAAACTCAACAAATTGTAGTGGAAATCTGTAGGAAATCTATAGGTCAGTGTTTGAATTATCTTGCATATATTGTCAAACTATAGTATTTATGTTTTCTATTACAGTTAAGTGTTTTTGTAACGTTTGTGCAAATAATATGTCAATAAATTATTGTCTATGAAATTATTTTCTTCTTTCATACGTGTTGATTTAGAAATATTTATGTTACATTAACGTTTAGTTATAATGTAATAAGAAATACGCATGTGCAATTTACAAATTTGCAATTCCTATAGTAAGAAAACTCGGAACTAAACAATTTAATTGCTGGTGAGTGTGTAGGACCGGATTAGTGATCTCCTGCAGGTCAGCGCACGAAACGGCACTCGAACCAGGTAGACTAATCGACGCACGAAATGGAAACGCCCGAAACGGCACTAAACCGGTATCATCAAAGCAGAATTTTTATTTTGTAAATCTTCTTCGTAGACCGCAATGTTGTTACTATTTTTTATAGACACGACCGAGATTGGAATAACCTTTAGTTCTTTGCGCTTGAGTAGTTCTTCTTCGAATGCTTGGATAAAAAAATTAATAAACTTTAGTTTATTTTGAAAAAACATACCGGCTTAACTTTTTGGCGTAAGATATGTTAATCGCTGATTTGGATTCATACAAATTCAAATGTAATTTAATAGGAGCAATACGAGTAATGATACGAGTGAGCACAGTTAATGTCACATTGAACTCGTTTTTTGAATGCAACTTTAATTGTTCAACAAACTAGCCTCATTTTACCAGCAGTAGTAGTTTACAAATGAAAATTATCAGTTATCAGCTCCTGTGGAGTTACAAAACTAAACACATAAGCATATAATAATAAAAATGTTATTTATCAATTGTTATTGTTTAATTATCAAAATTAAAATTAGAAATGTTGCTTAGAACTAATAACTCGAAAAGGTGGCAAAATTGACAAAGAATCAACAACAAATAACATACGCCAAGTAAGAATAGCTAAACAAGGAAAAATAGATAACTTCCCACCACTACTTAACACATTATTATTAACTAACACTTAGAATATGTCCTTTCTTATACTGAGCATAACAAGCATAAGAAAACAACAATAGTCAACAAGAATCAGAAATATTCAAACCACTACTTATTTTTGTAAATAAGGTTACTAACTATGAATTATAGAAAAGAACAATTCTACATTAAAACTTTGACAAGAAACTTCAGATTCCTACTGAAAATTAATAATCTCAAACAAGATGTAATATGACATCGCATATATCAACTTAAAGAATATCTGGCTTACAGAATTATAATCATAGGTTTTCACTGCTCTATACTAACAAACGAAATTATAACTAAATTAGTTAATATAGAACACATCGTACGCAATATTGAATAACAATAAATCCGCTACTCTTATGCATTGTTAAATCTTCGGAAAATAACAAAAACATATACAAAAATACTTAATCAATATTAAAGTGACGGTTAAGTCACTTAGAAGAAAACATAATATATATAGTTGGTGTTAAGACTACGGCCACACAAATTACTACTGCACAAATCCCTATGCATATGTTAAATCTGGTAAGAAAACATAATTCTACCTCTGCTAAATGTGCCTTATGCGACCAAAACTACCCAGGAAATTATAAAGGTTCTAAATTCGACAATGTTGTACAAAGAGCAAGGCAACATCCGACCAAAGCTGCTTATGCTAAAACAACAAAAGACATCGACGAAGAGTTTCCTAAATAAATGTAATACACCAAATCATTCAAATTATTACCAATATAATGGATCTACCAAAAATTAAACGTTTTTTTTTGCTCTATCCTTCCTTGACATTATAAGTAGACATTTCAAAAGGTCTTGATTATTTTACTGCTCTATAAAATGCTGTATGTGATTATTAACTGATTAATGCAGGTCTACCACGAGGTAATGTACTGGGCCCTCTACTAAACTTACTGTATATTTGCCACTTTACACGTAACTGAACTCGCTACTTTTGCTAATAATACGGCAGTACTATTTGTTAACTAATCATCAGAGCTAGCGTCTCAAAATCTGCAAAATCATCTCTATCTTCTATAAAAGTGACTTGAGAAATGGAAAAATAGTTAATGACAATCGACAAGTAACAACCAATATTTCTGCTGCTAAAACAGAAGTTTAATATGATTGCATTTTGACCACATTAAATGATCTGTTGATTAATCCAAACTAGCAGCCACTTACCACTTTATTGCAATGAGCTACAACATCTAGTACGTCAATTAGTTCATAAACTAGCATTCCACAAAAATTGAAGCATAACTGGTCACAAGATCTTGTATCTGAACGCAATTGAAATAGATGTACGGTTCTATTTATGAGTACCATCGACGAATAGACAGTCTTCATGTATACATACAGATTACTTATTACTTGTGTATAAGATAAGAATAGATTTTAAATAAGCCAACATATCAACAAAGAAATTAAAAAAGCCATTCTTTAGATAGCATAACTGTTATGTAAAGTAAGAAAATAAATCTTCCAATTCATTGTGAAATGAAAATCTTTGGCCAGGTATTTCTGGACTAGCGAGCAACTCTCTAATCGGCTTGTACTAATCTCTGCTTACCTAAAATTTCTTGTATTATTTGAGGACACGGCTTCTTGATAATGACTTGTCATTGTATACTTTTATCATACTCTACGTTTCACTGGGGCTTTTTCTAGCACCCAATGTGTCTTGTCTATCATAGCACTTGTGTAACTTTAAGTAAATGTGTCACAAACCAAACAACAAGTTGCTAAGTACAGCTCTACCACTTAGTAAGTTTACATAGAAACACTTCCACGCTTATTCAGATCACTTATCAGGTGACTGCACAACACCTATTCTTTGTGTTTGAATATTACAGGTATAGAATCAAAAATCATTTGTAGACATTTTTAGAAGGTTTGTGTATATATATATATATATTATGTTAAACATAGTTAACCACGGAAACCTATTCATATAACATATATGTATATATCTGCGTATTCGCCAAGAAGCTCTATGTCTTTATAACAAAAACCTAGCTTATTTTGCTATTTATCATTCATTGTAAAGTAAAAAGTTGGCAAAAAATGTGCTGGGTTCTTTTGCCAATTATAAAACTGGTGACGTGAAATAATCAACGGTTTTCAAACATTAAGTGAATCTATCAATGCTGCCTTGGTATGAGCAAATTTTTACTTAGTCAGAAAGATCATTAACTTATAAATTTTTTAATAACCGTTAGCTTGTAGTAGTAGGTAGTAGGTAGTATGGTAAAAACTTGTTGAAGGAACATTTTGTTAAGATGTTCAGTGAAGGGAAAGGGAGAATTATTTGTATGACTTCCATTGGAAGATTGACATTGGCATAAAGTTTCTTTTGGTTAGAAACGAAATAGGAAAGCGCAATCCACAAGAAGTTATTTAACAGGTAAATTTAAAGAAAAAGAACGCGAGGAATTTTTTAGAAGCAGGAAAGTTTGCTATTATAATTGAAAGTAGGTAACCCACAGGAGTATCATTAGTTTGTCGATAAAATTTGTTTTGTTAGGTATTACATAAGCAATGGCTAATTAAATTGTGATGCATTAGTTTGAAACGAACATTCTGTGTATAACTATCAGCATTAGGTAAATAATTGCAAAGTAGTCTTACTCCATGAGTATTTTCAATAGTTTTCGCGTAAAGTAGCAAATACTATTTGAAACATGTTATAATAATACTACTAATAAACTTTAGAATATAATCTTGCTAAGCACAATTTGAAATAAATAATAAAGCAATACGTTACCTCACTAACGTAACTCACTGTCAACGTATCCCTTCCCACCAAGGAAGTTTATGGTCTTGGCTACTTTTTAACAGTATTTATTATAAAAGATCAAATAATATGTATAATTAGTAAAAATTCAGATTGTATACAACGCATACTCTAGAGAATATTGCATTATAATATTATAATGCATAATGTAATAGTCGACTAAAAGAAGTTTTTTGTAAGGACTGTGAACACAAATAGAATTCAATCCCAAAAACTAAAAACCCAAGATTGATGCAATAATATAAACTTATAGCTACATTTACTCAATAATTAGAAGATTCGAGAAATAAGTAAAATAAAATTGAATATCATTAAAAAAAATAAATGGAAGACATTATAAAAGCCTCCTAAAAAAAGAAAAGTATTTTAATAGGAATAGGATTCTTCCTAGTGACTTCAAGCAGACCGAACGTGCGAGCCGAGCTATACCTGAGTTATCTCAACGGCGGAGCCGCAGCCGTAGCCTCGCTTAAGGTCAGGCAAATTTATGTATTTATTAATTTAATTTCAACGTTTAACTCAGTGTTAAACAACTGTTTTACCTTTAAAAACCCAATGACATCAACAAATATTATGCAACACCAGCCAGCTACGAATACGCAAATGTCACATTCAACATTATACATACGTTCCTATCACAGCCTTATACATTCCCACCTAACCAACAGCAATTACTACAACCTCACATGCAAAATCTAAACCCTCAACAATGTCAATATTTTCTACAATCACAGCACGCCCCACAACAATTCATTTATGATCACCCACAGCAAATTAACAACAAAAGAATGATATCAACCAGCGATGAAGAAATTGCAAATTCATCAATCGAAAATTCATGGCAAGTAATTAAAAGTGTCAAGAGAAGAAAAACATTCACAAACAAAGGAATAACACCGACTAACATACAATTATCTAATAAATTTAGTGCCTTAAATCCTAACCCAGAAAGCACCGACAACCAAACCGCAGTTATCATCCCTAGACCTCCTCCCATTTTCGTATACGGAGTTGCCAACTTCCCACAAATGATAAAATTTAAATGAAATAATTGAAGAGGAGCAGTTCTCCTCTAGAAGTATGTCCAATGATACAGTAAAAATAAATTGTAACACCCCTGATACCTTCAGGAAACTATCTAAGTACATGAAAGAAAACAATATCATTCACCATACTTACCAACCTAAAGAGGAAAGAGCTCTTCGAGTGGTAATAAAATACTTACATCATTCCATGGACACTCAAGATATAATAGATGATCTCGAATCCCAGGGGCATAAGGTAAGGAATATCATCAATGTGCTAAGCAGAAAGGACAAAACACCGCTGAATATGTTCTTTGTGGACCTAGAACCAGCAGACAATAATAAAAGAGTCTACGATATCCGTACGTTATGTCATTGCGTTGTACAAGTCGAACCTCCAAGAAAACAAAACAACGTAATACAATGCACACGATGTCAATTATATGGACACTCCAAGAAATACTGTAACAGACCCTTTAAATGTGTAAAATGTGGCAATACGCACAGTACCGCCAGTTGCAAAAAAACTAGGGACACCCCAGCTACATGCGCTTTATGTGGAGGTCCACACCCTGCGAATTACAGAGGTTGTGAATATTACCATCGTTTATACAAAAGAAACCCTGTCTCAAACAACAATATTAATCCTCATATTACTCCAACATTATCAAATCTTAATCAACAAACACCTGCACCTATTGTTAACAACCCACTTCAAAACTACAACTACACTAAAACAGCCAACAATAATACTAATTACACACCACAATCACAGAATGTTAATACAGAAGATAACATCAGCGAACTGTTAAATAAGTTCTTAGAAGAATTCAAAACATGTTTAACCAGCTTTTACATCAGAATAGCATGGTACTAAACATGCTAACCATGTTAATTGGACAAAAGTAATGGCTAAGTTCCTTCGAATAGCACTTTGGAACGCCAATGGTATCTTACCACATAAAGAAGAAATAAAAACCTTCCTTCACTACAACCTAATTGACATTCTTTTAATCAGCGAATCCCACCTTACCAACATGTCATACTTTAAGATTCCCGGATACAAATTCTACCACACTAACCACCCAGACAACACAGCCCACGCAGGATCTGCAATATTAATAAAATACACCATCGAACGTTATGTACTACATGAATATGCAAAAGATTACTTACAAGCCACTTCGATAAAAGTTAAAACTCTACCATTTGACATAACCATAAGTGCTATATATTGTCCCCCTCGCCACCAACTTAAAAAAGAACATTTTGAAGAATTCTTTAAAACGCTTGGCACTAAATTTCTCGCTGGTGGCGACTACAACAGTAAAAATACCCTATGGGGACCACGAAAGGAAGAGAATTAGCCAAGGTCCTACACGAAGCGAAATACAATTTATTATCAACGGGCAGTCCAACTTACTGGCCAACTGATCCCGGGAAAATTCCAGACCTCCTGGACTTTTTCGTCACTAATGGCATTTCAAACTCCTATTTGGACATTGTCCCCAACTTAGATTTATCTTCCGATTACTCACCAGTAATAGCAACAGTCAGCACAACTATAATAAATGTTAAAAAGCCACCTAAGATATATAATTCAAAAACTGATTGGGAAGACTACAGGAATAAAATCAACGAAAGCATCAATCTAAAAATAAGACTAAAAGAACCCAATGAAGTAGAGGATGCCTTAAATAACCTAACCACAATATTATTACAAGCCGCTCACCAGGCAACGCCGCCCTCGAAAATTCATGTTAGTAACATTAATATCCCTTTAGAAATTAAAAACTAATAGCAGAAAAAGAAAAGCCAAAGCAAAATGGCACCGTAGCCATTCCCCAACCGACAAAACAGCTTATAACCAAATAACAAGGAAACTCAAACGCCAAATAAAGGAATCTCAACATGTATCGTTTAGAAACTACATATTAAACTTGAATCGTTATGATAATTCCATCTGGAGACCCGTTAAAGCAGCTCTCAAACCAGTTCACGCAAACCCCCAGTTCGCAAGCAAGATCCCACCCTGGGCCATGGGCAAGAAGCAACAAGGAAAAAGCCGACCTATTCGCCCAATATCTAGCAGAAGTATTTACTCCTCACGATAACACACCAAATCAAGAAGTTTCCGATTTTCTGAACAACAATCCTCCCGCAGAACCTATAAAACCAATCATTCCTAAAGAAATCATAGATGTAATAACTCAATTAAATATTAGAAAAGCTCCAGGTCCTGACCTGATTACACCAAAATGTTGAAAGAACTCCCCAAGAAAGGTATTGTAATGCTCACATATATATTCAATGCGGTTTTAAGACTACAGTATTGGCCCAAACAACTAAAAGTTGCTGAAATAATTATGATCCCCAAGCCTGGCAAAAACCCAAATCATGTATCTTCCTACAGACCAATAAGCTTGTTATCAGCTATCTCCAAACTACTGGAAAAACTAATCCGCAGCAGAATGAACTCATTTTTAGATGTTATCCCTGACCACCAATTCGGATTCCGGTTACAGCACTCAACGATCCAGCAATGTCATCGAGTAGTTCACAAAATTAACACATCCCTGGAAAATAAAGAATATTGTACATCGGCTTTTTTGGACATAGGCCAAGCCTTCGACAAAGTTTGGCATGATGGCCTTCTTTATAAAATCAAGCTCCTTCTTCCCTCTCTCTTCTACCTACTTAAATCCTATTTAAAAGACCGTCAATTTAGAGCTAAAGTAAATGGTGAATTCTCTGACTCATACGATATTAAAGCTGGAGTACCACAAGGCAGCGTTTTAGCCCCCCTGCTATACTCATTATATACAGCAGATCTCCCAACCACAACAAATACCTTAATCGGTACGTTTGCTGATGACACAGCTATTCTGGCTAGTCACGAAAATCCCATAATCGCAGCTTCTTACCTGCAAGACCATCTAAATCTAATTGAAAACTGGGTCAACAAATGGAAAATAAGAATTAATGCATCAAAATCAACCCAAGTAACCTTTACACTGAGAAAAGGTAGATGTCCTTCGGTCACCTTCAACAATGCTCCCATTACACAATCTTCTTCAGTGCGTTATCTAGGACTATATCTTGACGAAAAAATGAATTGGAAAGAACACATAACCAGAAAGAGGAAACAAATAGATCTGAGGTTCAAGGAGTTACACTGGCTGCTTGGAAGAAAATCGCATCTACCACTCGAGGAAAAATTTTACTATATAAAGTAATATTACTACCCATATGGACATACGGCATTGAATTGTGGGCTGTGCCAGCAAATCAAATATTTCCATTGCCCAAAGATCCCAATCCAAAATCCTGCGTGAACTCACTAACGCTCCATGGTATATGTCTAATAATACACTGCATAATGACCTCCGCATCCCATACATCACTGAAGTTATCCAGCAAAGAAGCAACAACCATCATACCAGACTTACAACACACAGCAACCCTCTTATACGCCCGCTTCTATATCCTCAAGACAACAGAAGGCTAAAACGTCTCTGGCCAAACGACATCCGATGAAAACGACTCTTCGATGGAAGAGGCCTCATCATGACCGATAAGGATTTTCATATTTAAGATCCTATGTTAGCACATTAGCCTATAGAATACATATTCTGATTGCTAATTTATTGTACAATAAGAAAAATAGGAATAGAACGGAAGAGTGATAACAACAAAAACTAAAAGAAAAAAATTACTCAAGATGAAGCAAACAAAATTTAAGGAGGTGATAAATTACCAGGACCTGGTAGTATGGCTTTCGAGTACATAAAGAACGAACCTCAAAAGTACCACAAATGATCGAGGATACATATTAAAGAATAGTAAATAGAGAACAAATGCCTTGTGATTGGAGAAAAACGTATATAACGTTAACATTTAAAAAAGAAATCAAAAACAAATACAAAAGGTATAGAAAGATAACTATTATATTAACGATGAAATAACTAGCAAAGAACAAAGTAGAAACAATATAAAAATGGATGATATATACATGCTACAAAAATAAATACAAAGGTTTAAGGAACAAAATACAGCTTGAATTTGTTGTCTTGGAAAATAACATGGTACCAAGAGGGAAACTGTGGAAAGTTATGTCAGAAATTGAAGTACCAGATAATTTGACAAATACGGTGAAACATTTGGATCAGAATAACAGTGACTATAAAATTGGCTACTCTACATTACTGACACTGTCCGCAAGTAATTCTAAAAAAATAGAAAATAAAACACAAAACATGGGCGTGACAATAAAAATAATTACCTAAATACATATAACTTTGCAGATGACTAAGTGGTTATTACTCAAAGAGAAGACCTAGATTTATTCTATGAAAACTAAAGGAAGAACACAAAAGCTAAACCAAAAATCGATTCCAATAAAATAGAAAAAAATTTGAGGATTTAGAAATATTTGTGTGACCAGAAAGATACTTGGGGTATATTATAACCTAAGACACAAACACGAAAGGATATATAAAAGCAAATACGATAGACAAGACAAGCCTTAAAACAAACATCAATAGAAACATACAACACCACAGCACGAAGCATCATGATTTATGGTGATAAATAAACAAAATAAAAATAAGATGATCATAGTAGAAGCGGAATACTGGAAAAACTGGTGTAGGTTAACCGGTTAAAAAAGCTAGAACAACTATTTAACTTACAGTTTGAGGAGGTGTTTTTCAAATGATTCTCTCGTTAGATTATTGTACTCATTGGAACCAGCCAATGTATTATGACTTATAGAATGTGATTGAGTAACTAAATATTTCAGCAGTAATTTTTACACTGCTGAATTTGAAAACTTTGAACTTTAAATATGAAAAATAATTTCAACTCTATTGCAATGGCGGGCATTACGAACTATTTAAAACAAAGTATACCTTAAATGCAAATGCCATTATATAAATAATTGTAAATTTGCCAAAAAGATTATATAGTAATTAAGAAATTTAGTTTATTTACATTTTCTAGTTAAATTTTAAACCAGAAAATACATACAAGTTATCTGAGTAATTGTTGTTTATTTTGTATTTGCCGCACATAATTTACGCATTATATAAGGTCATTTTGGATATATTCTCATTTTTCCTTTGTTACAAAACACTATGTTTATGATTGCCTGTGGTATCAATTCATGAAGTCATTTTCAGCTTTTTATTGTGATACCATTTGACTTTCGAGTAAAATGTTTTAGTGTTATTTTTTCTTAACTCCAAGTTATGTGATACTAACTTCGCGAATTTAACAGGCAGGCATATCTACATTCCAGAATATATTTTTATGTTACTTGAAGTGTTTGTTTCGTTTCAATAGACATGCATTAATTAAATTATTAAATAAAAATGAGTAATAATTTTCAGAACTGCAGTGAATATACGAAATAAATTGTTTGAGAGTGTCAAAGAAGTTTTACAAGAATCTTATTTTTCGTAAAAATAAATACACAAATTTAAAGTAAACAACATTAATGCAGCCCAAAAAGATTATTACTTACTACAAATCTTTTGTTATTAAAAATAATTCGAATTACGAGATGTAAGCAAATTGAGTTGGTCGAATACTTATAATCTATTAACGCAACTTCACTATTATTTACGCCATAGAATTCGCAACTGATGCATAATTTTCTTTAATAAGTTGGCCACACCTGCCCTGGCGAGAAAAGGCAACATTATTATCTTAGCTAGTTCAAAGTTTCAAAATTAAGCGCTATAAAAATTATAATTTGCCCAAACACAATATATTGACTGGTTTCGATGATTGTAGGAATGCGACAAAAGAAACATTTGGAAAATATTTGTTTAATCCTTTAAGACAAAGGGATTCAAACAACAGAACAACCTAATTTATACAATTTCCTAAAAATAGAATAGAAATCAAATTCGCATTTACTAAAAAGAGTATCTAATATTATTTGTGGTAACCTTAAATGCAATTAACTAATATATATCAACAAATAATATAAAACCAGAAAACAAGGGCAAAGAATGGCTTGTTTTTTGACAGCTGATGTTGCCGTTTGGTTTATTTTATGTATACTTAATTGCAACGTGCGATAATGTTGAATATTGAAATTTATCTGTATACTACGACATGTAAGAGTAAGAGAAATGCATGGGTTAACTGAAGTCACAGGCATCTGTACTGTACAAAATATATAAAAACATAAAAAAATAAAATATAAACACACCGAGTAAGAACACCCGATAGTTGAGAAAAACGTGGAATTTTTTGTTGTATTCCGGAAAAATAAAAGGCCGACTTTTGTGCATGCGAAATCCTCTATTTGGTAACACAACAATTTAGCTTCACAACAATCTATGATGGATGACAAAATGAGTCGATAACACGATCGCAAAGCTGATGTACTCAAATTCTTTCGCGCCAGAATACCAACAACTGAAATTATTGCACGGTTTGGGTACCAAAAGAACCAAGTTTACAATGTAGCTAAGAAGTACAGGAAAAACGACTACCAGCAAGAGGTAATTGTTGATAGGGCAACTCACGGCACGCGATCTGATCCCAAGAGAAGTGATGAATTCGTCCGCGAATTGAAAGAGGAGATCGGTCAGGATCTTGGGCGAAGCAAGTCTGACCTAGAAAACAAAATAGACGTGGCGAGGTGGACAGCCCGTTAAGCAGTATACCAAAACCTGTTAATTGAGAAAAACAAGATGGACCGGAAGTTAAAGGTCCAAATACTGCTAAACATCAAGCACGACAGCGCTGGCTTCTTGAGATTATATTTGGACTAAAAGACTTTATCCAGGACAAGAAGGTAAATTGACAAAATAATCGTTGAATTTGCCAATATGTTTCTGAAGTGACTACCATTATCCACACAAAGTTTTGCGCTTATATGATTATGTAGGGGCTTGGGAGCAGCGAAAGGGATATCATGACCTCATACTTTTTTGAAGAATGCCTGAAGATGACCGTCGGTAGCTATATTAATCCACCGGAGAGAGTTATCAAGCCCTGGATAGAGGAGATAACCGATGGGCGAGAGTATGAGTTCCAGCAAAACTCCACTCCAGTCCACAAGGCAAGAAAGTCCCAGGCATGGTTATACAACGATTTGTATTAACGACTTGTAGCCACCTTCCAGCCCCGACTACAATTCCCTTGACTACCATGTCTGAAGACAAAAATCAGTGACAGACGTTATAACATCAAGAACAGTTTAAAGACTTCGATCATGAAGTAATGACACATATGCACGAGGAGGAAGTTGTGTTGGCCTACAGGAGGTTTAGGTCGCGCTTTGTGGTTATCTACACGCTGATAGTGGCTACACGGAATAACACAATTCTCAATATCATTTATTTTAATTGTCCTAAGTTTTATGTAAATAAATATAATTTAGTTTTCGTTTTAATGTTTTCTTTTTTTACTTTCCGGATTTATTTCGATGGCCCTGTACAATCATAATATAGTAAAAACTCGTCTAGCGCTTTCTTCATTAACTATGATGCGATATAATCTGGACAGATTCTCTTGATTCGTATATAACAAGATTATTTTTTAACACGAGAACCAATGAGAAAGGTGGCAATTCGTCGTAGCTCTGTAGTTCCCCCAAATCGATGTTTGTTTGCTGCATTTGTTTTCGTGCATCGTGTTCAATAGCAGTGAAGCAGTGTCCACGCTAACAATACGATTTGAAGTTCTGCGTAAAACGTTATTTTTTATGTGCTGCAATTACTGATATTATTGTGTAACAAAATTAATAAAAATTCTACTTGTTCATGAAAAATAAAATCTTACAATTTTCCAGATTATTCAAAGTGAAAGCATTTCGCTCGACATTAAAATGGCGGTTATAAAGCGATTGGAAAACAGTGAATGTCAAGTCGACATTGGAATTACTTTAAATTTGCCTACTTCTACTATACGATTTTAAAAAAGAGGACAAAATTTAGTCATTAGCATCCAAAACCTATTCTGCAACAAAGATAATCCGATCCAGATATAATCCTTTAGAGAAAATAGAGAAATGTCTTTATATTTGGATTGATGATGAAATCAAACGTAACATGCCACTAAGTATTTTTAATCGTATTCAAAATCAAAGAAGGGTTGTGAGTGAAAACTTTGTAGCTAGCAGAAGTTGGTTCGATAAATTTAAAAAAAGCAACCTCTGCAGCATCCGGATCATCAGAGAAGCAGCGAGTGCAGATATTGCTGCTGCTTTAGCTTTTCTTTTTCCATCCTCATATACCCTTGAGAGATTCGGATTATTTTTCTTCTAGTGCATCGTGTGGTCGGAGTTCGGAAACTCTTGACGTTTCGTCCACAACTGAGGCAGACATCTTCAGAAGAAAATCTTCTAAAAATTAAGTGACTGCCACGTGCGTTTTCGCTTTTATACTCGTGCGAGTATGGAAAGGATGATGTTGGGGGAGGGGGGGTGACGTCACCGAGATGGTAGATGACGTGACCGGGCTAGCTGCTGACGTCAATCGGAACGTTGCAGATAATATTTCTGACATCCCTCGCTCTTTCGCCGTATCGCGGTTCTGTTTTTTGCCTCTTGAGAGCGACAATCCAAGAGCTAGGTAGATTAAATCCGTCGTCCCTGTTAAAATTATTTTTATATTTATAAATTTCCACCGTCTCTCTGTATAATCTCGGGTAGTAATTCCTATAGTTGGATAAAACTTGTGTTTGCCCGAATTCTATCTCGTGGTTAGGATTTTCCAGTGTCTATTTTTCTTCTAGTTTGTTGACCCTTTTTTCCACCCCATTCGAACCAGTGCAAGTATTTTCATTTTTGTTTTCGTCTTTCCTGTGTTATTTTCTATTTCTTCTATTCATTGCATCCAGGTCTTTCTATGTTTTCCTAGTCTGCCCATTTCTACTATTTTATTCACCAATCTATTCTGGTTCATTCGTATTATATAGCCATACCATTTAGCTGTTTTCTTTCTATTTTTGTTATAATTGCTTCTTGTGTCATTTGTCTTATTTCTCCATTTTGTTTTCTACACATCTTTGTTTTTTCCGCTATCTTTCTAAGAAACTCTATTTTCCGCTGCATTAATTTATATTTCTTGATTATCTTGCAATGTCCATATTTCATTCGCGTATGTAAGTATAAGTAGTACCACTGTGTTGTACACTCTTATTTTAATTTTCTTGTTTAGTTTCTTTTTTTTTGGAAATTATCTTATTTAATCCGTAGTAAATTTTAATACTTTTATTTATTTCGTTATTTATATCGTCATTTATTTTTCCATCTTCTGTTATTACACTTCCTAATTATTCGTATGTTGTTACCATTTCTAGATTTTCTTGTTTATTGTAAATTTTTCTGCTCTTCTTTTTTATCTTGTTATTGATGATCATTGTTTTACATTTATTTATATTTATTTTTATTGCCAGCTTTTCTATTTCTTTGTTCTATATTTTCACCAGCTGATTCATCCTTTGTGATTATCCGCTATTAGAACTATATTGTCTGCATATAGAAGGCAGTCGATTTTTATTGGTATTGAATTATTATATTGTACTACTGTCTGACTTTGTCTAGTTCTTATCTTAGTATTTTTTAACAATCTGTTTATAGTTTCTGTAGTAGTAACGGGCTTAGGATATCTCCTTGTTTTTTTCTACCTCTATTTTGAATTGTTCTGATTCTTCTCCATTTAGTTTAACCGATCTATTTACTATATATATTTTTTATAACCTTTAATAGTTTCATTGGTACTTTTAGAAGTTTTAGATAATCCCATGTTATATACCTCTGTATTGAGTCAGTCAGCTTTTAGGTCAATAAATGTCATAAAAATTACTTCTTCCATTTTTTTCTTTCTATGTTTCTTAAGATATGTATATTATCGTGTATTTGCCTTCCTGTCCTAAAATCTGCCTGTCCTTTTTCTAATTTATTGTCTGCATATTTTCTTAATCTTCTTTCTATTATTTTGGTATATAATTGAAAAGTGGTGGAGGAGAACCCCATAGTTCTATAGTTCTCACAGTCTGTGTAACCCGCTTTCTTATAAATTAAGATTATTATATTGTTTTGCCATTCTCCTGAGATTTCTTCTGCCTGGCATGTTTTCCTGAATATATTCAATAACCATTATTTACCTTTCTGCCCTGAGAATTTTATCATCTCCATTTTTATTCCGTCTTGTCTTGTCCTATTGTGATACCTTCGTTTAGTTTTTGTGTATATATGTCTTTTAGGGTTTCTTCCTCCTTATCTAATTTTTCGTCTTCCATTTCGTTTCTGGCGATTCTTTTTTTTTATTCTGAATTTCTTTGAGAAGAACTCTGTCTATATTTCTAGTTTGCTTCTTATATCCGTTTTTAATTAATTATTTTTGTTTCTAATTTCTATTATTTTTTTCTTATTGTCCTTCACGTCTCTTCCGGCATTTCTGAATTTCTTGTTATTTGCTTGGTATGTCTGCTCAAGTTCTTTGTCGAAGTTTTCTGTCTTTTCCTCTTGGCTTCTCTTACCGCTTCTATAGCTATATTTTTCTTGCTTATGTATTTTTGTCTGTCTACTTGTTGTGTCTTTTTATAGAGAGATGTATTTTTCCGTGCCATCTTTTGTTTTTGGTCATTTTTCTCAATTTTTATTCCGCCATACTGTTTTCTTTTTCTTGTTTTTCTTTGCTATTCTACGTATTATTTTATTAAAAGTCTCCTATCTTTTTCTAATGTCCAATTTTTCTCTTCTTATTCTTATTGTATTTGCATTATTTCATATTTTTTTGCTTTTCCTCGTACTACCTTTATATTTTTAATTGCTACTGTTGTTAATCTGTGTTTGAGTGTCCATTTCTGCCTCTGGTATAGTTTTAATATGTTTTATTCTACTTTCCATTTCTTGTGCATATACTATGTAATCAAATATACTTCTAGCGTTTTTCTTTTTCGCTAAAAATGTTTATCTATCTTCTACTGGTTGTTCCCAGTAAATATTTCATATTTTTTAAATCATTTAGTTGGCAGAACTCTCTCATTTTCTTGCTTTTCATATTTTCCCATGTAGTACATTCCTATATTTTCGTCAATTTGAATTCTTGCGTTTCAATCACCCATAATTATTACCTGATCATTTTGTTCACTAATTAATTTATTTAATAATATTTGCAGTTCGGCGTAGAAGTCTAGTATTTCTTCTTCCGCTCCGTCTACTAGTCCATATGTTTATATCAATTTTATTTTTACATGCAGTTCTATTATTAGTGTCATAATTATTGGACTTCCTCCTGTAAAATTACTTACTCTATTATATACTTCTTCAGATTTAATTAATTCTATTCCTCTTTTTGCTCTTTGTTCTTACTGTCTCTCTGAGAAGTATAGATTATAACTGTTTTTTAATAGTTTACTTCTTGATCCTTTTTTCTTTGTTTCATTTATCACCATAACTGTTATGTCATAGTATTTTATTTCTTGTACTACTTTACACTCTTTTCCTTTTAACAATGTTATATTCTACGTCCCTAATTTTATTTGTCATTTTGTTTCTTCTTTCCTTCTTCTCCTTTTGTCTACTTTGCCTTATTTTTGTTTCATTCCCAATATTTCTTCTCTGGTTTCTATATCATATCGGTCGTGTCTTTTAGTGCCAGTCTTATTTGGTTTGCTGTTTAGTTTTTTGGTCTTCGTTTAGTAATTTTTCTTAATTGTTTTCTTATTTATCTTGCTTGTTTTGGGATGATCTTTCACACATTGCTCTAGTTTTCTGTCTTTTTTTCTTGGGGGTGTTGTCCGTTTTCTTGTTTATTTTTGTTTCCACTTCTTCTTCTGTGTTCGTATTTATTGTTTCTATGCTTTATCTCTGGGAGTATTCTTACGTTGTGTTTTCTTCCTTTAACTGTTGAATTGTCCACATTTCATTATATTAGCTTATTATATTTTAATTTACTTCAATTATATATTGTATTAATTCCGTTCCTTCTTCTTAAACTTTTTTTGGATAGTCTTCGTTTTTAAAGATTCCTCTCAACTCCTTTGTGGTTTTTAATATCTTTTGTTTTTTATATATTGTTGTTAATTTAACTAGAAGTGGTCTGTTTGTCTGTTGTACTTTCATTTTCATAATTTTTTTTATCTATTTCAACTCCCATGACTCTAATAATTATTCTGGTTCTCTCTTTTAGCTCTAAGTTTTGTTTAGTTAGTTTTTCTTCTACTCTTTGTATTATAATTTTTTTATTATTTCTTTTTCAAGCATTTTTAATCTTACATTTTGCGAATTTATTATCTTCGTGAGTTCTTTATTTTCCTTCAAGAATTTTGCGTTTTGTACTTTAATCTTTTGATATTTTGTACTTATTTTATCTAATTTCTTATTCTGTTTTCAATTTTTATATCTAGACCGTTTAATTTATTTAATTTAGTATTTATTTCCTGCAGTATTTTTTCATTTTTTTCCAATTTTGAGTTATTTTATTTCCTTAAAATTCCCGCAATGCTTTCTATTTATTACCGCGCAGCACCTTTACGAAATTCAAATTGGATGATTTGTGGTCGGTTCTGTCTTAAAAGCGTTATCACGGAGCCATAAGAGGCTGAAGCGGGTCAACTACGCGGAGGCGTCGCGCTCTTCTCACCGTCTAAGAATTTAATTGTTCTGCGATTATTATTTGCTTGGATCGCGAAAAGAGCGCGGCCCCGGTCGATCCATCGTTGGCCCTTTTGTCATTTTTCAATCTAATAACTTAAATTTTTATTAACATTTTTAATTTAGAAATTTACTTCATACGTCTCTGTAACTTGTTAACCAAAATTGTGGGACTGCGCTTGTACGGATAAAGTAAATACGCCTGCTTGGATGTGTTTGGCACTATTTGTCAATTTTGCCTTCCTTGTCAAGTTGCCTCATTTTAACAGATTTAAACCATGCTTTTAATAACTCATCACTAGCTCAATTTTCTTCTAATTAATTTTAGGAAGTCTAACTTTATGCTGCTTCTATCTTTTAAATTTAAAAACCTGTTTTTTACTCACAAATCGCTAAAAAGCCGTTCCGCGATTTCCCACATTTATTATCACCTTTGGTACCAGAACTGGGCCCATTAATTTCCAGTAATTTTAAAAGCCATAATTAAAAGAGGGAAGTTACTCTCCCGAACTAATTTTTAATGTTGAAACAGAACTTTTCTGGAAAAGAATGCCGCAGCACACATTTACATCGCGCGAACAAAAGCAAGCACCGGGATTTAAATCTGCAAAGACTGTTTCACCCTTCTTCTTTTCTTTTTATCATGTCGTATGGTTATTTAAAGTCAATGTATAATACGTTGGTTTCCATTCTCTTCTGATAGCTTTCTGTCCGTAATTCCTTTAGTACTAACACCTGACTTTCTCTTTCTTTCTCCGACCGTCTTATTTATTTTGTTAATAAGCCGATTCTTGGTCGTTATCGGCAGTACTTTATAAGCGATGTTGAGAAGAGCTATAT
Source organism: Sinelater perroti (assembly GCA_036346155.1). NCBI lineage: Eukaryota > Metazoa > Arthropoda > Insecta > Coleoptera > Elateridae > Sinelater > Sinelater perroti. The sequence continues at coordinate 926,644 of JARFIY010000025.1, read as the reverse complement.
CTCTGTAATGTTCACAGTACTTTGGATTTTCTTTATTTAATATTGAACAATGAGAGCACGACAGCCGCGACGTAAAGGCCTCGGTCTGCCAGACTAACGCGCGGCGGGCCCTGGGTTCGACTCCCAGGTCAAAATAACGGCAAACATCGAGTGCTCTCCGGCCAGCATACAAACACCTTTGGCGGTCGTAAAGTACATTCTCCTTCTTCTAACGGGTCAGACTAGCCACCTGCCCGGGGTACGCCCAACATGGCTCATGGTACTACACGAAATGTGTAGTTAGAAACAGGCTAATAGCCTATATAAGAGTAGAAGAAGAAGAAGAAATATTGAACAATGTACTAACTGCTTTTGACTAACTTGTTGCGATTGTCTTTATATCCATATTTCCTTAATGAGTGAATTATTTTTTTATTATTTCCACCATATTTGAATCATTCCGTGACTATATCGTCGTTTTTTAGACCTTGTTCAGCTGTTTTGTTGTGTTTATGATTTTTTATATATTTGGGATGTAGGTTCCCAATCCTTTACTAAACCGTTAAAATTTGCTTCTTTGTCCCCATTGCCATTTAATGTTGCCAACATTGCCGACACCGCCTTTCTAATATTTTGTCTTTGTTTGTTAACATATCTTCTTTCTTTTCTTTAGAGAACGTGGTTTTTGCGCTGTATCCTTTTATTCCCCATTTCAAATCCGCATAGAGTGCTCTGACGTTTTTGTTTTTAAAATTTTTTCTATTCTTGATATTAGTACTTCTTGATATCTTCCCTTACTGTCTCTGCTAAATTTCTTATATTTCTTCTTTTACTTCAGATAGTTGTCTTTTGTTTTATTACTTTCTTTATCAATCATAGTTTTTCTTGCTTTAATTCCTTTTTCTACTTCTTTTTTACATTCGTCGCTGCACCATTCTTTTCTTGATTGTATTGTTTTTTTAGCTACGGGTTTCTGCACTTTGTTTCATTACTATTTTTTAAACCTTGCCAGTTTACTCCAACATTTTTCGTATCACTCAATCTTTTTAGTTTTTTATGCAGCGTTTCCATGTATTTGTTATTATCCTCATTTTCAAGTCTCTTATTTTGATTTTTTTTAATTTCATTATTCTGTACGAGTGTCAGGATTATTTTCACTTTTATACTCATCACAAAATGGTCTGATCTTTTTCTATTAGCATATGACCAATTTGGTTAACATATTTTCTGTTCGGTGATATCCATGTTCCGTTATACATCTTTTTACTTTGAAAATGCATACTCTTAATTAGTAAACCTTTTTTCCTTCCGAAATCTCTCAAAAATTGTGCGTTTTCTGTTGATGCTTCGTAATTGCAAAATTTTCTATTACGGGTTGGTATGCTTCTTCTTTTCCTTTGTTCGTTTGCATCATCCAGTAAAATTTTTAATTCACATATAGGGATCTTATCGTATTCCATATTTAATTTGTTATCATATTCCTTTTTTATTTCAAAACCTTTTTTCTTTGATGACGCATGTATGTTTATAAAATTTAACTTCTTGTATTTTCTAGATATCCTCAGGCAGTACATTTGTTCTGGAGCGATGTTTTAAGTTTACTATTGGTTTCAGTCGTACACTCACCTTAAACCTGTTCTAAACAATTTATTTTCTCTTCCGCTATTAAGGAGTACATAATCATTGAGTTCTAAAATTTCATATTTTTTAGTTATTTTTGAGTCCGCTGTAGAGTTGTTTATTATTATATATTATTGAGTTATTTAAGAGCAGCTGTCTTATTTAAGCATCTAAAATTCCATGTCCCTATAAACATTTTACCCTCTATTTTGTTTTGTATTTTTTCTTTGGTTTTATTTTTGTTATTCCTAACTTCGTTTTTACTTTTGATAATATTTCTAATTATACTTTCATCCTTATTTAAGTTTATTTTTGTGGTCTGGTCTGTTCTTTTGTTTTATCCTAAAATTTAGTTCTTTTCTTCTTGTTGTTTTTGACATTTTTCTCACTTGTTCCACCACGCTGTTTCTTTTTGATCACCTTTCTATTACTGTTCTTTTTTGGCTACTCCTTTCGTTCATTTTCTTAGTTTCCACGCTCTCTTTCTGATTTATGTCTTCTATCCCTTTATAATCCGTTTTTCTTAGTCTTTTTTATTTGTGTTATTAACACTCTTGTTTTCTTTCGCACCTGCTGAGGCGCTTCTATGTACCTATCGCTACTTTTCAGGTTATTTGTATTTTTTAATACTTCAAATCTTGTCCTATTCTTTATTAGTTTTAGAGTATTGCTCTGCTCCTATGCTTAAAATACTTTCCGATTTTTTTGACTCCGTTACTTCCGTCTTTTTTTCGATGTTGCCTACTAGCTTTTGTAATACTTGATATGCATTTTCTTCTATTGCCGCCTTGCTCTCATTTTTCCTTTCTAGTTTTTCTATCCTGCCTTCTTGTCTTGTCATCTGCTTTCGCAATTTTTCTCTATTTTTCTGTTCATCTATTTTACATTTTTATCTGCTGGTACATTTGCTTCATCCTCTCCATTTCGCTCATCTTTACTCCTTTCGCTTCTATCTTTACGCGTGTTTTTTACCGCTTCTGTTATTTTCTTTATTTCAAAATTAATTATTTGTCTGTACAAATATGAGTATATATATATATATATATGTATATAACTAACCAGATTTTAATACAAAAATTATTTTTAGAAATAGTACCTCACCAAAGGTTTGTAAAAAAAATACCAATTAATGTCACCGGGAAAGTTGTCAGAAAAAAGCTCATAGAATTTTGTTGAGATCAAGCGTAGTGAAAAATTATTTTGTGTACCAAGAGATTATATATAAATTACTTGTTAAATATTTTTGCATGTATTTGTTTAAATCTTTTTAATGATAATAACTTTTTAGTATTTTTAAATTAATGCAATACTATACTTTACGTAATATTCTGTTAAAAGTAGTAAACACTAAATGACAAAGTTATTTACAGTTATTTACAGTTTAATATCGTGCACTCGGGCATTATTTCAAAACAAATAGCATTAGCCAGATAATCACGAGTACTAAATTTTTGTGGACGTTTGTGTTTATAGTAAGTTTATATCTTATCATCGGTAAACTGTGCTTTTAAATGGCTTTAGTGTCTTTGTCTTAAAGCGATTTTACAATATAGTTAAATACCAAAGAACACAAAATGATTTTTGTTATCTAGTCGCTACCTTAACAAACAATGAAGTTAAGATGAACAAAGCGAGTTGATGCTACTTATCAACAACGGCGTGAAACTTAAAAATTTTCTATTTGTAAACAGGTTACATTATTTTTAAATATTAAAAGCTAAATAGTTACATATTTTTTTTTAATTCGGATGATTCTTTTTGAAAGACTCTTTATAATTGAATTAGTAGTCATACAAAAGAAATATCCCTTAATAATTATAATTACCTACTAGAACTGAATTTTATTTTTGTTGATTCAAAACTAAGGGGAATAGTTCACTATTTAACTCCTGAAACCATTCACCATGCTTGCTATATAGCAAAAGCCATATGCTGTTTAAAGATTTAAATTCTTCAGTTAAGTTCATATCTCACTAGACGCAACAGAAATGGATCTAAAAATGTCTGCATTTTATATTCAGGTTCACTTAAAAACGATGCCAGTAAAGCCGCGGGTTGAGACAGTTAACTGTGGTGCTAGTGGAGCCGGGTTCCTACTTGGGGCTCAGATGCCTAGTGGTTGGCCTATTCAGTCTTAAAATAATTGACTATTTGCGTTCACTTCGAACAAGGGGTAATAATGGCGGTCGTCCAAGACGCGGTGTTTCTCAGATCGCCCCGCATTAGAGATGGTGCGCGTCGACTGGGCAGAGAGAGCGAAGCTCTCAGTTTGCAGGCGTTGCCCTGACATGGGGCGGAGATTCTAATTATTATTATGTAAAGACATGGTTTATACAGCATTATTGGCATTTTGCTTAAAATGATATTTCTGTAGAATTTAAAAAATACATGCCGGTAAATGTAAAAGTCTAAAGAACTTTCTGAAAGCTTGTGAAACACCTATAGTATCTTAGTGGAACGCTTGTTGACTTAACATTGTCAGTGTGATTCATAAACTCTACTGTATTTTTTGTTACAATGTTAATGGAAGTAAAATTTATTTGTCATATTACTTTTGTGTTGTTTTACGTTTTAAAAGTTATTGATAGAAAACTAAATTTAATAAATGTATTTAAAAAAAATATTGATGTGTGAAATATATTAAATTCAAACTAATAAAGAAATAATATAAAATAAAGAGAAATATTTTTAGCAGCCCATATCAAAATACAGTTGCCACCATGTTCGACAGTCGGACGGAGACTGTATATCGTATGCTTTAGAAGGTGTTCGCCAGAAAAACACGCAACCAGCGGTGAAGAAGCTTGTAAAGGGTGACTCGTCTGATCAAACGACACGTTGCTACCTTCCAACGTCCAGTTTTTGTGGGCATTGTACCAAACACGTTGCATTTGAGTATTTGTGTCTGTTATTAGAGGTTTGTTAATAGCAACACGTCCATAGATACCCATTTTATACAGTTTCCGCCTCACTGTTTTGGATGACAATGGTTCCGGTGGTCCCTATTTGTAAAAGATACACAACTTCGGTTACCGCTCCGGTTGGATTTTGTAGATCACCAGAAATATTTCGATAGCATCTAGTTATGTTATATTGCATTACATAAAAAATGTAAGAACTAATCATAGATGTATAGCTTTTATTCGTAATATTTATAACAATGCCCTTTTAATTGTACGATTATACAAATTCAAAGGAATGTTAATATACATAAAGGGTGCTCAATTTATCACAAAACTTTTATTTTAGCGTTAGAACATATTTTTTAGAATCCTTCCTGGAACTAGAAAGGCACAGACGATTTGTTAGAAATATTAAATTACTAGCCGGTTTGGGTCGCTTTCGGCTACTCTTCCCCGTCTAACCCTGTGGGACTGTATTTTCATTTAAGGAAGTGCACCCCTCAATAACATAAACCCGCAATTAATAAATTTCCTAAAACACGGATTCTCTAATTTTAACTATAGATTATATATATATATATATATATATATATATATATATATATATATATATATATGGAGAATATTCCTCTGTTTAGAGAAATTAAATAAATATAGGAGTCAAGAGATGACCTGTCTCGACTTACTGCATCTATTTTTTTTTATTAAAAAGGGGAAATGCATACGTACGCCCTACCACTCAAAAATAATTCACAGAGCAATGTGAGACTTGCACCCACTAAATCCCCCCCCCCCCCCCCTGTGTTTCTCAGGAAGTCCACGTACCACGGATACGCCCCGTCCATTGATACGTCAAACTGCAACGGGAAATCCATCTAACACCACACCGGCTGGTTCGGGTCGTTTTCGGCTCTCCTTCCTCGGCTAACCCTGCGGAACTGCGTTTTCATTGAAGGAAATGCACCCCTTAATAACATTTTGAAACACGTTCAACACAAACTCGGTACACTTTAATAGTTTGAGTTTTAAACCCATTTTATAAGTATAAATTTTGGACGCCTAATTTACCCCTTCGGAGGGGTCAAATCGAAATTTGTTAAAATAGAAGTTCTCTTGTTTTAAATATGAATTTTTTTATGCCAAATATCAAAGGTCTATCTTTACTGGTTTTGGGGTAAAAGAATGCCCTCTGCCCAAAATTTCGGACTCCCTATTTATCCCCGTTGAGTGATCCAATCAAAATTTTCTGAAGCAAAGGTTCTCTAATTTTAAATAAAAATTATTTATGCTAAATATCAAAGATCGGTCTTTACTGGTTTTGAAGTAAATGAGCGTATATCTAAAACTTTTGACCACCGGTTTAGCCCCTGTGCGAGGTCGGATCACAAATTCCCAAAACACGGGTCCTGCTAAGTTTTACATTTCTAACTCTAGCCGTTTTAAAAAAGACTAAAACTGTAGACCCTTATTAGACCCCCTTAGGGATGCGAATTTCAAAAAAACCTTTTTTGTACGTCTCTGCGTCATACAGAGAATCAAACCCTAAAGTTTCAAGGTTCTAGGTTCGGCAGTTTAGGCTGGGAGTTGATGAATCAATCAGTCAGTCAGTCAGTCAGTGAGAGAGGGCTTTTTTTTATACGTGTAGATTTGTGTTTTGTGGACGATGTTACGTTACCAACAGACAATCCGACCGGAAAGAAAACTAAATTGAGTGATAGTTCTTAAAGATAAGGTTTCGACTTAAATTTAAGTAATGAAAGTACAATAACAAAGAAGTTCAGTTTAGCACTGTAAAGAGCTTAATAACACCAAAAAGCGAGAATAAGGAGAGAAAATCTTAAAGCAGAATAAACAGGCGTATGAAACTGAAATAGACAGCTTGTGGCATATTAAGTTATATAATTAACATTCCACAAATATTAAAAGCAAAGCTATTTAAGGAGTGCATACATCCAATGTTACATTTTGAGAACAGAAGCTTAGGTCTTCAACAAATCTGTCATCAATAAAATGATCATAAATCAACGGGCTATAGAACGAAAAATTGTGGGAGAAACCATAAAACATAAATGGTTATATATTACATCAAAAGTAAACGACGAAATGCTAACCGAGAATTGGAAATAAGAAGACAATGTAGCAAAATGTAAGAAAATATTGGTGTAACGAAGAGTGGAATAAAATCTTGACGAAAATTATTGCATTCACTATAGTTATAAATTAAGATCGTCGAAGCTTCAGTGAAACGACTTGTTCAATTCTCATAGATTTATTGAGACAATAAAATTTACGCAAATATTTTAATAGGTTTTCTTAATACATTTTTTTATACATAATAATTGACTTAAAATAAAGTTTTATTAAGGCAGTCCTGCACGCCACAGTTCTAAGAGTTCTCTCCTGATAACTTTTCCAGTGGCGTTCGATGGTATCTCTTTTACAAACCTTACTCCGCCGTGGAGTCTTTTTTGAACAGATATCCGCTCTAAAATTAAATTTTATGTTAATAAGAGTGAAATTATCAAACTTCTGGTATTTGGGTTACTGATTTTTATAAAGAATTAATCAAATGGACAAAATAACCGTTGAGATCACTATCGGATTATTTAAATGCTTACACTATGTAATTGAATTCTTAGAACTTAAATTAATAGATTATATAATGTATATTTCATCATAAAGAAATAATCCAAGGTAAAATAACCCTATATTTCTTTTAAAAACTCAATGTTCACACTTTGTTAATGAACTTTACAGTAACGAATTGATTTTCTATTGTTAAAAGTATTACGTCAGAATTAATGCTGAAATTAATATTAGAAATGTTTAAAAATCTAGCAACCAATATACATAATTACCTGATTTTCTTAACAAACTAAAGTCTTGGATAAAGTACTGATTCTACTCTGAAACGGTGTATCAGATTTTCTAACAAAATGTTAGATAAGATAATAAAAGCTTTAAAAGTGTACAAAATGTTTGACACCTGCTACGAAATCCATTATGTCTTTTTCGGTGATATTTGATCCAGCCTGTTTCACGACAAATGCAAAAGGCACTTCACCGAACCATTCGTCTGGAATTCCAATTACACCACATTGTATAACGTCTGGATGGCTTAAAATTAATGCTTCCAGCTCTGTGGGCGCGACCTAAAAGAGCAAACATTTTTCGTATCCTGTATATTTATGTTAACGCTTGAAATGCTTTAACCTGATATCCACTACATTTAATCATTTCTTTAATTCTACCGACTATATAAAAATCCCCATCGTGGTCAAAATAACCTAAATCTCCAGTGTGAAGAAAACCATCCTCATCAATGGAACTCTTGGTAGCTTCGGCGTCGTTAGCGTATCCTTTCATAATTGTTTGACTCTTAAAGCACAGTTCGCCAACAACCAGAGGACCGACACTTTTCTGGTTTTTACAATCCCATACTTTTGCTGAAGCATTTGGTACTATGGTACCAATGCTACCTGGTTTATGGTTTCCAACTTTTTGCATAGTGCAGGACCCTGTCGTTTCAGTTAACCCATATACTTGCCTTAATCTTGCATGTCCTAATCTATATATAAATTCTATTATTAGAATCGAACTAATAAAATTATGTTAAAATTTGAAGATAAACCTTTTAAAAGCTTCCCGTTGCAGATCCTCTCCTACAGATCCCGTAGATACTAATATATCTTTAAGGCTCGAAACATCTACATCTTTGCTAATAGAACTCTTGCATAAAAAATGTAACAATTGCGGAATTAAAAAAAGCGTAGTTATCTGGTGCTTTTTTATAGCTTCTAATAACACGTCATGCTGGAATACGGGCATTAAAACTAATTGTAACGGTGTAACTATCCCAAACAATAATATAAGCATTCCGAATAAATGATAAACTGGAAGATATAAAATAGTTTTTGTGTTATATATAAAATTTCCGTATTGTTGAAGTCTGGAACAAAACTTGATACAGCAAAAAGCAATAGCCACAGACGCAAATTACACACCTCCAAATTGATAATGCCATTTTAATATTTTGGTGGCTAATAAGTACAGCTTTTGGTAAGCCGGTGGTTCCTGAAGATTGGAAAATAAATGCAGTTTGCATCGAATCTAAATCAGCAGGCGTAAAGCAATCAACATTAAGTTCATCTATAGCATTTATCAAGTCATTTATGCTGTCAACTTCCAATTCTGATTTCGGGTCTTTTTCAATGAGTATTATGTTTTCTACAAAACTTAAATTTTGTTTAATTGCTAATATCGTCTCGATGTTTTTTTCGGAACATATGATTAATTTAGGTTTGCACAATTTAAGTGCACGTATTAATTCATCTAAAAATTATAATTGGATTAAAGCAAATTAAATTTGGGCTTCTAAATTAATTACTAGTCGTATATTCAGGGTTTAAAAAACTAGTGGCAACACCCATGAAAAGTGCAGCAACAACAGGAATACAATAGTTGATTGCGTTGTTCGTTATAAGTGCTACTACGTCATCTTTGTTAAGACCCATCTCTTCGTAAACGCGAGTCATCTTGATGCTATCTTCTAGAAGTTTTCTACTTGTAAGCACATTTTCACTGTCAAATTGCACCTATAATCTTACATTTATTAGTGCAAGTTATAATTAGATTTTACTTACAATTATTGTATCGTCTGGATTTCTTTCTCTCAAAAGTTTAAACAAGTATTTTCCAAATGATTCGTTCGGCACATTTTTACATTCATCAGAACTGGTCAGTACATTATTTAACGACATGTTGAATGTGTTTGGGCAAATACATTTTCTAAGAGTTATTTTTATACTGCTGAATTTAGTATCTTTGAACTTTGAAACAAAATGATAATCTCAGCTCTATATTTATTACAAGAGCCGACACAACTAATTATTTGAAACTCTTTTACATAAATATTTGAAAATTGTGTAAATGGATTATTTCGTAATTATCCAATTTACTTTACCTACGTTTCTTAATTTGATATTAAGCATTGTTATTAGTGTAATTATTACTTAATTTACATATATCTATTTGGTTTTACAGCACTTAATTTGAATATCAGATTACAGTGATTTTGTGATTTTCAGCAATATAAATTAATATTTCTTTGCTTTTACTGACACTACAGTCTGAAGTACCTAATATGAAACCTCACGCATTATTTAAGAACATTCATGAATCACCAATGAGACTCGAACTCAACTACTCGCTGGGTTCGCCGTCAGCGAAGTAAACGCTACATAAAACGTTTACTTTTTTATATTATTTTCATTTTATCAAAATTTGGCAATAATATAATTAATAATAGTTATCTAATTTACATCGTCATTTGATAAATTTCAAATACGCCGGATTTTATTGCAAATTAATTATTCTCTTGTTCAATTTAAAAAAAAACAGAATTTTTTTAAACAAAAAAATTTAATCATATCAAACTATAAAATTTAACTTTTATAATTTTTTAAGTAAATTTATTGTTATTTTTAATAATTGAACAAGTGTTTTCCAAATGATTCTTCCGGCACATTCTTACACTCATCGGAACTAATCAATATATTGTAATTTAACAACATGCTGAATGTGCCTGAGTAAAAAGATCTTATATCAGTAATGGTTATACTGGCGAATTTAAAAGCTTTGAACTTATTGAAATCACAATCTCAGCTTTAAGTTTACTATAAGGACAAGCGCAGCGAACTATAAAAGCATATTAAAAACTAGATGGAAACTTTAATTTATAAATAATTATCTGGTTTGAGTTGCTTTCGGCTCCCCTTCTCCGTGTAGCTCTGCGGGGATGCGTTTTTATTTAAGGACGTGCACCCCTTAATAACATGAATTCTCAATTAATAAATTTCCTAAAACACGGGTACCCTAATTTTAACTACAGATTATTTCTACCCAATATCTTTAATAAGTATATAGATGGAGAATATCCCTTTGTTTAAAGAAATTAAATAATTATAGGAGTCAAGAGATAACCTGTCACGACTTAGAAGGTTACAAAAAACCCAGATACTGCCATCTACCTTTTTATAGAAGAGGGAAAATTCCTAACGAACGCTCTACTACTCAAAAATAATTCACAGGGCAGTGTGGGGCTTGCACCCACTAAAACCCCTCCTCTGTTCCTCAGGGATTCCACATACCACGGATACGCCCCGTCCATTGAGACGTCAAACTACAACGGGAAAATCCATCTAACACCACACCGATAGGCTTGGGTCGCCTCATCCCCGCAGGGCTAGACGGGGAAAGGGAGTCGAAGGCCACCCGAGTCGGCTAGTTTTCAATATGGATTATTCGTGCCAAATATCAAAGGTCTATCTTTAACTCTAAAACTTTTGAGCTTTTAGCTCCCCTTTCCCGTCTATCCCGAGGGGGTTAGAGTACTTCAGGGTACACTACATGGGATGTTGTACCTTTAGAAGCCAGCAGGATCAAGTTGTTAGGAGTCCTAACCCTGGAGCAGGCGACATACAGTTTACTATAAAAAAAGCATTCATCTCTAAAGTCCATCTTTACCAGGCCAAGAGTTTGCCCTTGTGCTTTATTGATGGTCATAGCAACCCAAACTTTTATGGGAAACTGCAACCTCTTAACGATAAAGGGATAGTGCACAGAGGGATGCAGGGTATAAAAACTGTTTCCCCAGTACCACGACCAATAAAGATGGTAGCCTCTATCATGTGGGAGTGTAAGGACTTAACCTGTAGCCGAGTACCGTTACAGAGCTGGAGAGAGTTGAGGTTACGTAGCAGCATGACTGTAGATCCTATTTTTAAAGTCAAAACATGAGGTGGTAATCCAGGAGGGTTGAGACTGTTGAGGAACTCGACCGGGTAGTGAAGGCGTCATTAATTTCAACGACAGCATTCACCGAGCAATACGTCATCTCCTGAGTTACTATTCGACCCAAAAAGGCTGATGTTAATCTCCAGAGCTCTGTCGATTTTAGGTATCAAGATAGCCCTCTATTTCAACCACAACACTGACTTCTCCTGTAGATGTTCCAAGTCAGGGCAGACTTCAGAGGATAGCTGGTTGATATCTTTCACCAGTCGACACAGTCCAGGAGGGAGGTCTATCTTGCCATCCTTCAGCTCAGCTCGGCCATCCTCTAACTTCAGCGAGAGTTTTGAAAACTTAATCGCAGTGTTGTCCCTTTCAGCTTGACTCTCATGTTGATAGTCAGAAGAAGCTGTCGGATCTTCGGCCAAAGATGAGAAGATTTAAAACAGGCTTTTACCTCGTCGGCTTTAGCACCTCTTGGCACTACAAACAAGGTCTGTCTGAAGTCTCCCACTAGCAACACACTCACTCCCCCCCATAAACCGGTCAGTGGTTCGAATATCTCGCAAAGCACGGTCAAAAGCTTCGATCCTTTCTCTGTGTGACATAGTACACTCATCCCATGCAATAAGTCGGAAATCTTGCAAGACCTTGGCCATATAACTTTGCGTAGATATGTTACACAAAGGGGGTTAGCATGGCTTAGGTGAAGGCAGAGTGTGCGGTTTTACCACCTGGCAGAGAAGTTGCTGCTACACCGGACGAAGCAACACCCAACGCTATTTCCTGGTTACTTCGGATCTTACTAAGTAAGTAACAGGTTTATGAGGAAGGTTTTACCAGTACGTCCAGGAGCGTCTAGGAAGAACAGAGTCGCAAATGTGGCTAATGTAACGTTAATGTTATGTATATCGAATGTATATACATATATATACAGAAGAGAATTGCTGACTTTCGAGGAACGAGGATAGGATTACTTCAAAGATTTTTTTAGACCTTTTAGCCAATACTTCCTCGAAAGCCTGTGCGACATCTAAGAATATTGCTGTGGTGTACTGCTTATCTTCAAAGCCTTAATCTTTGAATTTGGTGGCAAGTTGAACAGCCTTTCCTAAATTCAAACTGAAAGGTTGGCACTATATTCCGGTTTTTTTTTACTTTGGTTAGCCTTATTATAAATTATTTTTTTAGTAATTTTGGGTAAGGTAATCAGCAAGCTAATTCGTCTGTAGCTATTTATTTTTGTTTTGTTCTTCCAAACATATATGAGCGTGTTTCCATTACTGGGGGAAATATTCTAATCTCAAGCAGGCGTTATAAGATAAAAATATAAGGTAAGGTTTTTTGTATATATGTTAAAGTATTATATTTGTTAATAGGTCGTGTTCAGGAAATTTCTTCGTTGGAAGTGTGCCTAGGATTTTTTGGAAAAGGTGGAATTAGTTCATTCTATCATGTATAGGTGTGCTAGTGATAAAGAGTCTAAAGGTAATTTTTAAATGTGCACCAAATATCGTATCTTTTTTTCATCTGAGTTGTAGTTATCAATCCCGAAGTCTAGTGAGAGTGTAGGCAGTCCTTCCTTTTGGTTTGTAACCTTTTTGGTGATTATCCGCACACCCCTGTTTCTTGGTCGAAAGTTTGCTGTGTGCTGTTTGTAGGTGTAAGTCATGAAGTTATCGAGCTCTTCTTTTATCAGATGAGTAAGATTATTTAATCGGTTTTTGGTTGACTTTTTTCTTTGATTAGATTAATTATGTGTTTCGCTGGGTAGTTATAATCGGTTAGAATTGTCTTGTTGGTTGATCAGCAGGCTTGTCTAACACTGACTTTGATTGACGTGATGAGGTTGTCTATTGTTGTATCAATGTCTTGTGTAGCTTGAAGCTTTGTAAAACAGTTTAACTTGCTGTTGAGTGAGTTTCCCAAGAAATTTAGGTCTATTTCGCCGTTTACAAGTTTTGGAATTTGATGTTTTTTTAATAGCTTGTTGGTAAAGGACACTGACACTGGTAGGTGCTCTGAATTAAGTTTGGTTATAACATTTTAATAAACAGGCTTGTTGAATTTTTTTTTTGCAAAGCAATGTACTCAACTGTAGCTAGGATTTTAAATAAATTTGTAATTGCATAATTTCCTAGTTTAATCTCCTCGGGCTTGTAGGTGCTTTATATTAATTTTGACATAGCGTTTTTGAATGTAAAAATAAAAAATAGAATTGTAACAATTGAAATTTATTAACATAATGAGCCTAAATGTCAATCCCAAATGATTGTGACAAAAGAGTAAAAAAGAATTGTTAAAATTGGTAAAACAGTTGGACAGTCTAATCAGTTAGACATATCCTTATATGATGTTTTGTAACTGTTGAAGACTTTATTTTCAAGGAGACGGATAGAAATTTATTGAATCATAAACAATATTTAATTAATTTTATTCTGAACACTAATAATTTATTTTTTGAATAAACTTATTTTTTATCAAAGTAAATGTCAAAGGATCATGATGCTATTGAACACATATGACTTACTTCTAGAACAGAAATATTTCTTTGTTTAAGAAAGTTCATCAAAACACATCGTAGATACAGAACTGAGTGTTTATTAACATAAAATAGTTTTAAAGGCAGTATTCCTTGAAAAATATGTAAATGTTATTTGAAAAAAGCGCTTAGAATTTTAGCGGGCAAATCAAGCTTAGTGTAATAATATTTTGAATTATTTTCTATAAATTTACAAAAGTGTATATTTCATAATTAATTGATAACTATTTCGACTTATAATTGTTTAGTAAAATATGATCATAATAATTCTTTGGTTCTGTCAAAAATGGTAAATATAACGAAGGCACATTTTAAAAATAAATCTTTGCAATTCAACGTTGCGCACAAAGTCATTATCTTAAAACAAATACCATTATCCAAGTAATCACGAGTGCCAAATTTTTACACACATTTGTGCTTGTGTTAAGTCTATATCTTATCAGCGACAAACTGCAACTATCAAGGTCTTTATATTTTTGCATGTTCTTGACAGAAAATAATCTTTATATGTAGCAAAGCTAGGATTTCTTTATTCTACAAATTCTTGGTTAGAATTCTGTAAAAAATCTGTATAAGGTGCTGTTAAAAAGTACTAAGTTTGCATCTACACTTCATTTATAAAAAGCGTAAACAATGTAGCACACTTTAGTTAACATTGATTATACAAAAATGTGTTGTATTTACAATAAATTGATTATGTGTGTAACTTTTGCAACAAAGTTATTCTGAAGCATTCCCATGCCACAAGTGAAACTGATAAATTATTATGTATCAGACTTTTCCAACAACTCAATTGCCAGCTATAATAGTTTTACCTGAACACGTCCCATTTTATGAGATGGATATATCACGATTTCTACTACTAGCCTACATGTTCTCTCACAAATAGAAGTAAAAAGCAAATACTTGGCTTAGGATAAATTAAAACAGTTTTATTTAACAATTTCCGTACTATTTACTCTGTTGCGCATTATATCGTATGTCTACAGTTTACAACCAATTAAAATTAGGACAAATCTATCTATACATTTAAACAGAAAGTAAACAAAGTAATGTGGAGTTCTCTACGTCCTTGATTTACACGAGGAGATTCGTGCTTAGTAAACAAAGACAGCCTATACATTTAAATGGAAAGTAAACAAAGACGGCCGACATGAAATTTAGTGTGCCACGCTCTGAGCGCCTAATTTACACGAGGTTTATGCGTTCGTGCACGCACATTGGGTCCGCTCTCGCTCCTCCGGGCGGTCGCGGCTATCTTTATACCTGTTATCACTTTTATGATGTAAAAACAGATGCTTATTTACTAACTTAATTAATAGTTTCCTATCCGTTGTAAAAACGATGCCAAAATTTCGACAATACTAAATTTCAGAATCAAAACAATCATTCTGTTACTACTGCCAACATTAATCTAGGGAAAAATTAAAAATTACTTCAAGTAAATGTAAGATATACATAAACTTGAACTGATTTCTTAACTATGAACGTAAAACCTAAAAATTACAGGACTGCGTTATGAACGATCGTATAAGCTTGGTTCAACTTTCTTATGGGCGACTTATGCTTACGTCCATTATAAATGGGCGTTAAGTTAAATTGTTCTATGTTTTCGATCTAGGGAAAAACCCGATCCAATTAAAAATTTATAAGTTCTACCTTGCAAAAATTTAAGGGAAAGCGGATGAAAAATTGTCAGTCTAGGACGCCAAAAATACCTTTTGGCGGACAACCCCTTGTAAAGTAACATTTTCATGAGGTAGAGTTAATTATCAATGCTTAAGATAAAAAAAAGTAACTGATAGAACAACTTTTTTGAAAAATATGACATCAAATCTTTGTAGACTAAAAACTCCAATACAAATAACATGCCAAATTGAAAGTTTCTTCAAGTAAATAATATAATTGCGCTAGATTATGTTGCTTGAGAACAATCTAGATGCAACGAGATTATGTCTAACCTTATATAGATCTTATAAGGTATTGCAAAATCTTAACAAAAGTTTTTCTTCACATATTTTAATATATTTTCTTTTTCAGAAAATAGTTAATCCGGGAAATGTTATTAAGCATTTGGCAAATCTTCGCACTTCAAAGTATAGTCGCAATTTATTAAACACAACTCGAAATGCAACAGACGAAGAAATGGTAACTGCGAGTAAATTATTTAGGCAATTTGTGGAATATGTCAATGAGGACTGAAAACTTTGGAATACATTAACGATTTGGAAGATGAAGACAATGCGTCCAAAAGAGAAAAAGGAGAAGAAGATGACGATTAGTTTGAAGATACTTTTTGTAAGAGAAGATTGGTGACATTCCAAAAGAAGCAATGTAGAAAATGGTTTCGTTGTATAAGCAGAACATGGAAAATCATAATTGATATAAATGGAAGCTTAAAGTCTACCAAAAAGAGGAACAAAGCATCTGAAGAATTTCTACTATTTGTCTGTTTGGGAAAAGTAGAAGATGGAGGAAACAGAAAAGAGGTTAAAATGAGTTTTCATGCTGCTAGCGCGAAGTTATTATCAATTCATGATATTAATTGAAGAAAACGGGTTGTAACGAAAGCACGAGAAAAAAAAATAGAAAATTTCAGAGCTTCTCATGGTTGGATTCAAGACTTGAGCAGGCAATTTTGAATCAGTTTTCGAAAAGGTACAAGAATAATTTTGGTCAGTAAGGCGGATAAGAGACGAAATGATGCAAATATAGTGGATGATTTCGAAAATCAGTAAAGCAAGCAATGCAAGAATCAAACTTTTAACTAGGACAACTACTAAGTTTCAATTATGTTGGAGTTTTTCAGGAGATTGCAGGTATAAAAACATTATCGTATGTTACTGAATACAGAACAGCGATAAAAGTTAATTTTGAAAATATATGCAGATGGAATACTGTTTTCAAAGATATTACTATGCCTTCAAGAAACAACTGGTAATAATTTTGGTCCAAGAGTAAAAACTGAAATAAATCAAACAGTGCAATTTTTCTCTAATTTGACAAAACAATAGGCAAAAGACTGTTTTCTTCCAGAAATCACTAAAAAGGACCAACAAATTTTGGTTTTGCTTGATGCTTACAAATCTCACTCGGTCGGTTTGGAAAAATGTGAATACATTAGCAGTATTTAAAAGAAAAAAACTTAAAAAAATAAAATTTTAAATGTTTCTTAAAAACAATTGGACAGGGTAAAGTTCGAACTCCAGACCCGAAGGTTTGGAGTCCAACAGCTTATCTACTAGACCACAGCTCCTCATTTTAAAACTAGTTTGGCTATTTTTCAGGTAAAGAAAATAGCCAAATTTTTAACTCGTTATATCTTGACCCTAAGGTCAAAGTGCCCCTTAGTTTTGGCCCACAACCCCCTCTTCAATCCTGCTCTTTCAAATGCGGTAGGCTTTGTTTCAAAATAAATTTTGGAGTTTCGTATTTCTTTTGTTAGTCAACTTGGGTTTATCGGGGAAGTTTTTTTTAATCGACTGAGTAGGAAAAAATCGCATGGCGATACATCTAAATAATACAGTGGAACAATATTTGTTTACTCAACCTATTGTTACTAAAGTTGACCTACCAGTGGGGTCATAGGTGTCGGATATGGAAGTTACCTGCGAATATATTGAATAACCAATCCCCGATCAAAAAAAAAAACGGTGTTGCTGGAGAGTGTAGTGGGTAAGTACTGAAAAAGCTTTCCTCAAGAAATGCTACAATGTTCAATAAAAGCAACGTACCATGGCGAGTGTTGCCGCCAATAAATAAGCATACCCAAATCACCTGGGAGCGAGCAGCTACGTTGCTTAGTATCTACTGAAGATGTAGAGTAAGTAACTCGGTACAGTTACAGTAGAAGAAGGCAGAGAAGGTCACCAAGCACGATAAAGCTACAGCACGCGGCAGAAGGAAACAGGGAAGCATTACTCCGTATAACCAAGTATATAGAAAACTAAAATCTGCTAGTCTAATCAATATGCGCAGAAATAGGATGAATTTGGCCCCGAGTCCCCGGTCCACCTTAAATGGTTACAGAGTGCTAATAGTCACCGAGAGAAAAATCAACATAGCCATATGGAATGTCAGAAGCATGTATGCTTCAGGGAAATTAACCGATATGATTAAAGAAATGAAACGATTAAATATTGAAATTTTTGAAATAAGTGAAATGAGACGGCCACATGGAAGAAACTGTAAGTCTGACAAATACGTTCATTACCATTGTGGAATCAATCGACGAAATGAAACCGTATATGTATGTATGTATATATACATATATATATATATATATATATATATATATATATATATATATATATATATTTGTTGGTTTTGTTGGTTTTTTATATATAAAATACAATGCTATGCACCGACCACCAAAGCAGACGATACAGAAGTAGAACAATTTTACGAAGTAATAAACCAAGCACTTTAAGCAACGAAGAAACACAACATTAATATATTAATGGCTGATTTGAATTCAAAAATATATCTAAGTGAATACCTAGATATAGTTGGAAAATGCGATCTTGAACACAAAATGAACAAGGAGAATGGTATAGTTTTGTCAAGAACAACATTTAGTTGTCTCAAATGCCTTTTCGCATTACCACGCCGGCGCCTTTATACTTGGAAATATATGAGAGATAGTGCAGATAATGTGGTAATAAACCAAATTTACTTTATAACAAGAATTACAAATAAGGTGCCCTTGTCAGCTAAAATTTATCCTGGTGCTGATGTGGGATTGGACCATAATCCTGTATTAGCAAAATTCCGATTACATCGAATAAATAGTAATAGACAAAAAATAATAATAAATGGAATATTAGAAAGTTATCGGCTTTTTTACTAAAGTATTATCAAAGCCTGAATGAAACTATGGCTTAACCAGGAGAGAGATACTTTCTCTTATTATATTTTTATGAAAAAAGGTTCTTTTTTGAAAGCTGCTCATGCTGCGCTGACGCAGCTCTTGAATTTTAAAAAGACTTTAAAATGTGAATTTAAGATAGAGCATAGAGCTGGAGAAAAAATTGAAAGGCAAAAATTATTGGTTATATCGTAATAGTAAAATTAAGATTATAAAAGTTGTACTGAAACATTTTGTTCGATAGAGTGGGTTTATTGAAAGTTGATAAGGTTGACTGCTAATAAGCTCCAGCAACAAATATAAATACAAGAAATTTTATTCCTATTAATGGCTAAGGTAATTTAATTTAAATAATAGTATGATACCCAAATTACATTTCAAAAATTTATTTTTTATATATGACTTTCCTATCAGCATTTATTTTCTTTAATAGAACACCATGAAAGTCACGGTCCAACATTAATTTAAAAGTGTAGTTTGTTAATTTAATGCTAAAAAACCGTAAGAGAAGAGAAATGTTTAATATAACAAAATAAACATATACAAGCAAAAACATTTTAATAAATATATCGCCTCAATACTTTTTTTTTTAGATAGTATAGTTGATTTGAAGTACCTTTTATTACTCTTGACCTGCACACCATAGTTCTAAGAATTTTCGTTGGAGTATTTTCTCGGTGACATTGGTCGGTATTCCTTTACAAATCTTAATCCTTTATGGAGCCTTTTCTGAATAGATACTCTCTCTAAAACTCAATTCCATGTTATTAAGCTTTTGTTTCTATAGCTAAAATCAATTTTGGTGTACTTAGAACAAAAATTTATCTTCTAAAATTAAGGCTACTGATAATTTTCTAAAGAGTAAATAATTATAAAATTTAATATTTTAAGTTTACCACCTAATTATTTAAACGTTGCTTACAATAATATCGTCAACCTTTCAAAGCATATCAGACTCCATTACAAAAAGTCAGCCAAGACAATCCTTCTCGTTAATAAAAGCTATAAAATTTTGATTTTTGTACTGAATATAAGATTAACACCTGCAGCAAATTCTTCGGTTATCTTTGATCCAGCTTGTTTCACGATAAATGCAAAAGCTCTTCACCAAATCTTTCGTCGGGAATACCAACTACACCACATTGTATAACGTCTGGATGGCTTAACATTAATGTTTCCGACTTTGTCGGTGAGACCTAAAATAGCGAATATTTGTTGTATCCTTTATATTTACGTTAATGTTTGAAATAGTTTAACCTGATATCCGTTACACTTAAGTAAACGGAAAATAGAAGTTTATTACAACTTAGAGATAATTACAAATAAACCTTTCAAAAACTTTTCTTGTAAATCTTCTGCTGCACATCCTGTAGATGTTAATATACCTTTAAGGCTCGACACGTCTACATCTTTACGAACACAGCTTTTAATTAAAAAGCGCAACAGCTGAAGAATTAAAGAAAGTGTAGTTATCGGTACACTTTTTTAGCTTCCAAAAATGGTAATTTAAACTAACTGTAGCAGTGAAACCATTCGAAGCAATAACATTAGCATTTCGAATAAATGGTAAACTGGAAGATACAAAATAGTTCTCGTGTTATTTACCAAGTTTCTATGTTCCACATACCTCCAAATGCCATTTTGATATTTTGGTGGTTAATAAGTACAGCCTTTGGTAAACCGGTGGTGTCTAAAGATTGGAAAATAAATGCAATTTGCATCGAATTCAATTCAGTAGGCGTAAAGCAATCAACATCAAATTCATCTACAGTGTTTATTGTTCATTCAATTTTAGGATATTTGTAACCAAAGAAACGACATCAAAGCTGACCATGATGTCACCTTTGCGTATAGGGAAGGTTTTCAGTATATACTAGGAAATAATAGGAGTTTCGGACGTAGAATGATGCCTGCTCTGTGAGAGGTTGGAGAGTCTTGGCAAGGTATTTGGTTGTGGGTGGGGAAACCGAACGCACTAACTATAGGGCGTAAAGGAATTTTCTCTTTGTGAATTTTTGGGAGACAATGCAACTTGGGAATTCTGGAAGATTTTTCTCGGGGTATGAAGAGTTTCTTGGTATCGGATGATAGGTTGGAGTTAGTAATACTAACCTCTACCTAAATGCCAAATCCCATCACCACCCTGCCCAAATTCATTCGGTTGCAAAATCCCTCATCACCAGATCCATCAGCCTTTCCGATACGAAAAATCGCCAAACAGAAATTAAAACCATCACCACCACCCTACTGCAAAATCACTACTGCGTCACCGATAGAATAAGCTGCATACTAATGCGGCAAAATATCCGCACGGTCTTTACGACCAATAACCAAATATCTGGGCTTATTCGCTAAGCAAAGGATCACTGCCCCAATGAATCCCAAGGAGTGTATGAAATACCTTGTGGAGACTGCCAAAGGACCTACATAAGTCAAACAAATCGGCAAATATCTAGTCGAATATATGAGCATTATCTGGCCGTACGGAAAGGCGATAATGGTTCTGCACTTGCCAAACACAACAAAGAAACAGACAACAAAATTAATTTTTCGGAGTCTAAAACCATTGCCCCCATTTTCCATTTCCCTAGCAGAACAGTATGCGAGGCAATTGAAATAGAAAAACGCTCACGGTGCCTCAACACAAGAGATGACAGCCAACGTCATATGGAAATCCCTTATTACTCCGCACCGCCAATTACGCAATACCATTAATCCAACAAACTTTTCCCAACCCAACCTATCTCCCGCCAATCAAACTTTCACTTTCAGTCCTATAAAAGACAAAGCAGGACACACGAAAGGTCAGTCTTACTCAAAGACTCGTAGCTCTCCTTGGGGAGTAGGCAGATTGAGACCCAGACTGAAGAGCTAAACTCTTGAAAGTGCCATCAACGCCGATGCCGAAACGTCGAGAATTATTTCAAAATAGACGCGGTTTATCCCATGAGCCAATCTATTGGGCCAGTCCGACTCCACCTTTGTGTAGTTAATGACATAGCTTAAAGTTACTTTTACACCGAATCCAACTATGATTTATCATTTTACCATTCTTCTGAAATTTTTACACTTAGTACACATATCATTAGAAAACCAGTTGCACCAAACCAGATTATATTGTTTTCCAAAAAATTATTAATTATAATCTACAGTTAAATATTCGGTTAAAAACACATGACGATCTTTGATAATATGGCTGAAATTATCACAAACAAAATGGAGCAGTTTGAAGAAATACACCATTAATAAACCAAAACTAACAAAATAATATAAACTTACCTGTGCATATCCGTGAAATGTGCGCAGAAATAGTAGAGGAAATTTAACATTTTAGGTACGAAATTTGGGCAGTGAAATGAATTGAAATGCGGTTTTTTGCCTTCGCTTCCGTGTCGCATTTACTTTATTTATCCACCTTTTTATTCTTATACAAATGAGAAACTGCATTTGTGCACCGAAAAAATGCATTTTTTTCGCGTGCAAGTTTTTACGGGGTTTCATCTCAGTTTTCTTGCAAATTGCACCAATGTTTACTCGGGGGTTTTTGGGGTCGCTGGACACGACTATGACACTGAAAAAACTATGTGGTATACCTGGGGACCGGGAAGTCCTGGTCGTGAGGGTCATCTACAAGGCTTCCTCTCAATTTGCTTGGAAATTGCACCAAAATCTTTACTCGGGGGTTTTCGAGATTGCTGAACACGATTTTGATATTGAAAAAATCGTATGATGCACCTGGGGACCAGGACGTCCAGGTAGTTTATCGAACAGGTGAATAAATTTATTTGGAATGCTGAAGAACTCCAAGTCGGAGCTCTATTGCTTATTTGAGAAAATTCATCAGAATGCGCGAGATCCAGTAATGATCCATTTTGTGATTGATGGTGGATTTTTAATACACAAAGTATGGTCACTGAACGAAATATTTTCAAAAATAATGGAAAATTATATCAAACACATCCACAATAATTATGGGAAAAATGTTACCATCGTATTTAACGGATACGACAGCATCCCAATCAAGTCTTCTAAACGAAATCGTCGAGCAAAACACGCAACTTCTGCTGATGTATATTACACTGAAAGTATGCCATTGAAAATCATGCAAGAAAAATTTCTTCATAATTCAAAAAATAAAAATAACTTTATAAAAATATTTCGAAATAAATTATCACAAGAAGGAATCGACTCGATCCAATGTTTAGCTGATGCTGACAGAACTATTGTTACAACTGCGATAGAAATTGCTAAAGATGTTAATAAAAAAGTGGTCATCGTTGCGAAAGATATAGACATACCAGTTCTAGTTACAGCTCTAACTCCATCCAACTTGGCAATTTTCGTTTTAAAACCGTCGCGACCCAACAAACCAGAAGCAGTTTACTCATCAAAAAGTTTACATAATCTTCCACGTGTAGCTGACATTTTACTTATTCATGCAATTAGTGGATGTGATACCGTTTCTGCAACTCATTACCAAGGAAAAACCAAATTCATCAAGAATTTTTCAAAACTTGAAGATTTGTTTCTCCATGCGCAAACATTCAAAGAGCCAGATTTGTCAATTGATGAAGTTGTGGAACATGGCTTAGAAAGTATGTTAGCATTTTATAATACACCATTCAGCTTCCGCAAAACCTAATATTCCTGATCAATTCAAACCAAACATCACGCAATTAGTCGAAACATTTAGATATCGGATGTATCTGACTATTGCCAAAAAGAAGAAAGTAGATTTATCGAAAATAATTTCAACAGTGGACGCACTCACTCAACATCTAAAAAGAATATATTTCCAAGTTAAAAATTGGCTATATGAAGAAGGAAATGGCATTGATCCAACACAGTGGGGATGGGAACTAAAAGATGGCTCGTTAAATCCAATAAAAATGACTCAATCGGCAGGTCCATCAAATATTATGAATTTGATATTCTGTAAATGTAAAACATATTGTGGAAAATTGTGCAGGTGTCGGAGACAAGGATTGACTTGCAGTGTTGCACGAAAATTGTTTAGGCTCAATTGTACAAATGTAGAAAATTATTCTGTAACCGAGATAGTAGCTGCTCAGATGGTTTGAGATAGATAGTTGAAATGATATTATAATAAAATTTGATAATCTGAAAAATTGTTTGTAAATGAACAGTAGTAGCACATGTACACACGTATATATGTATGAAATAATATAATATGGGTTTTACCTGTCGATATATTACAAATAAATCAATAAATAAACAGATACACTACAAAATTCATTACTGAATAAAATAATTGTTATGTAAAACATATTTTGAAAATGTTTTATCTATTAAATGGCTGAATTTTGTTCTTCAAAAATCCTTCCACAAAATATTATATAATCATATCATCAAAATTAGTATATCTCAATATATTTAAATTCGAAAATTTTATCATAACATTTATTTGTTTTATTAAAACTCCCTTAATTATCCATCGATTCTTATACTTTATAATATAGAATATACGTAAATTCATTTACTTTATCGTACAACCAATTTTATTCATAAAAACTTATTCACCTGTTCTATAAACGACCTGGAAGTCCAAACGGTGTTTTCAATATCAAAATCGTGTCCAGTGACCCCGAAAACCCCCGAGTAAAGATTTTATTCAATTTAAAATTATACCTGTAGATGACTCACGTAGGACTTCCTGGTCCCCAGGTATACCACACGGTTTTTTCAGTATCATAGTCGTGTCCAGTGGCCCCGAAAACCCCCGTGTAAACATTTTGGTGCAATTTGCAAGAAAACTAAGAGAAACCCCGTAGACGACCCTCGCGACCAGGACTTCCTGGTTCAGGTACACCATATGGCTTTTATGGTATCTTATTCGTGTTCAGCGACCCAAAACCCCGAGTAACAATTTTGGGCCCATTTTAAGAATGTATAACCGAATAATTAATTTTTTTTATTTGTATTAAAACTTGCACGCGAAAAAATGCATTTTTTCGGTGCACAAATGCAGTTTCTCATTTGTATAATAAAAAGGTGGACAAATGGAGTAAATGCGACAAAGAAGCGAAGGCAAAAAACCGCATTTCAATCCATCTTACTGCACAGGTGTTTGGAACTTTGACCTATTTTCGTGTTAAATTTCCTCGAATAAAAGAGACGTACAAGACGCAGGCGACAAATAATACTCAACAAGCTAACCCGACAACTAAATTTACATTAAAAGCTCCATATCCCATTCAAATATCAAAAGACGATCACTCAATATAGAAACCAACAAAAATATTCGCGAGATTAACAAATATACCACTAAGCAGACAGGATGGACTCTAGGCAAAAGCAGACCAAAAATATCCGACATATTTGCAAAACATCTATCACAAACCTTCAGTGCTTGACAACCTAACTCAGACATGATTATCAACAATAAATTAATTGTCCATAACTTTACGAAGTGTAGAAGTATAAAATGCGGATTTTTTCCAAAAAAAAAAACACGTTAAATTCGGAAGAATGATAAAAAGTTTTTTTATTCAAAATATACTCGATTCCTAGTTACACATTTTCCCATCTTTCGGTTAATTTGTGGATACCACGCCACGTATGTGATAGAGTATTGTCAAGGAGGAAAATGATGTTGTGTTGCCTTTTTCGATATTCTGGTCATTTTGCGAGTAGCGAATGGTTCAAATCGATCAATTGTTGTTGGTAGCGTTTGGTATTAACCGTTTCACCAAGCTTTAATAGCTCATAATAGACCACACTTTTCTGGTCCTACCAAACTCAGAGTATAGTTTTCCTGCCAAAGCGATTCAGTCTTGTGGTTGATATGGCTGATGTGCCTCGGTTTACTCATGATTTTTTACGCTTGTGATTCTCAAAATATATCCACTTTAATCCCCAGTAACAATACGATGCAAAAACTACTTTCTTTTATATCGTTCGAGCAAAATTTCAATGTGTTTTTGCGCCTTCCTATCTGTCTCTCGTTCAGCTCATCTGCCGACCTTCTGAATCTTTCCCATCTTTTGTAGGCGATTAGAAACATCTTGTTGACTAACGTTCAATTGCTCTGCAAGTTGTTTTTGTGTTTGTGAATAGTCTTAGCCAACAATGCTTGCAGTTCCACATTTTTGTATTTTTTTGGCGGTTTTCCGTGTTCCTTGTCTGCAACATCAAAATCACCACTTTTGAAACGCAGAAACCATCGTTCACACGTATCTTGAGATGAAGCAAATTCGCCATAAGCTTTTCGAAGTAATCGGTATAATTCAACAGTAGTTTTCTTTAAATGAAAACAAAATATTAATGCTGTCCACGAATGCTCTTTATTTGTCACAAATTTAGACAAATTCAACGCAGCCAAACAATGCTATCCAAACACTTTTTTAACTTATCACTTGTGCGCGTTGACTCTTGTTGGTGGCACAATAAAATGGCATATACATCAAATTTTTATACCCTACACTGTATTGGCACACTATCTGTTGTCTTAAATCTGCGCTTCATACTTGTACACTTGGTACATGCACTATATCTAGTGATTTTTCCAATTAAACTATTTTCACCTATAAAAGTTAAAAACCAAATTCCCACAGATCCCCTGGTTATGATCTCATAACAGGCCAGATTTTCAAACAGCTACCGAGAAAAGCAACAGTGGTTATAACTACCATTTTAATAACTAATGAGGATAAATTGCAAGTCTAGTCTGCGAGTAATACAAACAGGAAAATTAGTTTAAAGTACAATGAGTATTTTACGTGCCGTGTGATATATGGATCCATCTTGTTAAAACATGATGCCATTCAAGTTGAAAACATTGGTATCATTAAAAAAGGTTGTTTGTCATTTACTTATAGTGTACATCATTGAAAGTAGCAGAGTTGCCAGATTTATCCCCATTAAAATACCGGCCAACGACTCCTACACTCTATAATGCACACATAATAGTGCATTTTGTGGTAAATTGGTATTTTGTAAATACTACGTAGATTTTCACTCTCTACCTGCGACAATTTACAATCCATTTAAAGAAAATCAACCTTATCGTATAATATGATTTTTTAGCAGAAATTATTAATTGCTGTATTTTCTAAAAGCTATTTTACAAATTTACTTTATTTTGATAGTCCGCTTTTTTAAATTCTTGAGTTAATTGAACTGATCCTTTGTTAAAATTCAATAGGTGTGCATAGAAATGAACCGATGTGCTTAGTTCTCATGCACATTATCATTTACTAGTATAATATTATCACCTAAAAAAACTATTGCACTAATAACAAATTTTTGTTTTTCTAATAAACATACTACTAGTTTTATATTAAATCAGGAATTGCTTGGTCATTTGGCACATTATTGCCTCCAGGCAAAGGTTAAAGTTTTCTTCGTGTAATCGTAACGGATCGCTCGTCTTATTAATAAATTTGAATGATATTAATGAGTTTATACATCGTATATCACGGAATGATAACTTTCCTATGCTATTATACACCATTGTACAAATGCAAACTTTGCAGCACTCAAATGGGATGCAATTCAAATCCTAAAGTTTAATTTGGATATACTTGAGAAGTAATACAGTTTATTGTTTTGGTATATGCACTGTTTTCAGTCAAGTAATATTTATTGATTGGCCTATATTGACCTAGATGAGAGCAATAAAATATGATAAAATCCAGGAGCGTCTGCGTCTGGGTGGCTGCAAACAAAAAAGTGCTTCGATTTATGAGCTGCTGATTTGCTATTCACCAATCCATCCGGTTAGCGTCGTGTTTTACAGCCAATGTCACTTAACAAATATAGCAATACTAAAAAAAAAAGCTTCAGCTCCTAGTTGCTTTAATACTGTCTTCCAGGCCAGCGGAAGGTATATTAAAAAATTAAAAGAGTGCAGAGGACACCACACGAAATCGGAGGGCTGAAAATATATTACAAATAGCAACATATAAAGCACATTTTTTATAGACTGATTATAGAATGGAAAGATTAAAATATGAATTTGGAATAACTAAACGGGATGTTCCAAGAATACATCAAAAACAGCAAATAAAATTTTGAATAAAAAAATTCTGGACAAAACAAACTGTGAACAATATGAGTAATAAAATTACTAAAGCCATAAAGACAAAATTAAATTACATTATATATACACATATATATATATATATATATATATATATATATATATATAATATATAATATATATATATATATATATATATATATATATATATATATAATAATGGTAAGGCTCTACGCCCCGCGTGGGAGCACGGCCTGCGAACTGAGAGGTTAAGGCTCTCATACGTTCGCTCTCTCTGCCCGGTCGTCGCGCACCATCTCTGATGCGGAGCGATGTGGCAAGCACCGCACCTTAGACGACCGCCATTATTACCCCTTGTTCGAATGAACACAGGTACTCAATTATTTTTAGTGACTGAGTAGGCCACCCGCCAGGCGTCAGAGAGCACCGGGAATTGAACCCGGGTCCGTCAGCATCGCAGCCCGCGCCTCAACCACTGGACCACTCTGGCGGTTATATATATATATATATATATATATATATATATATATATATAAGCTAAAATGCTGTCACAATAACTAATAAAAACAAAATTCTTCAGATTACAAAGGCATGCTGCAAAGAACTGTATAAGATGAAACATCCAAATCCAAATAGATAAACGTACAACACGTAGAAAAATAAAGGATAATTCTAAAATTGCAAAAGATGAAAAGCACCAGCAAGTAATAGACTACTTGCAGAGACTTAAACTGTGGGGTGAAATGTATACTAAAGGAGTTTTATTGACTTTACACAGTGGGATTTAAGATAGTAGAAATGAAGTCGGAGTCACTTCTTTTATACACAAAAGGAAAATGCATCAAATTTGGATAACTATAAACTAATGAGCGTGTATTTGTATACCGAAAAGCTTTTTACAAAAATAACAACCAATCTCTTAATCAGTAAATTTGACTTTTTTATCATCCGAAAAACCAAATTGGGTTTTGAAAGAATTTTATCTCCAATAGTTATTTACAAACTATTCGAATTCTAAAAGGAGTGCAAATAAGTCTCCACCGTTTTTTATTAATAATTAGGCATTTATTGTGAAAGAACGAAACCTTATGTTTTATTCAAGGTATTTTCCATCGCTAGCCACTACTTTTTCCCATCTTTCTGGCAGCATACGGATACCATGTCGAAAGTACACTATATCTTGTGAGGCCATCCACAAATCGACCCAATTTTTGGTATCTTTATATGATGTGAAGTGTTGCTCAAACAGGCCTTGTGCCCTCGATCGGAACAAACAATAATCGGAAGGGGAAAAGTCTGATAATTACGGCAGGTGAGGTAGGGCTTCCCAATTGAGTGTTTCCAAGTAGGTTTTGACTGGCGCCGCAACATGTGGTCTTGTCTGGAGTAGTAGAATAAATAGAGATAATAAACCGAGATAGATTGCTTATAGCAAATAATGTTGTATAATGAACATTCTATAGATATTAACAGCAAATGTATTTAATGGATGTATACTTCCCATGTTACTATTTAAAACAGAAAGTCGGACTTTTAACAAATCTGTTATCAATAAAACGAGCGTTAACCTACGAGTTATAAAGTGTAAAATGGTCGGAATAGTCACAAAATAAAAAAAAAAAAACATGGTTATATATGTATAAAAAAATAGAAATGAGAATAATATGTAGCAAAATTACAAGATAAATGGGCAAGTAATTTATTAAAATTCAGACTAAAAATGTGATGGCCTAATGATATAGAACGTACAGGCAATTTTAAATGGCAAGAAACAGCACATAGTAGATCATGATTGAAGCAGTCGTATGTAGATAAGTCGCCAAACAAAGTTGTAAATAATTAAAAACATTAACTTGAGTAACTGCTAAATATAATTAATTAAAACTAAAAAATATCAGTTTTACTACATTTGTAAAATTAGGACAATCAAAGTTGTAATGAAATGTTTCGTTCAATGTCATAAATTTATTGAAAGAATTACTATCGTTAAACTGCAAAAATATAACAAATACAAACATTTATAAAAACTTACTAGCTAATGCTATCGGTTTAAAAATTAAATTAAGTATCCAAAATTTAATTTCAAAAATGTAATACGAGATATATCTTTATAATCGGAATTTACATATATTTAATGCAACATTGTGAAAGTTGCAGCACAATGCTAATATCAAAGTTTGGATATTAGTCTAGCGATTAATAAATGTAAAAAAGTTTGTTATAATATATTAAACGTATATACGAAACGATTTTGATAGGTTCATTATTATAATTTTTTAGATGTAGCTGATTTGAAGTACCATTTTATTAAGCCTGTCCCGCATGCCACAGTTCTAAGAGTTTTCTCCTAATCACTTTTCCGGTAGTGTTGGATGGTATTTCTTTTACAAATCTTACTCCCCTGTGGAGCCTTTTTTGAACGGATATTCTCTCTAAAATTAAATTCACGTTAAAAGCATTTTATTTCTGTAGCTAAAATTGGCTGTTTCGGCCAAAAATAAATTTTATTTTGAGAGTAAAGCGTATGAACTGCTAAATTTAACATGACTTTAATGTATTTACCTTAACAGTGTTGTAAAGAAAAACTACATAGATCAATTTTTGAATTTATCGTATCATTTCGAGTTAAATGAGAATTTGCCACCTGCTCTAAAGTTAAAATCTTTATCTGCATTT
This sequence comes from Sinelater perroti, assembly GCA_036346155.1. Classification (NCBI taxonomy): domain Eukaryota; kingdom Metazoa; phylum Arthropoda; class Insecta; order Coleoptera; family Elateridae; genus Sinelater; species Sinelater perroti. The sequence continues at coordinate 896,243 of JARFIY010000025.1, read as the reverse complement.
ACACTGACTTTATATGTTAATTGACTACATTGTCAACTATTACAAAAACTAATTTTTTATAACTGAAACTAAATAGAATGTCTATTTTATTTTTCATCACTCTTTTAGAAACTTATTTAATGCGACATTTGGTTGATAAATTTCGTATGATCGAACTATCATCGGCTAGTAATTACAAATTAATATTACGAAAACTTTAAAATCTATCGGCCAACATACACAGCGAGTTAATTTTGTTAATACATTAAAGTTTTGAGCAAACAATTTGCTTTTAAAGCTTTTAAATTTCACTTCGTACTGTATAAAAAGATTAGCACCTGCAACAAAGTCAACAATTTCCGCTTCACCTAAATTTGATTCAGCTCGTTTCACGATAAATGCGAAAGGCACTTCACCGAACCATTCGTCGGGAATTCCAATTACACCACATTGAACAACGTCTGGATGGGTCAAAAGTAATCCTTCCAACTCTGCGGGTGCGACCTAAAATAGCGAGTATTTTCTATATCGGGTTGCTTGAAAGGATTTTACCTGATATCCGTTGCACTTAATCATTTCTTTCATTCTACCGACTATATAAAAATCCCCATCGTTGTCGAAGTAACCTAGGTCTCCAGTATGGAAGAAACCATCGTCGTCAATAGAACTCTTGGTAGCTTCGGTGTCGTTAGCGTAACCTTTCATAATCGTTTGGCTCTTAAAACAGAGTTCTCCAACAACAAGAGGACCGACACTTTTCTGATTTTTACTATCCCACACCTTTGCTAAAACATTCGGTACTAGGGTACCAACACTACCCGGTTTACGATTTCCTATCTTTGGCATAGTGCAGGCACCTGTGGTTTCAGTTAACCCATACGTTTGTCTTAATCTTGCATGTCCTAATCTGCATGTAATTTTCAATATTCCCATTAACGTCAGAATAAAATATTAAGAAAATGTAAAGATAATCAAAAACAAACCTTTTAGAAGCCTCCTGTCGCAGACTTTCCCCTACAGGTCCCGTAGTTACTAGCATATCATTCAGAGTCGACAAATCTACATCTTCACGAACAGAGCTCTTGCAAAGGAAATGCAATAACGACGGAATTAAGTAAAGCGTAGTTATCTTATATTTTTTTATAGCTTCCAAATACGTATCCGGTTGAAACGTATGCAACAATACTAACTCTAGTGGTGTAGCTATGCCAAGCAATAATGTAAATAATCCAAACAAGTGGTAGAACGGAAAATGCAAAATAGTTCTTGTATTAGTTACTATATTTCCGTACTCCTGAAGTCTGGAACATAATTTATATAGCAAACAGAGAGGGCCATAAATACAAGTTATTTGCCTCCAAATTGATAATTCCATTTTCATATTTTGGTGACTAATAAGTACAGCCTTTGGTAAGCCGGTGGTTCCTGAAGATTGAAGAATAAATGCAGTTTGCATCGAATCCAAATCAGCAGGTGTAAAGCAATCGACATCTGACTTATCTATAGCACTTATTAAGTCATTGATGCTATCAACTTCCAATTTTAATTTGGGATCCTTTTGTATGAGTATTACTTTTTCTATAAAACTTAAACCTTGTTTAGCTGCTAATATCGCCTCGACGTTTTTTTCGGAACATATAATTAGTTTAGGTTTGCACAACTTAAGTGCATGTATTAGCTCATCTAAAAATTATAATTAGATTAAAGGAAATTAATTTCGGTTTTTTAAATTTCTTACTAGTCTTGTATGCGGGATTTAGGAAGCTAGTGGCGATACCCACGTAAGTGGCGGCAACAACAGGAATGCAATAGTTGATTACATTTTCCGTTATAAGCGCTACTACATCATCTTTCTTAAGACCCATTTTTTCGTAAACACGCGCCATTTTGATGCTACCTTCCAGAAGGTCTCTACTTGTAAGCACATTGTCACTGTTAAATTGCACCTGTAAACAATATATTACTGCAATTTAGAATAAGATTTATCTAATCATAATAAGTACTTTTTATTTTATAAAGTATGTTCGTTTTTTTGCAGTCAAATTTTATTTAACTGCTTTAGCTGTTATTTAGTCAATTGTATTTTACAAATTAAATAATTAATACATTTTATTTCTAAAGAAAGTTTTTAACTTACAATTATTCTGTCGTTTGGATTTCTTTCTTTTAAAACATTGAACAGGTGTCTTCCATATGATTCTTGTGGTACGTTATTACACTGATCGGAACTAGCCAATATATTGTAATTTGAAGACATGTCGAATGTATTTCGGAACTGTTTTACCAGCACTTTCTGTAAGTGAAACAACTTAAATACTTTAAACGAACCGAAATGATAGCAATATCTCCTGTTTACATTTATTGCAACAGCGGGCGTGCCAGTCATTTTTATTTGATCTTAAATTTATATTTACATAAACAAAACTGTTAGGCTACATTAATAGTACTTCAGTAATTACTTTTTATGACGTACAAGTACCTTATTATTTTTTATTTGTGTGTGGTTATATATGATTTATCTAAAAATAGAAGGTTCGTTAGAGTGTCGCGTTCTTTTTATTCTGGTACTAATAAACACTTTGTTTCCCAGTTTGCGTCAATTCTATAATTGGTCATGCAAATAATTAATTTGCCTTTATTAAATTATTTGTTGTTGTGCATGTTTTAATGTATTTTTTATTTAAGTAGACTACTTATTTTAAGATTAACTTATTAATTTATTTTTTTAATTATTCCTAATGATATGTGTTGTTTAGATTTGTGTAGTTAATTTAATGTGGAAATCTTAATGAATGGATAAATAATACAGCTTTTGTGGTGATAGTATGTTTTATAAAAACAAGACCGACTAGAAATGTAGCTGCTGTTCCATTTTCTAGACTGATACAGAACTTGTATATGAAAACGAGCAGTATTAAGAGTAAACAACATGTGTAGATTTGCAAAAATCAGTCAGTTTCTTGAGTAAAGTTATAAGAAACAATTTGATAGTAGTTCAAAGTTTTTTATGTAAAAATAATGCACAAATTAATTGTGTTTCAATTCCTGCACTTTCTCAGCAAAACTTAATATAAAAATGTTTTATACATTGGTAATTATTTACCCATATATATATATAAAGTCATTAGAATCCAGTACTGGCCCATGCAATTGAGTATGTCAAAGATAATTTCAATACCAAAATCTGGTAAAGATCCTAAACTGATCAACTTCTCTCGACCTATAGATTTATTGTCTGTAATTTTCAAATTATTCGAGAAACTTCTATTTCACAAAATTGACTCAAAATTTAAGTCGAATGATTGTATATATAATTTGGAATCCGTAGAGCCCATTCAACCGTTCAACAATGTTATTGGATAACGAGTAAAATCTTAGAATCATTAAATAATAAATATACTACACTGCCGATGTTAGTCAAGTATTTGATAAAGTCTGGCACTTAAGCCTACTTTACAATATTAAAAACTCCTATCACCGTACTAAATCTAAATCTACTATAATCCTACTTTAGTGGTCCACAATTTGGTTTCACGGGGTAGTATACTAGAACTATTATTATACATACCATACACGTTCGACATATGAACAAGCTCATTTAGGTTTACAAGAATACAAACGTGGACTGAAAGGTACAAAGTCCAAATAACTGAATCAAAACCTAAGTATGCAACTTTTACATTAAGAAAAACAATATAGCGATAATTCAAGAAATTTCAGTGAAACATCTAGATGTACATTTGGACAATAAATTTAATTGGAAAACGCACATCTGCATGAAAAGGACAAGAGAACTCAGTTGGTTGATTGGTGGATATCATTTAACAATAGAAAATAAGATCCTAATTTATAATGCTGCCATAAAACTAATACGGATCTACGGAATAGGGCTTTGGTGATATGCCAGCAAGTCGAACATCGGAATCATCGAAATATGCCAATCTAGAATATTAGGAACCATATTTGACGTCCAATGGTACATCACTAATGAAACGCTGCACATCGACCAAAAAATTCAAAGATAAAGGAAGTTATCTCTGACAGAAGTGTAAATCACCACAGAAAGTTGGAATCACACTCAAACCCATTAATTATACGGCTAACGCAAAACCATCCAATAAGAAGATTAAAGCGATAAGACCCCTTTATTGGAAGATATCTCATCATGACAACTAGTCGGCTTCCCAAGCCAGATAATTAGCTTATAGAACACCCATATACTCTAATTGCTAAACAAATAAATAAATAAAAATAAAAGTTAAAGACTTTAATAATGACATTTAGCTTTTCATTTTTTTTATATTAAAATAGCAATCAGAAATTCTATAAGCTATTTGGATAACTTAGAATTCATTTATTATACTGAATTTACTAGCGTTTTGATAAGGTTTTCTTCAGTAATCAGACCCCTGCTATCTTACTTCAGGTCTATTGGCCAGTGTCGTTTTAATATCTGTTACTCCGATATAGCAATAATGGTTGTATGAGAAAATTTTTGTGAGTTGCTAGTCTGCTGTGGTGTTTATTACTTCTCTCTTGAATGACATCCGTAATGAATAGTATTCGTAAGTCTTGATGCAGCGTTTGGTTACTCATAAACCATGGTGCATCAACCATGTCTCTGATAATTTTGGATTGCGATCTTTGGATTATAGCAGTGTTTTATTTGCTGGCACATCCCCATAGTTCGATGCCAAATGTCCATATCGGTTTGATAACAACTTTATATAATAGAATTTTATTCTCTAGTGATAGCTTAGACCTTCTTCAAAAGCCAATATAATTCTTTAGAACGTAAATCCATTTGTTTCCTTTTCTTCTGTGTGTGGTATCTCCATGTAAGTTTTGAATCTAGGCGATTTACAAGGTATTTTACACTTGTAGATACCGGGAGCTGTATATTGTTGATGGTGACTGTGGACATTATTGTTTCCGTAGGATAAAAGTTACTTGTAGAGACTTTGTTTCGTTAATTTTAACTTCCCATTTATCTAGCCATTGTTGAAGTAGATTAAGATGGACTTGTAGGCGTGCAGATGCTATTAGGAAATTTTTGTTTACTGTATTGTCAGCAAATTTTTCTGTGATTGTGGGAAGATCGATTGTATATATCAGATACAGGAAGGGTCCAAGGACACTGCCTTAGGAAATACCCGCTTTAATTGGGTGGAAGATAGAATTTGCTCCATTTACCCTTGTTCTAAATTTTCTGTTTTCAAGGTATGATTTTATCAATATATAGTAAGACTCCGGTAGGATGCGTTTGATTTTGTATAACGGACCTGCATGCCAGACTCTGTCTTTTTCGGGTTTTAGTATTAAAATTATCTACTTGTGGCCAATAGTGAAATCTGAGTACAGCATTAAATATATATGTCAACATAACTAGTTCTTTCTTGGGAAGTTCTTTGAGTAACTGGGAGTAACTTGGTTTATTACTGGAACTTTTTTATTGTTTAAGAAAGATATTTCTTCCTGTACTTCTTTAGGGTCGAAAAGATGTATACTGTGCATATATGCATCTAAAGTGCTGTCACTTAGGAAATTTAGAACGTCTCTGTCTTGTGTATTGTTATTTGGAATAAATACTGTGTGTTAAGTGTTCTGCAAAGGGGTCTGCTTTTTCTTGATTGGATTTGGCCCACGGTCCGACAAATGGGGATTTAAAACGTATTAGTAGTATTGCCATAATTGGTTTTCTTGAGATTTTAATTGGTTTCCAAATACTATTGTCATGTCTACTAAGACTAGTGATATAATCTGAGAAACTTTTATCTCGAAGTTCTCTTAGTTTTAGTTTGAGTTTATTGTTTAAGTGATTATATTGCATTTTATCTGCTGGGGCATGTTCTTTGTGAGTATAAATTTGGTGTAACTTGTTTGGCAGCTTGTTGTATAGTTAAGATTAACTTGTTGACTCCTTCTTCTAGTTCAGTAGGTGTTTTTACTATTTTTTTCAAATTAATTTTTGCTGTTATCTCGTTCCTATATATATCCCAATTTGTTTTTGTTGTGCACAATTTTGGTACACGTTTTATATTTATAACCGTTGAACTAACCGTCGCTATGATAGGTGTGTGATCAGAAGATAAGTCGTAATTGGGTACCACTTGTGTGTAAAGTGTCGAAATACCGCTAGTCACAAACAAATCGAGGATATCTGAAACTTTGTTCGGATCAGTAGGCCACTATGTGGGGGTTCTGGTCGATAAAAATTAATAATACTTGTTATTCAGTATCTTTAATAATTCTCTTTCTTTAATTGTAGTAGTTCTGAAGGTGTTTTTACTATTAAAGTCTTCTCCTGCTATAAATGTGTGACATAGTATACCAAAAAACTCTTGAAAATGCTTTTTTTCGGGTTATGGCAAGGGGAACAGTATACTGCAGTAAGTGTTAGATCGTAAAGAAGTAATTGTATTCTAATGCTAGTAGCTTGTAGATAAGATTTTTCAAATTTTTGGAGTTCATAGTGGCTAATTGATGGTTTAATTAGAATTGCCGTTCCGGCATGGACAGAGTTATCAAGGTGTATTGTATGGTAGAGATGGTAGTGGAATATTTTAAAATATGTTCTACTGGTGAAGTGTGTTCTATTAGATATTCTTGGAGGAATATTTCTAATTCTTCTTTGCATTGAGCTAGCCCATTGGCGTTCCACAAAGCAATTCTAAGAAATTTAGCCATTACTTAATATTATTAATTAGCATTGTAAGCATATTCATTACCATGCTGTTTTGTTGTATTAATTGACTAAACATGCTTTTAAATTCTTCAAAGATATTATTTAGTTGCTAGCTTTTCAAATTGCATGTGGCTTAAAAGTTGGTGTGCAGCTCTTAGCACAACTAATGTCGGACTATTAAATCTTAGAAAAAACGTCATTAGAAATGAGATCCAGCACTATTCAGCGGATAAAGAATTAGATAAATAAAGGCTAACTAAAAATAATATATATTGGAACAACTCCATATTTCTGAAAAAATATATTTAATGTTTGAAATATGGGTATAAAATAAATGTACGTACAATAATTAGATATTATTAAAACATCGTTAAAATGGTAACAGTAAAGAGCAAATATTTTTAGTTAGTTGTTGTTGCCATTTATTATTATTAACTTTCCATACATGATCTGTCTAAAAGTATGAAGCCATATAATACAAAAATATTTATATACATTATACGGCTAGAAGTACTCGAACACCCACTGTTTTAGAACGAGGGACTCATCTGACACGTATTAATAGAATGTCAATTCGTTTTTAGCACCAATGTCAGCCTAGACTCATTTGACAAACTTTCAACCAGCTTTTGATGTATATCCGTAAGAATTGCTTCCATTTCTACATGAGAGCTCTAGTGGGTCCAGTCAGTGAAAATCGGTGTTAAATAAAATTGAAATCGGGGCTCTGCAAAGACCAGTTTATATTTCAACATTTGTCCCTGCAAAGTACAGTAGAAAAAGTTTTACTGTGTGGATAAAACAGTTACTCTGTTAGTACAGAAAAAGATTTTGACCGAAATATTCCAAGAGAGTTGGAAGTATAGAGGTGTCAAGAAAATAAGAGATCCAAGTCGAACCACGAGAAACAGCCCCAAACCATAATGCTTCGTCCACCAAGCTTTATTGTTGGCATAATAAGCTTACATAAGTGTTCTCCCGGTATCTACTAAACCCATACGTGTACATGACATTATGAAACAAAATGCATCACTTTACAAAATTTGTTTCCATTGTTTCACAGTCCAATGGCAATAAGCTTTTTTATTGGTAACATTTTTCAGCTCCCGGCGAATAGCCCAAAAAGCTTCCATTAAAACTACTAAGCTTTTTTCCATGTGGTAGTCATAAATGCACGTTTTATCTTCGGTTATATTCTTTTTGGAAAACTAGTTTATTGATAAAAATCTGAAGCAAGTAATTAACATCTGCTGCTTCTACCCTGATAACAGTAGCTACTAAACGGATTTTGATGCGACGCGTTTTATGTCAAAATATTCCATCACAATTTTAGACACTTCAGTTTTTGAAAACCTTACTACATCTACACGTTTAACCTTTTCCGGCCTTACAGAGCACGGATTACTAATTTCTGGCCATCTCCGAAGTATTAGTGCAATTTTGTTATTTACGGTGAACTAACGCTATTAATATTATTATATTAATATTTTCTGATAGGTCGTGTGTTCAAGATATGCTAAATTATTTTTACCCAGGAAATTTAAGTGTTCTGCTATTTTCCTAACGCGTCTTTAGATAAACTAAGTGCGCTTGTATACTATGTGGTTACATTTAATTTATTGCTCAACAATTATTTCAATACAAGCGATGAAATTGGATTTTGTCAGGTTACCCAATTATCTTTTTATAAAAGAAAGTAGCTAACGAAATCTATAAAAGAATTATGCCCACACTAATATTTTACAAATATTATTTTTATTTTTTAAATTTAAATTTATTTAATCTAACGTAACAAAATTAATAAATTCTCTTTTAAAATAATTTACAATATCTAAAAACATTTTTATCCAGTGCTTATATTTCAGATGTTGCTCTTGATGAAACTGTTAATTTTTCAAATTATTTCAGCAACAAATATTATCATGTCCAGAATTATGAATTCAATAACGTTAGACATTTTTCTTGAACATATGAAGAAAATGCATTTTCACACCTGCAAAATAAACCTGATCAATTCTAGAAGTAGTCAAATTAAATTTACTTACGACTATTTTATGTGAGACTTAGTTAATATTCCTCATGAACTGCAAATGTATAAATATTTTTTCATTTTCCATACTTTTCTTAGAAAACAATTAATATTTTTGAAAAACTTATTAACTCTTGTAATTACAAACATTATTGTATAAGAAGTGTTCTAAAATCACTTTCTTTGAACTGATTGACGTTATTCTTGATTAAATATTCTTTTCCCCATCTTTTAAAATCAATTATGTGGACTGGAAGAAACAGTTTTTTTTTTGCTTTTTAATATTTATTTAAAACATATTTGTTTAAATATTCTATATTGTACACAATTTCCACTACTTTTCAAATGCTTTTTTATCCTGGTAATTTGCAAGTTCACTCCAAACGTTTTTCTTTATAGTTGACAATGAATCATTTGGATGTTTATCTTTATATTTATGCCACTATTGTTTGCATTTTTTGTAAATCTAATGTTTTGAAATGATATAAGAATTTGTTAGACTACCATTGGAATCATCAAGGTAATTTTGCTCACTTTCAGAAATATTTCTTTTTAAAAGTTTATTAATTGAATTTATATAATTTTGAAAAATTTTCAAAAAGTTATTTAACAATTCAATTTATTCTTTATCAAACTTTGTTTTTCAATAATATATTCATTTTTTAAACTTTAACTAAAGTCATTAATTATGATAAAAATATAAAAACTATTTATTTTTACGATATTTGCTTGACTTTCGAGCGTTAAACAAATTCCGAGAGCCGCGCCAAACGAAAAATAAACGGGTATCATTGTGCGCGAGTGATATCTGGCGACCTCAATACAGTAAAATTATCGCACGAAATAACTATGTTTCCCCAACAACAAATCGTACCACAATGCAACAAAATAATCCGTTATTTCAGGAAAATTATTATTACTCTGTAACAGCTGGAAATTATCGGAAAATGGGAAGATAAGTGCCATGAATAGAGTGGGCCAACTCTTTTGACTTTTGACCAAGGCTACACGTCATTGCACTGTCGCATTCACTTATATTATCAAAGAATTTGTTGCACTGTTTATTTATGTGATCGAGTAGAGGCGGTAAATTTAGTTCTTTGTGAATTTGGTCATTCCGCACAAACCATGGCGCATTCACTGAAATTTGAGCAACTTTGTTTTGCAAAGCTTGTAATTTTCTGTGGTATGTATTAGATGCATTTCTCCATACAGGGCACGCATATGTTAAAATAGGCCTCAGTATTGTTTTATATATTAGCATAATGTACTCTACACGCAAATGTGATTTTCGATTTATCAGTGGGTATAGGATACCCTGCCTGGCATAGCACTCACTTAGTTTTTTGTCCACATGGAAGCCCTATCCTAGTCTGGTGTCTAAGTAAACGCCCAAACATTTAATTGTTGAATCTTTGTTGTTCCACTCAATCTTATTTTGGTTTAATTTTATGATTGGTAAGTTCTTTATTTGTTTTAGGCTAAAGATTTTTGCCTGTTTCTTTGTTACGTTGATTTTAATTTTCCAGTTGTTAAACCAGTTGTGCATCTCATCTAGGGTACTTTGTAGATAGTTCACTGCTACTTGAAGGTTTTCACTTTGTGTTAAGATAGCAGTGTTATCCGCGAACATGGCCAACGTAGTATTGTCAGTTGTTTGCAAGTCGTGCATGTAAATATTGAACAAGAGTGATCCCAATATACTACCTTGCGGTACTCCCGCCACTATTGGTCTTTTATTTGATACGACAGTATTCACTCTCACCGAGAATGTTCTGTCTTTTAAAAAGGACGAAATTATATATATTCTGTACCTTAGTCCTAGGTGCCAGACTTTGTCGAAGGCATTTTGTAGGTTGATAAATGCTGCTACAGTGTATTTCTTATTCTTAAAGCCTGTCTCTATTAATTCGGTAATTATCATTAACTGGTGTGTTGTCGAGGGCTTTCTTTTAAATCCCATTTGATGATGAGGTATGATATTACGTTCATTCACTATCTTTTGGATCCTCTCATGTACAACTTTTTCCAATAACTTAGAGAGTGTTGAAAGTAAACTTATGGGCCTGTAACTTTTTGTACTGTGTTTTTCTTTACCACTTTTATGGAATGCTAATATGTGAGAATGATTCCATTCACTAGGAAAGTATCCTATTCGAAGGCAGGCGTTAAATATATTTGTTAGGATGGCCAATGATTTTTTGGTGAGCTGTTTTAATATATTATTTGTTATTTGATCTGGACCTGGCAATTTTTTTTTGGGTAGTTTTAAAATAAATTTCTGAATGTCTGCTGGCGAAGTTGGTTCTATCTCTATGGGGCGTTGACTATTAAAACTATTGTTTGTTTCAATTACTTTTTGTTGCTGGTTTTGTACGGTGTTTGCGTCATTGGGTGTAAATACTTTTTCAGAGAGTGGTGCTAGAAGATTAGCTTTGCCTTCGTCAGTTGGATATATGTTGCCGTTGGCTGTTAGTGGGGGAATGATGTTAGGTTGCATTAATAATTTTTTGGTAGCCTGACCCATCGTTGCGTCTGTTGACTAGAGGTCTTCAGTATATTTGTTATATAAATTATATCTGTAGTTGTCTAATTTTATCCTGACTCGGTGAATGAGCTGATTATAAAACGTTTTAAGATGTGGTCGTCTGGTCCGTTGCCATTCACGTCTGGTTCTGTTGTTTAGTTTAATTAAGTTGGCTATTTCGATTGGAGTATGGATACCATTGCGTTTTGTTTTTGGTTCAAAGGTGTTAGTGCTGGAAGTACACTTATTTTTACTGTTTGAGTGTACTGGTTGACTGCCTCATCAATATCGCTAGTAGAATGAATTGGTCCAAAGTTTTTCTTATTTTTGTCAAGCTCTCCTTGAAACATATTCTAGTTTAATTTGTCTTTAATTAATTTTGGTAATAGGAGTGTTTGCAGTAGATCGCTATAGAAGGAAAGTGTTACCGGTAGGTGATCTGAATAAAGTTCATTCAAAACTGTTTGGTAGATAGGTGTTTGAAAGTTTTTAAATAAAACCACAACCAAGATATTCGGTTTATAATCTGTTCTACAGGGGTAGTAAGTATATTCTTTAGGGTCTGATATTTGTATGTTGTGGTTTGTCAATATTTGATTTAGCCTGGCACCATTAGGGTTATCAGCTCTATATCCCCAGAATTTATGTTTGCAATTTAGATCGCCAATTAGCAATGTTGGTTTATTTGTGCAGAAAATTTTTGAGATGTCTTCTTCTAGAATCCGTTTATTGGGTTGTTTATAAGCTGCGTGAAGTATGATTTCAGTTTTATTTTGAAATATCAGGTTAACAGCTGCCGTTTCTAGGTTTTCAAGGTTTAGATCGGGTAACTGGTAGTGAGCTAATTTTTGTTTGATTGCAATTGCCACTCCTCCCGATGCTGTCTGCGTTTGTCTATTCCTCCTATATACATGGTACTCTGGCAACTTGAAAATTTCTGTATTTATAAGATGTGTTTCAGTGACGCAAGCCACGTCAACAGTATGTTTCAGCTATTTTCCATTTAACTTTACTGATGGGCAGTTATTGTTTTTCATCGTTAACGGGACTTGAACTGATTTATTTTTGTTCGCTTTTGGCCACCATTTTTAACTACATTTCTACTTTTTTGATATTAATTTGCAAGTTTTTGGTACCTCTCCTTTAAGTGACAAGTAAAGTATTGGTCCAAGTACGCTTTCTTATGGTACTGCCGAGGATATAATTTGTAGGACCATTAAAGCGACGTGTTTAACTCAGAAGCATGTTTCTATTAAATATGAAGTCAACAATTCGTAACCACTGTGAGATAAAGTTTTCTTAAGGCCAAAATGCTCATAAAAATTATTTTTTTCATTCATAGAAAACGAAATTTCTGATAAAAACAGATGTACTAAAAATAGCTATGTCTACAGGTAGAAACAAAATGTGACGTAAGCTACAAAAAATTTAATTAAAATTATTTTGGATGGAAAGTGGAATTGCAGTAAACATCACAACAGAACTTGTAACCATACACCAACTTTCTAAAAGATAAACTGTAAGCAATACAAATATATGTCTTATTCATGAAAGCATCTAAGGACTATTCGTTTAATCTATTTGATTATTGTTACTTCTAACTAGCAATTGTTATTTAATTACAACTTTTGAGATTTCTATTTGCAAATGGATTTACAAGTAAGGTATCTAATCGCTTACTCTCAAAATTTATTTTAATTTCAATAAAAACAACCAGTAGGATTCTAAAACTGATGGTCAAAAGAGCTGACGATTCCTAGTTTAGGCGCTAGAGGACGTTTTCTGAAAATCTGTTTTTGTATGTTTCCCCTTATCTTTACCCGGATGGAAAAGCAATTACATTAGCATATGCACCTAACATCGCATCATAGGTAATTAAATGACCCATGCGCAGACAATTTTACCCCAAGTATAGCAGTTTAAATTCCAAATATAGCAGCATTCACAACTATTATTAGAAATTAGCATGTCTCATTAGAAATAGGTGGCGCTGACTACAGAACGTTCTGGCTCCTGATTGGCTGAGAGTTCGCCAGCACTTTTGACTATCACGTTTCTGGTCGGCCTTTTTTGTCCTACGCCTGTAATAATGGTGGAGAAAAACTACAATTACAAGTTTAAAGATTTTGATCTTCGTGTTTTGGGCTACATGTCGAGAGACATTTTAAAAGCGTAAATTGATGTTGGTCACAACAAAGACTAAAGTTCTACAGTCACACTATGATGTGCTCAAATCCTTCAAAATTCCCGTAAATTGTGTTCAAATCTGTTATAATTGGGAATGTATCTTGCATACGACTTAAATTAATTATTAATTACACAACATTTTTAGTCTACTGGTCTTCCTAAGCAAGCTAATCTTGAAGAGTGTAGTTGCTAAATTAGATTTTTGGAATCATGTATTTACTGTATTGTAATCTTTAGCAGTGCAAATGATTTTTTGCAGTTCTATCGTTATGTGATGAAATTAGAGTTTATATTACAAAAAATCCCGAATGTTCTTTTAAGATTCATTGCACTTTAAAAATTAAAAAATAAATTCGCAACAATGGTTCTAACAAAGATTTAAAAAATATTGTAAATAGATAAATGTTTTTTCAGGTTTGCTTTATTAGAAATAAAAATTGGCAGCAAAAGTAAAAATAAATGTGATGCTTAAAGTATGCGAAACCCTCCGGATATAACGGTATAGACTTCATATTTAACTGGAACTTTACATTTGATGGGTCAATATCTTTACATGTTCTTACATATCTTTACATGTTCTTAAGTTTTATAGTCTTTCTACATCTGGTGTATATATTCCGTAGCTACATTCTTAGATCAAATACAGAAATACAGTTATATACTATAAATGTTTTTTATTTCTGCTATTAACTAGTAGTATTATTTGACAGTTATTACCTGATCAAGTGTTGCCAATATACAATTTGTTAGCTATATAAAGAAGTGGTGAAAAAAAAAGTATACGTAATAGTGGAACAGGACATGAAATAAGAAACAGCTTATAAATTTAAAGAGACAATAGAGTACCAATATATTGTAGAATGTTAATGTTTATAATAGTACAGGAACAAAATGAGAATAGTGTAGAACTGGCTTCAGAAACTAATATTGTTTTTCTTTGGATTTCTAAATGTGTATTATTTCTTTAAGATACTGACTGCAGACTATGACTAATTACTTCGTGTAGTTTTATAAAAAAAAATTGGTGGTAGGAAACCTTAAATACTAACTGATCAGATCACTGACAAAAGTGCATTAAAAACAAGTTTTGTGGAAAATTAACAAGAAATCAATTTTTCCCTATTTTTAAATTTATTTTCTAATTAACTTTAAGCAGAATTAATGTGTAGTAGAATTTTACGTATTTTATATGGAAACCATACTAAGTAGTCATATTTATTTATTACAATTATTAGTTTTTTTAATATGCATACTAAAATGTTCTATTTATAAAACATATATAAGATATTATATGTATATTCTGTAATTTTTTCTATAGATATATAAGATATAAAGTTTTAAAAATTTTATTTGTTTATGTTATCTCTTAAAATATAGATTTTATATATATATATATATATATATATATATATATATATATATATAAATCATACAAATTTATTACAACTTATACTGCATAATATATTGTATGTTAATAAATGAGTAGACAATGCAAACTATTGCGTTGACATAATTCTAAGATTCCTACAGAATGATCAAGTACAGATATTTACTTGGAGTTATCGTAAATTTATTATTCTTGTCATAAATACGATTAGTTAAGCAGTATGTAAATTTAACAGTGAATTAGGGGGTATAAGAATAGCAATACAGTAAATCAAGACAAAGTGTTATCACATGTGAATATTTTGTTAAAACTGTCAGAATTAGGCTTTTGCATTTTAAAAATAATGACAGCAATGACTAAAAGAGATGCAAAACAGCTATACAAAGTGTCCCAAAAATTGACAATAAATTTGGTGTTTATTAAATTAGAAAAATTGTATGAGTTGATAGAAGATGGAGCATTTAATTCCAAAATTGTTTAAGGTAATGAGGATAGCTCTAAATTAATTTGCTCAATGAATCGACACAATTGAACGTACCTGGTCCTTCGAAACCCGTATGCTACTATGAAACATTACTTGAACTTATAATGTGGTATTAGGACAAGTCCATTTTTTTATCAAACAGCCAATGGTGATGTTGACCTAAACATTTTGCAAGCGCCCGTGTGACCATGCATCAAAGAGTTGGTTGGTGACGAATAAATTTACAAAAAGAACACCACTACCATAATTATATAAGGGGCTGGACAAATTGATTAGAAAAAAGAGTGGTATTAAACATTTTCTATTTTATTTATGAAAATACCTCAAAGATGAGATTTACCACACAAAATCACAATTAGTTAATAACTTAAAGAGGAAATCAAAAGTTGACTTCTATTTTTTGAGACGTTTTTTGTATATGTATAATCCAAATAATAATAGTAAATTATTTAAACGAAAACTTTACTATCGTATAAAAACAAATGGAAACTGACACAATTACCTCTTAGTCCTGTAAGCTTATAAATTTTCCTAACTAGTCAAACGTTTTCTAATTGGACTTGTCAAATCATTTCCACATGTCAATTATACGTGATAGATCATTCAGTAACGTTTCCTGGTTTTATTATTATTCTAAGAATAAAAATCTTGTTTATTAATACATTTCGACAAACAGCAATACTGCTAATTACGTTAGAAAGTGCATCTCGGATATACGGAGATTGCAAAATGGATCATTTTACTACATCGATGTTATTTGATGTTCGTGCAATTCGGAGTCTTTTTCATCGCATTCTTACCACAAAACCAGTACTTATAAAGTTTTCCATTTGCAATAAAATGATCTTTAATTGGGAATAGAGGCCCGAATGTAGGTATGTTTCGATACCAAAAACGTTCTGTTTGTTCATTCATGACGTGTTAGCTACTAAGGAGTCATCTAAACCACTTGCATCTAATGAAATTACAACCTCAGACCACCCTTCGTAACCTTTCTCTAAAATTAGAGAAAAATATATGTCCTATCTTGCATTTCCAGAGTGTATAGATTTTATTTTTAGTAAATATTAACAAGAATTAAAGTGATATTATTCACCGAAGAAACTTTTCATGACTTAATAATATTCTTATTATTAATTAGGATAGATCATAAAAACTGAATCGTTCCCTTAAATAAGACCAACAAATATAAACACATTATTTTAGTTTTAAAATGTTCCCTGTAGACTCAACACGGCACTTTATTTACTATTAAGTTGGTCAATTTCGCTAAAAGGGAACGCTTAGAAACCTCTATGGAATTCTGCACAGATTTAGTCTAAAAATATCCAAACGCTGTAGCCTATAAGGGCAAGCTCACCAGCCATCTTTTGACGTTCATAAAATCGGGAAAAACTTTCCTGCACTGTGATTGCATCAATCTTGTTTTGATAGCAGGCCAAAATGTTTCTAGACTCGAAGTAATTTAATATTTTCAAAAATATTGCAACGGTGTATATTTTGGTTTACATTGAAGTACGAAATTAAAAGATCTGTTGAATAGATTTTATTGCATACCAATATAGATACAAAACTACACTAGACGGTTTTAAACATTTACAAGACTAGTTTTTACCGTTCAGGTTATTACGGGTCTGCTCAAATGTAAAAGTTTTAGTTTCTGAAAAAGGAATTTCAGATGATTTGCTGCGACCTGACCCTTTAGTTATTGGTGGCTTTCTAATCGTACTCTTTTGTATGCATCTGTAAAATGCTGTCATATAAGCAGTTTATAAACTAATACCAATATCTTTTTCAATTGTTCTCACTAATAGTCTTAGATTTTGTTAATTTTTTTTTGTCAATGTTACCAATCCCACCCGTTCATTTTTCAAACTTCTTGAACGAGAGTTTAGATAAAATCACATTGGACTTTTTTTTTTAAATGTTTAATAACAGCACTGCAGCTATTCGACGGCTTGCCTATTGTAAGAAAGTGATTAACATAACAAACTGCTAATTCAAAAAAGCAATCTATTTGTCTATTCATAATATAGTAGCAGGACTTTGTATTTTTGCAAGTAAATGGAAATCAGAGTACACCTGTATTATGGCTTGTATGTACCCGCGGGTGAGCAGATTCCTGTATATTTCAACCGGCAGTTTGTATTTTTATAACTACCGGCGATGGAAATCTAATATAATTAAAAATACAACTGGCATAAATTTGGTTTGTAATATATTATTACGTTTCTGTTTAATTATGATTGAAATACTTGCATGTTGCTATAGCTAATCCTACTAAGCATATTTAAGTGCAATCTTGTTGGTGCAAGAATTCAAGAGCCTTTTATGATAGAGTTTGTAAATAAGTGCGTAACACGTGTGCCCCATCTAAGTATTTTTTGTGTACATTACTGTTCGACGTTTCAGTGGATCTATTACACAAATGCTTGACATTTTTTATCTAATTTGTAATTTGGTATAAACACCTCTTATATAAATGCACTTCGGTAGAATTTTGAAGGAATTAATTTTCAAATTATTTCCTTCTTGTATTATAGATGAAAATATTTTTTCTTTGAGATATATTTATTTCATGTTTTTTGAAAGTAGTGTGGTGCTAGCGTAGTTACACTGCAAAAAAATATTTCTTTATTGAGTTGACTGTGCAAAGGGTCCCACCGGTTAAGATAGACGAAATGCCCCCAGATTCGGAATTTCTAATGAACCTAATAATGTTTTATCTTGAGGTAAAAATTATACGCGGACATAGTTCATATGGTCCCAACCCCTTCCTCTCCTCCTAGGGTCAAAAAGGGTTATTTTTTGTTTTAATTTTTTTTCTGTTGATATGTGTAATGCAAAATTCTGAAAAAATTCATAAGGTAGGCTATCAATAGACCTATCAGTAAACATTTTTTCAATGTCATCCAAGGTCATTTTGTATTTAAAAAAAAATAAAAAAACAAAATTTTTATTTTTGAGCTAGAAAGCATTGAGTTTCACGCAGTTTTTTTTTCGCTATTTTATAAAAGTCGATTAATTTTACCTCTAACAGGAACTTTTAACACATTTCCTGTGGTGCGCCACCCTTAAAAATATAATTGTTCGCACTTTTTTTTGGTTTTTTCAATTTTACAGGTAAGGGTTGATATTTAGCAAAAAAACTAATTGAAACTTTTTTATAGCATTTTATAAGACAAAAATTTCGTTTTTTTTTAATTTTTTCTAGATCTAATATTAAAAAAGTTATGACTAATTAAAAAAATTTTTCTGCTTGATTTCGATATTTTCCAATTATAACGGCGCAGGTGGATATTTAGCAGAAAACTCATAAGACATGTTTTGTAGCATTTTTCAAGACGAAAATTTTAGTTTTATTTACATTTTTAGACTTAATACAAAAAAATTATGTGTAAATCTATTTATAAGTTTCTAACAATTACATAGTTAGTTCTTAATTTGTGATTATAGTAAAGTGAATTATAATAATATATAATATCCATGTAAACTACATTTTTAATCTTCATCACTGTTTTTATTAATCTCTGGTACAAAGTTATCTATATCGAAAATATTGGACAGCATTTCGGCGGGCCGTAAGAAAGATGATATATCAAACTAGCCACGTGAGAACAACATCCAACAGTGCGTAATCCATTAGCACAAGTACAACAGTATTGTTGTATCGCATCGATACCTGCGCCTTCTTTGTTGTATTTTACATAGCATTTGTATTCTTTCGATTTTATATGACGTGATCTTACGTCAAACCTTACAATGCCTGGTTCCTCTTTAATGAATTTTAATATCAGTATTCCATCCTCTGTAATCATTTCTCCTAAGTAAGATATTGCTTGAGCGAGTTGGTATGAACCAAGATCTTCCAAAGTCAATTCAGGAAAATCCATATGTTCTTCTGAAGTTGTACTTTGGAAAGGAACTGATTTTTTATTCAAGTTTTCTGCAGTAACCTTTTCAGCAAAATCGTTGACCTCCGGGTATGTCAATTTCATTCTATTAACTATAATATTTGTCTTATTATCCGTAAGGTTAAGTCGTTTTCCGAATTGATTTTGTAGAAAACATGCAATTCGACACCACAGCCCAGTAACCGGCAACATGCTGTTTCGAAATAGGTTGTGCAATAATCGTTATTTTTGGCACAAGACACGGTGAATCGCTTCGATTACCCAACGAAGTTTAGTGACAAATCTCGAAAAGTTCGATTCTTTAGCAGTTAGTTGATTTCTTTTACCTTTAAGAACTGGCATGAGCACCGTGAATCCTTTATTTTTCAAATGGTCCACAACATCTCGAAAACCTCTATCCAAGATAAAAATATCTCCAGATTTAAGAATTTTGCTGATACCATTTGGGTTATTTAATACGCTTTCTAAGATTTGAGCATCGTTAATATTTGCGTTAAATGGTCCAGTGGAGAGGCAGGCGTGTAAATAGCCGCTCTCGTGGATGCGGTGTTGGATACGATACTGATGCGGCTCGTAAGGACCAACAAATGGAGAGGCAGGCGTGTAAATAGCCGCTCTCGTGATGCGGTGTGAAAACGTAGTACGGCCCGTTTGGAAGGTCAGCCGATAAGGCCAAATCGTCCCTTAAACGGCCGTCGCGTAAGCGGATGGGGGCGGCTACCGATATCCACCAACGAATATTGCCAAATCGCTCACCTGAATCGGCTTCGGCTTTGGCTTCGTCGGCGATTCCCAGGTGGCCGCCTCTGCGTTGCGGATCGGGTTTCTTGCGGGTAGCGAATGTTCTTGCGGGTTGAGACACGACCAAGTTGGCCGAGCTGCGGTGCGTGAATGTGCGGTGTTAAAACACGACCAAATTGGCCGCGTTGCGGATTGCGAATGTATGCGGTGTTAAACACGACCAAATTGGCCGCGTTGCGGTACGTGAATGTGCGGTGTTAAAACACGACCAAATTGGGCGCGTTGCGGATTGCGACTGTATGCGGTGTTAAACACGACCAAATTGGCCGAGCTGCGGTACGGGAATGTTGCCGGGCTTCGCGCCTGGCTTGGCGGCAGGTCTTTGCGGGTAATTTGCATTCGCCAGCACCTTTCAAATCAAAAGGTGCCGCCGACGGCGTATGCAGACTTGTCGGCGGAGCAAAAGCCCATATGCCGTTTTGTGTGCGACGGCAAAACGTAGCAGACATCACAGCCGCCATCATGCCGCCGCGATATAAGCGGTTCAAGGGCGAAAAGGCCGCCACACCATACTCCCCGCCTTGAAAGGTCCTGAGCTTTCAAAAAATTATTACCTTATCAAGGAGCTATTAACAGCGGTTTGAAACAATATTGTCATTAAATTCCTGAAATTAACTATTATATTTCAGGTGCGTTAAATTGCGGTTAGATTTATATTGTAACAAACTATATATAAATACCCTATTAATACACTATCTATATATACATGAGTCAGCTAAAATATTGTTTATTGGGTTGGCAAAGGATATAGCTTGGTGACAGGACGTTTGTATGTACCTGACCCGGTTTTTACTGAATTTAATTCGTTAGAAAAGTGAATACTCTGAACTATTCGAATAACAAAATTTTCAGCGATTTGAATATCTTTAACAGATTGATCACCATTACGTTTTTTGCTCGCAAATTTGAGAATGTACATGAATATGCGCAACAGTTTATTCCACGAACAAACACGGGTGACTATAGAGTCAAAAACTCGTGGTTCGAAATTCGCGGCTTTAACAATACGATTGATGACAAAAATAGACCACCTATGTGGCGATGAGTGGATCCACGAAAGCGCTATTGTAGAATCCGAGAAGGCGTATACACCTGTAATAGGTACACGAGCGGAAAGTTTATCACGGACCACGCGAACAAGCTTAGACAACAGCAAAGCGGCAACAAGTTCTAATCGAGCTAGCGTTGTTATTTTAACTGGAGAAACCTTCGACTTTGCACATAAAAGACGGACGGTGATATTACCTTCAGGATCAGTGATGTGTAAATAAACACAACAACCGTAACCACTGAAGCTCGCGTCACAAAAGGCTACGATGTTCACTACCTTTTCCCACAATGCCAATATGGCGCGGAATTTTTAGAGAAGAGTGCGGAAAATCGCGTGCAAAAGCTGAAAAGCGACTGATGATGGATTCCGGAGGAACCTCATCCCAGTCTATTTTAGCTAGCCATAGTTCCTTAATAAGAATTTTGGCGTACAGCACAACTGGAGCTACAACGCCAAGTACGTCGAATAAGCGGGCAACTAGCGATAGAATCGTGCGCTTTGTGCATTTATCTTCTACAGCGACTGTTGTTAAAGAAAAGTAATCGTCAGCAGGATCCCAGGTTAAACCAAGGATTTTAAAATTGTAAATATCGTTACCCATGCCAGAAAAATTTACTGGTGAGCGGTGAGACTCGGGAAGAACCTCCAATAAAGCGGGTGAATTAGTGGCCCATTTGACAAGGTCGAAAGAGCCTAATTTAAATAAATCGATTAATTCGCGAGACAATCGCATGGCAGTCTGTTCATCGGGAACCGAATCGACATAATCATCCATGTAAAACTGAGTTTCTACCAGTTTAGAAGCCTCAGGAAGCGGTCACTATGCTCGCACGCTAAGTTGCGTAACGTACGCATAGCTAGGTAAGGGCTAGGCTTTAGCCCGAAGGGTACGCGGTCAAAATTGTAAGTGCGAATAGGTTCGTTCCTACTGAAACGAAATAAAATTCGTAAGTATTTACGATGGTGCTCGTTTACTCCGATGCGCAAAAACATTTGTTTTATATCAGCGGTCATTGGTATTGGGAATGTACGAAAGTCGAGTAACAACGAGAACAAGTCGGCCTGCAAATTAGGTCCGACATGCAAAATGTCATTAAGTGACAGCCCTGAGTGCGTTTTAGCACTAGCGTCTAAAACGATACGGATGCTGTCCTTATCTGGTCTGACAACGGCGTGATGCGGTATGTAGTAACCCTCCTCTGTCAATTCAGAGTCAGGCACCTGGGACAAATACCCCAGCGTTATATAATCGGCGATAGTTTTATTATAATTTTCGCGTAGGGTTAGCACGCAATCGAATTTACGCTCGAGCGCAAGTAGACGACGGTGAGCCAGAGCGCGTGAATTACCCAGCTCCGAGGGGTTTCGAGAAAAGGGTAAATCAACAAAATATCTGCCGTCTTTAAATAAAATCGAAGAGTTAAAGTTATTTTCGAAATCTAATTCATCTGGACTAATAAAACGTTGAGATGGAATTTCCTCTAACTCAAAGAACTTCCGTAAACTTGTCTCAATGTCAACGTTAGCAAGCGCGGTAAACGAAGATGTAGTACTATGTAGGCAGGTTGCATCATAATGACATGCAATATCTCCCATAAGTACGTAACCAAAGCTGGTTAATATAGCCGGTGGTGCGCGATTACCAGAATCGACCCTATCTCCCAAATAAATATAAGGAAACAGTTGAGCACCAAGAACAACGTCAATTTCTCCCGGTACATTCCAGGATAAATCGGCAAGCGGTAAATTATTTAAATATGACATATCTTCATTTAATGTAATGAAGTTTGCGGGAAGTTTGTCTGTAATACAGTCAACTACTAAAGCACGAATGTAATATTTGTTGTTAGGATTAATTCGCGATTCTATTGCGAAATTAATAAAACCGTGTACAGGTCGCGAGGTCATACCAACACCTTGTAAAGATGAATTGCGTAATTTAATTATGGGAATGTTCAAGCGTTTACAACAATCCATAGTAATTAAGTTATTTTGCGACCCGTTGTCTATTAAACACCTGACGACGAGCGTATTTCCGTTTTTCCATGTGCATAGATCTGTGCGGTCGATAACAATATAGCCGAACTCGAAGCCGCCGCACTAAGCGAAACAGAAGACGTGTGAGGTTGCGTTGCTGAATGCGCTGACTCAGCTATTATGGGCGCACGGTTACCTGCTTGCGGTCCAGCCGCCACAGACGGCTTTAATCGGCGATCATTCTTTAAGTTCGAAAATGCAGTAAAGAATGGTGCTGTTTTTACAAATTTTACAAACGTTCCGTGATTTACATTTAGTTAACGAGTGAGATAGACTTAAACAGTTTATACAGCCGCGTTTCGCTTTAATTAACTCGAAACGCGCTTGCGGTGATTTCATATTTTTAAATTCAAGGCAGCGAAACAGCTGGTGTTCTTTGTCGCATAGCAGGCAACGCGTATTAAAAATCTGTTCACTCGACACAAACGACTTGCAGGCACCTTGTGCGCCACGGCCAAGGCTGTGATAAGGTAAACTGGAATTTGCGCGCGGCTTGGTCTGCGAATTATTAACATGCGAGCGCTCGAGTACTTTGACATAATCTTGCGTAAATGAAATAAATTGTTTACAGGAGGGTAATTCTATTCCGCTCACACTATTTTCGAATTGTTGAAGCGTTTGGGGATCAAGTTTTCTTAAACCACAATGTAACAAGACAAAATCTAATAGGTCGGGAATGTCTAACTGTTTTAATGCGGCGATGGACGCGGAATATTTTCTATATATGTATTCAAACTAACAGCATTACCGACGCATCCTTTGATGTCCAGAATGTTATTTAGATAATGACTGCCTAAACTACGTTTATCTTGATACTTTTAACAAGACTATCCCATATAATATTATAAGTATCCCTGTAGGAATAATACCTGCGGTTAATTTTAAAGCGTCATGAGTTAATTTACTAATCAAATACTGCACACGCTGCGCGTCAGTCAAATTTGTATTTAAATGCACATTGCTACGAAATATTTCGTAAAATATTGGCCAGCTCTCAGTCTTGCCATCGAAAGAAGGTAGTTCAATTGGCGGTAATTTTACGATACCTCTTTTTGATCTAATGTAAATGTTTTGCTGTTTGACAATATAAGGTTGCGTTTATATTTAATACTCGAATATAAATCTTCAATAGAATTTAAACATGAGTAGTCTGAGGAGTCTGATCAATTTCAAACTGCAAATTGTTAATTTCTTCAATTATTGTTTCAAACCTGCTGTATAATTCACTAATAGCTTCAGTTTGAGATAAAAATATTCGTTTGAGCGTAATTCATAATTTGAAATATTCGTTGACGTATTGTATAAACGATTAAATCGTTCGAAAATCGCCTCTTTTGGCAGTTAACTGAACTAATTTTAATTCAAGCTTATCCATTATAAGGGAACTTTACTTGAATAAAGCGTAATAAATTGTATCTGATA
Organism: Sinelater perroti; assembly: GCA_036346155.1. Classification (NCBI taxonomy): domain Eukaryota; kingdom Metazoa; phylum Arthropoda; class Insecta; order Coleoptera; family Elateridae; genus Sinelater; species Sinelater perroti. The sequence continues at coordinate 871,740 of JARFIY010000025.1, read as the reverse complement.
CCGATCCGACTCGAAGGACCAAAATGGAGAGGCAGGCGTAAATAGCGCTCTCGTGGATGCGGTGTTGGATACGATACCGATGCGGCTCGTAAGGACCAACAAATGGAGAGGCAGGCGTGTAAATAGCCGCTCTCGTGATGCGGTGTGAAACGTAGTACGGCCCGTTTGGAAGGTCAGCCGATAAGGCCAAATCGTCCCTTAAACGGCCGTCGCGTAAGCGGATGGGGCGGCTACCGATATCCACCAACGAATATTGCCAAATCGCTCACCTGAATCGGCTTCGGCTTCGGCTTCGTCGGCGATTCCCAGGTGGCCGCCTCTGCGTTGCGGATCGGGTTTCTTGCGGTAGCGAATGTTCTTGCGGGTTGAGACACGACTGCTGGCGAGCTGCGGTGCGTGAATGTGCGGTGTTAAACACGACCAAATTGGCCGCGTTGCAGTACGTGAATGTGCGGTGTTAAAACACGACCAAATTGCGCGTTGCGGATTGCGACTGATGCGGTGTTAAACACGACCAAATTGGCCGAGCTGCGGTACGGAATGTTGCCGGCTTCGCGCCGGCTTGGCGGCAGGTCTTTGCGGGTAATTTGCATTCGCCAGCACCTTTCAAATCAAAGGCCGCCGACGGCGTATGCAGACTTGTCGGCGGAGCAAAGCCCATATGCCGTTTTGTGTGCGACGGCAAAACGTAGCAGACATCACAGCCGCCATCATGCCGCCGCGATATAAGCGGTTCAAGGGCGAAAAGGCCGCCACACCAGTCCAGGTAAATCAACTACATATCCATTTGAAGTGCAAATTGTAAAGGGCTTGCACAACGGTGCCTTTTTTGTCCTGAATATGACTTTTTTTGATAAATGTTGTTACTGCTTTTTTCGTGTCGAAGATAGGTTCCATCACATATTAATATTAATTTATTATCACCAATATCGTGTAGTAATTGAGTTATTGGTGCTGTTTGACTAAGAAAAAACTCTCTGCTCTTAGAATCTACTCCAAAATAATTTGGTAGAACTTCTTTCTCAAAACAATCCAATACTGAATGAATAGAATTATTTACAACTCGCTCTTCAACTTCCATTACAGCTGCAATAAGGTTATATGAGTTTCCAGATTTTAATTTGAATAAAAAATGAGAGATTGAAGTAGATTTCGATTGCTAGAATCCCGCATTGTCCTCAGCATTTCACGTAGCTCAAGAATATCTTTCAACGAATGACCAGTTAATGACTTTATTCTTTCTTCTGACATATTTAGATCCGCATATTTGTCTATAATACGTAAATCTGAAGTTTTGATAATTTGTCAGAAATTTTTAACTTCATCAATTTCAATATCGGATTCGTTAGAATAAACACTAATGTTTTGAGTTCGTTCTCATAAAACGTGAACCTAATAAATATATTTTACAACATCGGTTTCTTTTGGGAATAAAATTTGTTTTTACAAAACTTGGATTCTTGCTTCAAAGGTACATCACACATATTGTACCTTGAAAACAAATGAAACAATATCTTTTAGTCGAAATTACGCGGTCAAACTGCATTATTACAGTTTCTGGTGGAACTTTTGGATAGGTATGCTAAATCCTGATGATAAACTTGACCCTTGCAAGTTAAAGAGGTTAAATCTTCATTAGAAGTTAAACTATCTTGACTCTCCATTTCAGAACTTTCCGAGTTACTGTACAATTGCGTTGCAAGATCTTCAATATTTCCTGATTCTTGAAAACATGGAACATCTTGAATGAATGAATTACTAGATTCCAATGATTCAATGGGTTGTTGTGAAGGTGCGGTTTTTGTTATTTCTTCCGAAATCGTAAAGCTTTTACTAGAGGTCAACGATTTAGCTGAAAAAGTTGCTGCAGAAAACTTGAATAAAAAATCAGTTCCTTTCCAAAGTACAATTTAAGAAGAACGTATGGATTTTCCTGAATTGACTTTGGAAGATCTTGAAGTCTTATTTACTGGTTCATACCAACTCGCTCAAGCAATATCTTACTTAGGAGAAATGATTACAGAGGATGGAATATTGATATTAAAATTCATTAAAAAGGAACCAGGCATTGTAAGGTTTGACGTAAGATCACGTCATATAAAATCGAAAGAATACAAATGCTATGTAAAATACAACAAAGAAGGCGCAGGTATCGATGCGATACAACAATACTGTTGTACTTGTGCTAATGGACTACGCACTGTTGGATGTTGTTCTCACGTGGCTAGTTTGATATATCATCTTTCTTACGGCCCGACGAAATGCTGTCCAATATTTTCGATATAGATAACTTTGTACCAGTGATTAATGAAAACAGTGATGAAGATTAAAAATGTAGTTTACATATATATTATATATTATTATAATTCACTTTACTATAATAACAAATTAAGAACTAACTATGTAATTTTTAGAAACTTATAAATAGATTTACACATAATTTTCGAGATATTCGATTTCGAATTTTCGAATTTTTTTTTAAGTTCGTTCTGGGATTGCTTACAGAGCAATCTCTTCGCCGACCCCATGTTTTTGTATTAAGTCTAAAATGTAAATAAAACTAAAATTTTCGTCTTGAAAAATGCTACAAAACATGTCATGAGTTTTCTGCTAAATATTCACCTGCGCCGTTATAATTGGAAAATATCGAAATCAAGTAGAAAATTTTTTTTAATTAGTCATAACTTTTTTAATATTAGAGCTAGAAAAAAATTTAAGAAAACGAAATTTTTCTCTTCTAAATGCTATAAAAAAGTTTCAATTAGTTTTTTTGCTAAATATCAACCCTTACCTGTAAAATAGAAAAAATCGAAAAAAATGCGAAAAATTGGATTTTTAGGGAAATACGAAATGTATTAAAAGTTCCTGTTAGAGGTAAAATTAATGGACTTTTATAAAATAGTGAAAAAAACTGCTTGCAACTCAATGCTTTCTAGCTCGAAAAAAAAATTTTGTTTTTTATTTTTTTTTAAATACCAAATGACCTTGGATGACATTGAAAAATTTTTTACTGATAGGTCTATTCATAACCTACCTTGTGAATTTTTTTAGAATTTTGCATTAAACACATCAATAGAAAAAAAATTAAAACAAAAAATAACCCTTTTTGACCCTAGGAGGGAGAGGGAAGGGGGTTGGGACCATATGAAGTATGTCCGCGTATAATTTTTACCCCAAGATAAAACATTATTAGGTTCATTAGAAATTCCGAATCTTTTTGTTTTAATTACTATAAAAATGTTGAGACTAGTCGACAGTTGGTATTTTTATTCATGATTATAAATTTACATGTTACCGTTATATATGGTTGTATTATTAAGGACATTTTATTTTTGTTCATATAGGTTTTTTTTGTCAGTCATCTGACCTAGACAATTTGTTGAATTAAACTGTGAATGCATTAAATCCATCCTCAGATTGTAAAAATAGTTTACGAATTTGGTTTTTAACTACAAATCACAGTCAGGTGTGTTTGAATCACATCAAAACTTATGAATTATGTTATATAGGTAAACCAAATATAAAATAGTACTTTTTTCATTGGTCGTAAGATAAAAGATGTCTCCGCCAGATACCTCGCAGTGTCGCTTCTTTATTCAGTATTACAATATTAAAGAGCACAGAATTGTTCGCAATTTTAACAAAACTTAAGACATAATGCGAAAACAATACACTTAAGAAATCCAAGCTTATACCTGGTATAAACAAGAAAGAAGATGAAAGTACATAAAAATGAAGATTATCGATGCTTTCCGGCAAGCAGCGTAATTGAAAAGAATATTTCGAAGGTGCCCGTCCTTATCGATGCTGATCCTCGATTAACGGTCGAGGAAATTGCTTCTGAAGTCGAAATAAGCTATGGCAGTGTTTGTACATTGGCCAAAACCTTACAAAAACTTTGTTCTGATCCACTAGAAAACATTACCTGTAATCTAGACTTATCATTCTACGAATATTATTTATTTAGGCTATTAAAAGAACGACTTGTAAGACATAAACTTGAAAACGACGTTACTGTTAAAGCACTCACGTGCAAATGACACTCTTTTTATAAGAGCGGAAAAAATCCGCTAGAAAAAATGTTTCTCAATGTCAGAAGATTGTGTAGACAAATAACTTTGGGTTTTGTAAGTTTATAATGTTTTAGCCAATTAAAAATATATTTGACACCTGTTGCTGCTCCAGTACAGCTAGTATAACGGAATAAAAAACTGTTTGTTGTTTATTGTATAAGGAAAACAATTTTCGCACCCGATTCGCTCAATTTTTGAACTGTATCTACATACAAGGAACATAAGTTTGAATGAAATCTGGCGACAACCTTGGAAGTTACAAAAATTCAAACATATTTGAAGATCTCTTTTCTTGACCCATTTGACCGATTTTGAACATTAACGAAGTTACCCGAGACATCGGCTCAATAAACGTGTTGTGTTTAAAATTTCATTCAAAGAAGAATTATGAGTCTTTTGCGGGATCTGATTTACTATATATAAGATTGATTTAATGATAATTTGTAACTGATGGTAAAGATGATGATAAAGAAGAATTTTCATATGACAGGTTAGCGTTGGCTGTTATCTCTTGTATGCAATATACATTATGGGGTGCTTTTTCATTCAAAATGCATTACAAATAATTCTACTAGTAGAATAAGAGCAACGTTGTTGGCATATTTGTAGTTAATTATGTAGAAATCGGCAAGAAATAAATACATTACATCATTAAAATCAGATACGCAAGCTAACCCATTCTTTTCCGTTCAAAACGCAGTCAAACAGAAAATTATGACAGTTTTATTAGTTTTTTGATTTAATAATTAAAGCAAATTAAAAAAAATGCTAAGCTATAAACATCAAATTATAATAATAGTAGTTTAATTAGACTAATTAAAACTTAGCTTTAATTATTTAACCATCAAAATCAAAGTTTTATTTTTAAAAATAAAACTATCCATAAATAATAAGAGAACTAAGTACATAAAAATTTACTTGTTTGTGCTAAATATTTTGCTGGTAGAGTTCCAACAGTTTTTTTCTTATTATTTTTCCCGAAAAAACTTTAGGAATTACATCAACAAATCTAACTCCTCCGTGAAGACGCTTTTGAATGGATATTCGCTCTGAAAGTACGTATGCATTATTTTATTTTAATTAAGTGCGATTGGATTACCTGCAACAAAATCGACAATTTTCTCCTCTCTTATATTGGATCCATTCTGTCTGACAACAAAGGCAACAGGTACTTGTCCCGAACTTTCATCAGGAACGCCTACTACGCCGCAATCTTTAATTTCTGGATGTGTTAAAATGAGTGACTCCAGTTCTGCTGGTGGAACCTGAGAAGGTGAAAAGTAAATAACATTGTGTCATGGAGCACACAAATATTAACCTGGAAACCGTTATATTTGATTAATTCCTTTATTCTGCCAACTACGTAAAAGCACTCGTCGTTATCATAATAACCCAAATCTCCAGTATGGATAAAACCGTCTTCATCTATGCAGTTTTTTGTGGCATCGGCGTTGTTTACGTAACCCTTCATAATCATTGGACCTTTGAAGCACAGCTCCCCAACTGCTAACGGCCCGAGGTTTTTCTTACTGTTAGGATCCCAAACTTTTGCTATCATTGTTGGTACCAGATGACCAATAGATCCTGCTTTCTGAGTTTTAACCAGTTGCAAAGTGCAGCCTCCAGATGTTTCAGTTAACCCATACATTTGTCTAACTTTTGCGTTAGCAAATCTGCAGAACCGGCTTTGTTAAAATCACATAAAAAATTTAAGGTTATTATAATTTACCTTTTTTTTGCTGCATCTTGTAGTTCTTTTCTAGTTGGAGAAGCGCCAAAAATAATGTCTCTAATTCTGGAGAAGTCCTCGTTTTCGCATACTGGACTTTCAATCAGAAACAGCAGTAAAGTCGGTACCAAAAACAGTTTGGTAATTTCATGCTGTTGAAATGCTCGTACGAACAATTGTGGGTCAATTTTTTTCATTATTACTGCCTTTGAAAAGTTAATTAGCTCACTTAGAAAGGTTAATAATCCAGCCATGTGGAAGAATGGTAGAATAAGAAGTATGACGTCATTTTCGTTTATATTACCATATTCTGGAAGCCTGTAAAATAATTGACGTTAAATGTATTGACAACGCATTTAAAATAAAAAATAACTTAGCTATTACGACCCCATTGTACCGCATCGTAATATTTGCATATCTTCATATGTTTAACCGCAGTTAGGTTCAAATATGAGAAGCAGGTTATTTTTAACTTACAAATTTTTATTTGTAATCTAGTTCAATCAGTTAATGAAGTGTATACAAAATTACAGCATTTAATATGTTATACGCATTTTATAGTGAATAAATTGGAATTTTTCTTTTATATTTTTTTACTGCACTCTCAGTCATAGTATAGATTCTTGAGATTCTTATCTTCAGGAGTAACTTATTAATTACGAATGAATAAACATTATACTCTGTCTCAATGCTTAAAGTACTATAAAAAACATGAAAGATAGATGAATACAGTGTTCAAAGAGAGTGGAAATAAAAATTGCTTTTTTTTAAACTGGAGATATTGGGCGAGAACAACAAGATTGACTATAGGAATCACACTATTACATAGTTCTTGAAACTTGCAGATATAATTCAGTTCATCTTCAAGTTAAATTAACCGCGAAAATCTGGGAGATTGCTGTCAACACAAACAATATAAAATTATTTGTTCTTACATGGGACGATATCAGCGAAGAGTAATAATTTATTTACCATTAATAGCAAAATAGTAAGGTGCTCAGATTAGCGCAGATATGTAAGTGGTAAAATGACGGGAAATATATAATGATTATTGCTGTGTGCACTCACTCTTCTATCAGATAATATTTTTTGTTTTGACAAAAACTTGTGAATGAAAATGATTTATACTTTGCTACATATTGAAATTGTAATACCAAGAAAAATGCTAATTAATAACTAAAACTGAGGATTTATTTAACAATATAAAGACAAATAAACTATTGAATTTACAAAATATTTATCGATAAACGTTTACACTTGTTCAGTAATTTGTAGCCTCACCTCGGGCTCTTTCGGCTGGCTTCACTCTCTTTGGTACCGAGTTAATAAGTAAACAAATGTTATGTGAGTGAACTGCATTCTATTTATTATTAATAGAATCCCTGAAAGTCGTGAATACTATTTTATCTCTCATCCAATAATATATCGAAAATTTTCGGGTCGATGAAAGGTCAGATGATTGGGCCGGTTACGGAAGAGTTTAAACTACAGTTTGTTGTTGGAAATTTAATGTGTTATGTGTTGTATATGATCGAGCATTATGCTAGACAGAGATTATTTTGGACTGCCTTTAAAGCCAAGCAAGTACCACGAGAGATAGGACTGCGTAGATATAAGTCTGACTGGGTAAAATCGTCTGTAACTATGACAAAAGGTTGTCTGCTATCGTAACTGATAGTCTCCTATGCCATAATACATTTTACACTAAGACGACTAAGACGCCAGTGGCCGTATGACCTTGTCTTTCGACCAATCAAGCTTAAATCTTCTACTTAGAAACAACATCAACGAATGGACCTCGCCCATGCCATTCCTATACTTATACGATTTACTTATTACCCAGGAATTCATACTAATTTAATTAAGTAACAAATATATTTAACTTAAATAAAACAAAAGCAATATATTGTAAGTAAATACATAGAGGATAGATTTTCTTTAATAAAAACTGCACTAGAAATATTTTGGGACTTTTAGTTTTTTTCTACTATTGTTAACATTTAAGAAATGGCTTATATGCAATCTGTCTTGAAAATATCGAGATGTATAATGTAAAACATGACAATTGCAATAACAAAAAAATCTATGTATCTATATGCACAGTATTAATAGTATAGGGCTACCGCTGTAGCTCAGTTGTCAAGAGTCTACTTCTGTGTCCATGAGCCGGCGCGGAAGAGTTAGAGTCTCCCTGGAAACGGATGAATGTATGTGACATCAAAGTATTAAATTCGTTAAGTGCATGTCAGTAGTTAAAATAAGCCTTTCAGGTTGCAGTGTAAAATACAAAAAACGTTGCAAATTAATATGGTTTTAATCTTTTTGAGACTTTTAAGTACTTTCTTCAGACGTAGCAAATTAGAATAATTTTACTGGAACGACTGAGTTTTTATTTACGGGTCGTAATCCTAGACCCACGTTTTACCTCCAGTTATGACCTTTTCAAAAAAATCTGGCTTACTTGTGAGAGTATGCAGCGTGTCTTTAGCAATTGTAGCAGTCTTTTTTCTTTAGTAACAATTTTTAGTAACATTTCACTTAATTTAATTTTTAAAATCTTGAGCTTATGTGATAGGTTTTAGACTATCAGACACCGATTTTTGTTGATTGTAGCCCTCACAAGATTAAACATTTTTTAAACTCCTGTTAGTTACTGGTCTTCCAAAAAAATTGTTTTTAACAGATTTCCGGCTCAGAATCATTAATGTCTTTATTTATGCTAAACTGATTTAATTGTTATGTAAACGAATGTTCTATTATATGCTAGATGTGCTCACTCAGCAGCGTTCAACTCTGAAATGATATGATCAGTAAAGTCATTCTCATTTATCCATGCGCATCATAAACCAGGTTACATAGAAGGCGTGCAAACTATTTTCATTCTATTAATAATAACTCGATATTTTCTGGGCGTATCTTGTATTGTATTTATGTTAAATTAAACTTAATAGTTTGTTTTTACCTGAGATATTCCAATGGCACTCTGAAGTTTTGATGAGTTGTTAGTACACCTTTAGGTAAACCAGTTGTGCCAGACGACATGCAAATAAATGCGCCTTGTTCTGCGCAGTCAAATTCTAGCGGTTTAAAGGAATTCGTATCTATAATAACAGAGTCTAGTATATCTTGGAGATTTCCTATTTCGGGTGCGTCTTCTGATCGCCCTTCTATAAGTAGTACGGTTTCGATAGTGTTTAATTCTTCTTTGACTTGCAAAATTAAAGGAAGGCAACTAGACGAACAAATAATTAATTTAGCACTGGACAAGCTAAGCGCGTGCATCAACTCTCCTAAAAATAATATAATAAATCAAAATAAATGTGACACATAAAAATGTTGAAGCAATTAGCAAAATAATTGAAAGAGCTAGAAAAATACGGTGAAGTGTCATATATATATATATATATAAATTTCATAAAAATCGAAAATTACACCAAAATGTTAAAAAAACAACGTGTAAATCTGTACAATGTTGTATACCTTTCATATATGCAGGATTTAAAGGATTGATAATAATGCCTACATAGAGTGCGGCAATAAATGGTGCGTAATAATTAATTCCGTTCTCTGCTACAATTGCAATTACATCATCTCTTTTCAAACCAAATTTGCTATAAGCTTCCGCTAGCTTTACGGTATCTTCAAGTAACTTTCCATATGTCAAAACATCGTTTGTGATAATATCAACCTAAAAAAACCCTATAGTAAAAATAATTTTAATTATATCACTTAATTGCAGTAATTATTTGTTTTATTGCCTTATCTTACTTGTTATGTAGAAAGGAATAATTACATAATTGTTATAAGTATGTGTGGTAAATGTACTATATAATTATATAAAACTACATTTACTGCTAATTACTTAAAAACTGCATGTATACAAAAAAGACGATAAGAATTTACACTTATTTTAAATTATCGCCGTTCTATCATAGGACTTAATACAGAAAATACGCAAATTTGATTAAAAACAAAAATCACTTACCGCTGCAACTTTATGGGAATGTGCTCTTTTTAAAAGTTCAAAGAGGAATTCTCCAATTGTTTCTGTGGGTACGTCAAAGTCCTCTGGGCCTTTAATAATGCAAGAATTTGTCGACATGGTTACTGCGTTTACTTGTCTAAGATGACTCTCAGAATGTGATTTATGCTTATATAGTCTATGTATTTATTGGTCCGGTTTATTTAAGATCTTGGTTAATTGATGTGTGCACTGTTTAAACGAAAGGTACAAATATGTTATTGATATATAAATCTGTAAATGAAAATACAGGGCTCAACAGAATGATCTATTTTTGCAGACGGCGCTCGAGTCGAAAATTCTGGAACAACACAAGACATGTCATTTTAGTGCCCATCATAACGTGAACTGAAGCGCACTGTGTCTTTGTGTTGAAGACTTATTTTAGAAATGACGATTCTGTGACAAATGCAGCGACCAAGAAAAGCATAATGTTGTGGGTACACAATTTCCAACAGTCTGGTTCAGCATTCAAACTAAAATTAACCGGTAGAGTACGGAAACGCGTAAATATCGCAATAGTCAGGGAGGCTGTTGTCACATCGCCACAACATAGGGAACAGCTAGCTAAAGCGTGCGGAGAATTCTACTGTGTGATCTCATATTCCATCCATACAAACTAACGCTGGTCGAGGAACTTAAAGCATGTAACTGATATGCCCCGCAAGCTGCTTGCAAAAACTTGTTGGCAAATGTTCCAACACACGCTCTTTTTTATTTATAAAACTGCATTAATGAGCAGAATTTTTGGTATTAGACCTCACAAAATCATCGACAACTCTACGAGCGACGTCTCCATAGTCAGCATGCAACTGTTTGGTGTGCTGTTATGGAATTTGGCATCATAAGACCTTGCTTTTTTTGAGGAAGTAGGACACGCAGTTACATCTACTCGTTATGCCACGATGTTATATGGAGCCCAGGTCAAGATTTTCTGCACAGGGTGCGGCCTACTAAGGAATTAAAGAATGCTATTTACAACGCGATCGCAGAAACTTTAAGATGAGACTGCAGGTGTATTGCTAATGCGAGCAAATATTTGGATGACACTAGAACTGGTTGATCACTAAATGGATAGCATTGTTTTGTGTGATGGTACAATAAAACATTAAACATAATCTATGTTGGTATTTTCATTGCCGTTTCGAGAAAAAGAGATCATTCTTCCAAACTCTCTATAGCACTTAAAATAACTTTTTTTGGATAACAACTTAAAAGTTATTATTCAAGTACGTAAAACTTATTTATACTTAATAATTAAGAATAGAGAGATAAAATGTATTTGTTATAATAAAACAGAAAATCTTTAATTTTCATAGAAATATAAAATAATTAAGAATAATGCAAACTTTCAAGTTTTATTTAAAAGTCAAGTACGAGTGGTGATACAGTGCAGACGTTCTTGGCCTGTCTGTTATCGGTGCGATGCGCTTGACCGTTAAGGCTATCAGTAGCAAATATTGTAAGTCAAATTTATTTTACTTATCGTTAACATAAACATTCGTGTCAATAAAACCAGAATGAATAATAGCGCGCCTGCTAAGCGCGATCATGATCATCTGTCACCGCCAATTAATGACGATCAAAAGCGTTACGCATGGCCTACTCAAGACTTATTAGTCAGCAACAAATATTATCTACCAGCAAGCATGGAAAATAAACTAACTGATGGTGAATCCTCCAACAACAACGCCTCAGAAGTAGAAGATAATACCCATTCCATTAATTTATTTATCAAATTCCATAAACCATATATCTAATTGAAGATATAAAAAGCAAAGCAGCGGGAGCTTTTACTACTATATATAATACAATACACTACTCATCAATCTAACAGAAATAGAAGACTTTCGAATACTAACAAAATACTTTACTGAAAACAAAATTCAATATCATACCTACCAAAATCCCAATGATAAACCGATAGCTGTAGCTATTAAAAACGTTCTATTATTCCCCACTGATAATCAGATAAAAAAAGGAGCTAATCAGTCAAGTACCAATAACTAAAGTAACACGCCTTATACACCAAAGCTAGAAAACCCCTGCCAGTTTATGCATTAGAATTAACCAATAACAAATAAGCAAAAATAATTTACTCGCTAAAATTAACGTTCCACCCCATTGTAAAAAAAACTACTGTAGCTTAATACCACAATGTGTAAAAGGCACAGGGAACCACTTATATACTGATTATCAGAAGATCATAGCGCAAATTATCGCGGCTGTCCTCACCACATTGAGCTGTTAAAACAACGTAAAAGAATCCAACCAACTCGTATGTAAACAGGACGCAGACTTTTGCAGACAAACTCAAGAGTATCTTAACTCCAAATACTACTCCTACTCCTACCACGCTAAATATACCCTCAATACCAAACAATTTTATCCAAACTCTACTTAATCTCATTACGCCATATCTTAGTCAAATCAAAACTTTCATTATTAACACTCTCTTACTAATGCTCATCAATGGACCATAATCGTAGGAAAATGATACAAAACTTAACCATCCTTAAGTGGAACGCTAATGACATCATCAACCAACGGTCACTACTTATTAACTTCCTAGAAAGATACAACGTAGACATCGCTTGCATAACAAAAATACGCCTAGATCAGGCTATCAAATTCCAAATACAAGGTTATAACACACATCGTAAAGATTGAAACTCCAGAGTAGCTACTGGTGGAGTGGCGATACTCATAAAAAACAAATATGTGCATTCTCTACTCTCGAAAGCCGCAATTTAAAAATCGAGTTGATTGCAATTAAGGCCAATCTCGATGATCATAGCAACATCACAATAATCAGTGCTCACAGGCAGCCCAACATTAAGCTTATCAAGGAAGATATCATTAGAGTTTTTGATACGCCCGAACCAACGCTGGTTCTTGGAGACCAAAATGCCAAAAACACCCTGTGGGGTTATAGAGCTTCAAACCCCTGAAGGCAACAAACTTGAAAACTTGGCCACAAATAACTCTTTCCAAATTTTGGCACGTAACGAATACACCTATTTCCCGTATCGCGCTGACCACCAGCCTGATACTCCAGAAAATACTTCAGAAAAATTTTAATAAACCAATTTACCAAAGAGTCATAACTGAACTAAATTCTGATCACCTCTCTGTTATTGTCTCATTCACGAACGCTTTAATCATCAAGCAACCCATCCCAAAACTAATCAATGGCAAAGTAGATTAGAACATATTTGAAGATCAGATGAATAGTAAACTACACTGTCCAACAAGTCTTCAAACAGAAAGAGACATTGATGTAGCCATAAGTCATCTTACATCAACAATAAAGGAAATTATTAGACTTGCCAGCACAACAACTCTTAAACGAACTTATCAAACTGACTATGGTCCTCCTAGATACGTCATTGACCTAATTAAAACAAAAAGTCAACTTCTACGAGAATGGAAAAGAACCAGAGATCCCCAACTCAAAAACAGACTAAGCAACATAACCCACCGAATCAAACTAGAGTTAGACCCTTAAGAATCACAGCATAGCAAAAGCACATACCTGACTTTAGCACGGAAGGCTGGGCCTATGGAAAATTACAAGAAAAATACTGAGTCAAAAAGCAGAACTCCCTCATTATCTTCCGAAAATAATAATATAACCTATACCACAGACTTTAAAAAAGCAGCCGCTTTCGCCAGTAAACTTGAAAGTAATTTCACTCCTGTAATCACTTGCATGCCCACCCACAAACTGCAAGTCATTAATGATATAAAAAGTAGAGTATCTGTACCTGACTGTATCAAACCAACTTTACCCGATGAACTCTTTAGCATCATACAGAACCTCCTAGATAAAAAATCTCCCGGACATGACTTAATCACCAACAATATCCTCAAACACTTCACTAAGAAGACGTTAGCCTATCTAAGTTCAACACTCAACGCCTGTATGAGACTGGGCTACTTCACACAAACCTGAAAGCATGTATCGATCGTAATGATCCGAAAACCTGGTAAAAACAAAAAGAAATTAAACAGCTACAGACTTATTAGTCTACTGACATTACTTTCTAAGCTCTTCAAAAAAGTAATCCACAGTCGACTACTTAAGCATATTGAAAATCACAATACAATATCTAAACATCAATTTGGCTTTAGAAGAGGCCATTCTGCGAGTTACCAGTTTCAAAGAATAAGCGAACTCATCGAACGGGGCTTCAACAATAAACAGTACACAGTAGCAATCTTCCTAGATGTCGCGCAGGCGTTCGACAGGGTATGGATAGAAGGCCTCAAAAAGAAAATCCTTCATAATATAATGCCTGCTTATCTCAAAGCAATCATATTCTCCTTTCTCGACAACAGTACATTTGCTACCAAAATCAACACAACCCTGTCCGAAATCATCGAGACCCGAGTTGTTAAAAATAAAAAAATATAGGATAGGCAATATTAAACCAACAAAAACTTATTTTGCCTCGATCTCATCAAAGTGTAACACAGTATTGTTACTTTTCTTAATGCTATCTTTAAACTTATGTCCCAAATCAATATGTTTTGTCTATCATCTTATTAAATATACCACTCGTTTAGGTCAAGAATGTTTTTACATAGTGGGTGCTTGAAGGAACTTAATAAACACTTCTCAACTTACCAGATTTATTATATTAAAACGACACGCAGCTTTAGAAATTCGTACTCTTTTCTATTAAATTGTGTTTCATTCGGAATTAAACTCAAATTTTAATTTGCAACTACAATTTTTACGCTCATCTTCAATAGAAATTTTATATATTATCTAAATAATACACGCAAAATTTTCAACACACAATTCACACATTTTCTATTGTTACATACTTTAGTTTACACAGTTAAATCTTAAACATAAAATTATCTAGGAAGTAAGTAAATTTACCATGATTGAATCGTTTAGTGAAAATATTTATAAGTTATTTGTGTGTATCACAAGTCTTAATTTATTAGTTCCTTTATTTTAGCTTTTCATTTACAAAACGACAAGCAGACTTGGAACGCCACGCTAGCACCTTTCTTTATCAACAGTAGAATGTTAACTGAATGTTATTGATAACCCTCCTTTCTACTTCCTGCAAACTGGGGTTTTATGAAATTTTTTTCTTTATTCTATCTGCTTCTAACGCTCTCTTTTTTTATAAATACCTTTCTTGATCTGTTTTGTAACATCTTTTCCTTTCCTTTTGCTTCTCTTTTCCTTTTTCTTCATATTCTGTTTTGCACATAAAGATTCGCTGCGATGCGAGTGTTTTAGGGTTTAGTATCGTACCCTCACTTTTCATCTCCAGGAAGAACTTTTAAAAACCCAAAAAATTCTTCCAGTACTTAAAAAGAATTTAGAACCCAAAAATTAACGCTTGGACTTCTTGAAAGCATAGATAAAAAATTTAAACCTCATCCTTTGTAATGTTATTTTATAAGTTTCAAACATACGGTGCCATAAATTTTAATACAGGATTTACGTGTCAAAATTAAACGCCCTGCTACCAACCATTCTCAAACAGTCTTAAAATGTTTTACCCCTGTTTTTCTCCCAGAGATGGAATTAAAAATACATGCCGCTTTAGGGTGAGTCAGTCAGTCTGTCACGCAAAAAATTGAAATTTATATATTAGGAGATCTCACTTGAGTCTACTTACTGCGTTTATAATTAATTGAATAACATTTCTATTATCCACTTTCCATGCACAACTGATTTTTTATAAACAGTAACTCTTTATAGCAATCTGCTCTATCATCGAAAACATCACCACGTATTGCTTTATTGAATATTATAAAATGGACCCCTTATTATAATAAACACATTGTTATATCCTATTATGCTTTTTCGGTCATCCATATTTCCCACAATTAATACATCGCACTTATTTATGTAAAAATAAAAATCCAAACCAATTCCTAGGGTATGCTGGAAAAGCAGTTCTTAGTAACTAAAAATTTGCGATTAATTTATAGTATGCTTAGCATGAAATAAGTCATACATTTATCTTGATCACCTTGCTAGTTGAGCGGTCAGAGCAGACGACTTTCAACAGACAGAGCGGGGTTCGATTGTGCCTGGGTCAATTAACTTTTTCTTATTAGCATAAGCAAACATTAATTCAATTGAATTTAATTTTATAGTCATTGAATCTAAATTTAATATTATTTCAATCAGTTATTCTAATTAAACATAATTGTTTTTCAAAAAATTGGACTGTAAAATATATTTTACTATAAAATCAACGTTTGATAAATAATATTAATAATCAATCAATTTCAGACCCCATGTACCTTCAGGTTGGGGTTAATGATAATACAATGATAATGCCAGATTCTTTTTTTGTTGGAGTTATAATAATTGTAATCATAAATTAAAAATCAAATTTATTATTATTTATACTTATTTTTTTTTAATTTTTTCATACATGTGAGTATGCAACCTAGTATTTGTATATTGAATTCCAAAAACTATATATGAAGCGCTTCTCAATTTAACAATCTTATTATTACGTAAGCAATACATGTAAGTAAATTAAGAAGTTTTCATTTGCATTTACAATTAATAAAAAGTATGTATAAGAATGTCAACTGAAAATCCACTTACGTGTAGTTTTGGAGTTGTGCAGTG
The DNA here is from genome assembly GCA_036346155.1 of Sinelater perroti. Taxonomy (NCBI): domain Eukaryota; kingdom Metazoa; phylum Arthropoda; class Insecta; order Coleoptera; family Elateridae; genus Sinelater; species Sinelater perroti. The sequence goes on along the minus strand of JARFIY010000025.1, from coordinate 855,298 downwards.
ATTTTCAAGCGCAAAGACGTGCTAGAGTGCATTCATTGTACGATTAGTGTAAACACTGACCGCGAATATGTGAGAAGCTTATCCGTTCTGTGACTTGACCCGCTCGGTATCATTTCGTACAACTCAACGGTGTAAAAAAGAAACATGCAAGCAAACAGCGGTGGACCATATCAGCAGTAATTCTAGATAGTTTTTATTCCCCTTAATCCTAACCACTATTTAAGCAATAACAATTGCTTAAATAACAACAATTACAACCCTAATTAAGTCTAACAAGAATAAAAAGCTCAATTTAGCGCAAACACCACGCAACTACAGTGTGCACAACCACACCCATCTAATATAAACACTACCAGTGTTTCTACACAAACGAACAGAATGACATTACCTCACAATTGAGCCAAGGGCAGTATCAGGCGTATACACAGGTGCCTAGATCTCCTGCAATCAACAACACACAATCATATGACAAGTTATTCGTCTAGACACTCAATGTACGGCGGTTTAACTTTATCAAATAACTACAATCTTTAACATGCGACGACTACTGAACTACTAAATATGGATGATAAAAGTATAGCAGATAACCCTCAGGAACCTGAAGATAAAACCACCAAGTAAAAAATGTTCTAGAAAGTTCGGCGCAGGAAAAACCAGTCCAGAAATAGAAAGACAAAGGAAACTTAAAGTATTTAACCTCTCTCAAAATAGATTTTTCCTGTCAAAGCTGGTGTCCCTTAGGGAAGCGTGTTGGGACCGCTGTTGTATATCATATTTATAGCTGACCTTCCGACCTCAACAAGTACTACAGTTGCCACATTCGCTGACGACACAGCAATGTTATCATCACATGTAGACCCAAACATAGCATCCGAGAAGTTACAGTCCCATTTAAATAATCTAACTGAATGGTTTAAAAAATGGCGTATTCATATAAATGAATCAAAATCAACCCAAGTAACGTTTACAACTAGAAGAGGAAATTGCCCCACTGTAATCATAAACAACAAACAAATCCCACAGAACGAAACACTTAACTGTATGCACCTGGACAGACGGCTAACGTGGAGAAAGCATACATTTACAAAGCGTAAACACTTGGGTCTAAAACTCCAAAAAATTTATTGGCTCCTGGGACGGAAATCACAATTGTTACTGGAGAGCAAAATACTACTCTATAAGATAATTATTCGTCCAATTTGGTCATATGGGATACAGCTCTGGGGAACAGCTAGTACATCGAACATCGACATTATAAGGCGGTTCCAGTCAAAGGTACTGCGATGCTTAGTCAACGCCCCATGGTTTGTACCAAATGAAATAATTCGGCAAGATTTAGGACTATCAACTGTGACTGAAGAAATACACAAGTGTAGTGTTCGTTATCATGACAAACTTAGTGCTCACCCAAACGCATTAGTAGAACACTTCCTGGATCCCGACGATGACGAGCCACGGCTTAAGAGATTCAAGCCTTTTGATTTACCAACACGATTCGCGTAAAAGTGAAGTGTAGTGCAATCAAACTGTAACGGTTAACTTCGGAAAAATGTTCGCTGGAACGTTTTTCATCATGTCCTGTAATATATACTGTTAAAACAATTACTAAATGTCAATTTTATGACAGATTGTAAGCTATAAATAAATTTAAAAAAAATAGATTCTAACCACTAGCAACCAATGAAAACAAAGAAAAAAAGCGGTGGATGCAACTAAAGTAAACGACCTGGAGAAGAAACCTGTAAGACCGCCGACATTTATCATTCATCATGTAATAAAAATAGACCCTCTAATACGACTAATTGAAAGCACCATCACTAAAATGACTACTACCCACTAACCCGACGAAAATCCCAGATTGTCTAGATTTCTTCATCACTAAGCGTATTGGACAACATATATAAACGGAGCTGAGGTATTTGCAGAACACTTTACGAAGGTCTTCTAACCGATTCCTGGAGCACCCGGAACTGACAAAAAATGGACAGATTCAATAAAAAAATTTCCTACAAGAAATCACCCGGGTATGATTTAATAACAGGCCAAATTCTAAAAGAATTACCACTTAAGGGTCTCAGACTGCTGACATTTATATTTAACGCTATACTAAGAATGGCTCATTTCCCAACACAATGGAAAGTTGCTCAAATTATTTTAATCCAAAACCTGGGAAACCACCCGACTTAGCAGAGTCTACAAACCGGTAAGTTTATTATTCACAACTTCAAAGCTATTTGAAAAGTTGCTACTCAAACGACTGAAGCTAATTCTAGAAAAACCTTATCTCATATCGAACCATCAATTTTGTTTTAGAAGACAGCACTTTACAATTGAACAAGTTCACAGAGTAGTAGAAATTATTAATGCCACCTTTGAAGCCAAAGAATACTGCAGCTCTGTATTTCTACACGTCAGTCAGGCTTTTGACCAAGTCTGGCACAAAGGCTTACTGTATAAGTTAAAAAAGTGGTTACCTAATAACCTCTACCTCATATTACGCGCTTATTTACAGAACAAAGTCCTCCAAATTAAATACGAAGAAGAACTTATCAACCTGATCCCCATAGGTTTCGGAGTACTTCAAGGAATTGTTTTAGGATCAGTATTGTACCTATTGTACACAGCTGACTTACAAAACTGCGCGTAGGTCTCAATCGCAAGTCTGCTGACAATACTGCGCTATTGCCTACAGATGAAGATCCACTAAAGGGCTCCACCAAACTACAAACCCATTTCGATGTTATCCACGACTGGTTTCAGAAATGGCGAATTAAAATCAACCTAACCAAGTCTGTATACGTTATCTTTACAAAGAGAAGGGACATTTGTCTACCCATCGCTATCAACGAAACAATAATATCACAATCTGACAAGATACCTAGGTATCTACCTTTATAGAGGCGTAACGTGGAGGACCCACATATGGACCAAACTCAAGCAACTTAACCTGAAGTTCAGCAAGCACTATTAATTACTGGGCAGGCATTCCCAACTTTCCTTCCACAACAAACAACTCATTTACAAAGTAATCTTCAAACTCTATGGAATCCAACTCTGGGGGACTGCATCATCCACTAACCTAGATATAATAAAAAATTTGAAACAAAAATTCTTCGAACCATCCTCAACGCACTGTACTATATTTTACATTTACATTTATGGTGACCTCAAAGTGTGTTCTGTGAAAGAAGAAATAGTGAAAAGTGGTGAAAGTTACATTGCCGAGCCAGAATACCACACTAGGAGGTTTAGTACTATACTTATTGGACAACAGTATCCACAATCGGGAACTTACGAGGCAGTACACTTTTGACTTACCCTTTCGATGCTAGTTTACACTCTCTACACTATTTTTTGCAATACTTGCCATTAAATCGTCAGTATTGAAGTTAAAATAGATTTCAAAAAAAGTTTTAAGGCACAAATATTTACTAGTTCATTGAAGTACATAAGAAAAAATTATTTTTGTTACCTAACTACACCTTCCTAATTATGGAACGAACTTTTAGTTTTCTTTTATTTTATAAACCGAAATTATTAAGACATAAACGCTTTGTTAATAACACTATTCTTATAAAAGCCGTAGTGGTCTAGTAGATAGGTCACTAGACTACGAAATCTAGAGTTGCGGGTTCGAATTCCGCTTTTGCCAGTTGGATAACTGGCATTTTTACGGCCCAGCTCGACTCAGGCTTTAATAAATGAGTACCTAAGTGTCAAACCCTGGGTTAATAATAGGCGGTCCGTACGTAGCACTAGCCACGTTACTTCCACTTTTAAACTGTAGGCTCTAGTAATAGCCAGACCTATCCTGTTACGACCACAAAGGGCCTTCCTGGTCTATTACGGGGAACTGTTATTATTATTAGGGCTCAGATTTTATGACAAAGAAAATGTCATACAAAGGCACTTTTGCAATGGTTAAAAGGCAAACAATTTTCTATAAAAAAGGCACCAAAATGCCTAAAAAATACAGTAAAAGGCACAAAAAGGCAACATTTTTATAATTTTAGTCAATACTACAAACTAAATAATTTTTTATGTTCTCTGTTAACATTGATTTCCTTAGGTCACTAAAAACAACTTATAGAAGCTAAAAGATCTCTGCGCTTGGCAAGAAGTTACTGGTGCATATTTGTAACTTTTTACGATGTTGTAGGGTAGGTAAATCTATTACATCCCTAGTTTCTCCTTTATAGATTTTGTTAATTTCTTGTAATGTTAACAAGCCCGGATTTTTTGCTATAATTCGTCTAATGTTTGCGTGAATATATGAGATTTACTTCCTTTTACACTTGCAAATTGTTGAATCTGCGCTACCTGATTAAGAGCTTTGGTTAAAATTAATTAATTGCTTTTATTTTTATATAAGTAGGAAGCTGTCCATAGTTTATCGGTTTGGGGCTTAAGACTTTGGATTTTTATATTTCAACCTTATTCTTAGAGTTATGTGCGTTTAATATCTTAAATTATGGTTTTTTGAAGTTATGGCAGAATGCTGATCTGATAAGTCTAAATAGACCTCGAATTCGGATTCAGCGACCCCAAAAACATTTAGTAAACATGGTCAGATCAAAACAAATTTTTTTTTGTGTGGCTGTGATTATTGGAAAATCTAGTAAAAAGGCAATTTTTCTAAAAAGCAGCAAAGAAGGCAAAAAGGGAAGGCAAAAGGCTTTTGGCATAAAATCGGGGTCCTAATTGTTATATTATTCTTATGAAATTATTATACATATTAGAAAGTGATATATTTTGTCATATAATTTATATTATCATGTTCACAAGACCGAAAAATTCCATATCTAAAATTTTAGGTGCCAGGCATTAATTTCTCTCACTGAGATTTTCAAAAAATTTTATATGAACTTGTACTACTATTTTTACAAACAGAATAACTTTATACAGTTATTCTTGTATAGTCCAAGCGTTCTCCAATAGTAAGAGACGTTTTTTTAAGTATAATTATGACTTTACTATATGTTATGTCACATAATGGTTGATATACAATAATATTTTAATATAGGACATGGAGAAATTTTCCAATGAAAATTTTATTATATTAACACGAAACCGTTTGGTAGCTGTCTCGGTGTCAGCCCAATAAACAGATACACCACTAAGAAGTTTCAAAGTGCACTATGCGTAACGCGGTAACGAACACTATACTTTTGTGTCTTCATTTGTTGTTGAAATATATCTTGTGCATTACCTCTAGGAATACAACCGAGCAATCGTTTACTTTAGAGAACTTATAACATTACACCTACAACTCTGTGTATTTGTGCAATTGTAGCGTGCTACCTGCGAAAACCAAATGGATGATTAGTTATAATGTTGTTCAGAACTACAGGCATTAATTTTGGAAACAATAGCCTTTCAAAATCCTTAGATAATATTCTAAAGGAAGATGGCTTATCGCCTGGCAGGACAAGTTTGAGAATCGTTACGATTGTGGCAGCTTTCTATTGCTTGAGGAAACAAGGCAGTCTTAGTACAAGATTGAACAACTGGATGATATATTTGAAACATTTTTCTGTTAATTCTTTAAGAACTATCTCTTGATTATCTTATAACAAGGTGTGTTATTTAGATCTAAGCTTTTAATTTTCTGTGAAAGGGTTGATTGATAGGCGCATTTGTAAGGGTGTATCGGGGATGTCCGCCAATTTTGCAAATATCGCTGAGGTGAAGGAGAGTGTGAAACAACACCCAAAATCCTAAATAACTCGTCGATCGCAAGAATGATGTATTTTAGAGACCAGTTTACGCACAAAGATTTAAATTTACACGCTTACAAGATCCAATTGACTCAACAACTCAAGCCAATTGACCATTTAAACCGACGTGTGTTCTCTGATTGGCTCCTCCAATATCGTGCAATTGATCCGAATTTTTCAACGAAAATCATTTTCGGCGATGAGGCACATTTCACATTAAATGAGACGCTGAACAAGCAAAACTGGCCAACCAGAATCCAAGAAAATATGAAGAATAATCATTGTATCCTCAAAAAGTGACTATTTGGTGTGACTGATGGTCAAAAGGTGTCAGTGGACCATTTATTCTAGAAAATGATTCTAAAGATGCAATTACTGTGAATTCTGAACGATACCGCGACATGATTAATGACTATTTCTTCCCTAAACTCAATAAAACTGACATAACTGATGTTTATTTTGAACAAGACCGCATAACATGCCACACAACATTTGTGAATATCGCGTTATTGCAATCGAAGTTCGGTGAACGTTTAATTTCGAGAAATGGAAATGTCAATTGGCCTACTCGTTCATGCGATTTGACGTCTTCAGACCTTTTTGTGGATATATTTGGAAAGTAAAGTCTATGTCGATAAGAACAACATAATTGCCGAGATAAATGCCATTGAAGCGACTCTATGTGAAAATGTCAGTCTGTAAAGTCAGCCGTGGTGAACATTTAAGTGTTATTATTTTTTATACATAAATGGCATACATGAGCGTTTAAAACAAAATACTCTATTTGATTATATAATAATCTAATAATTACTAGAGTTTCAATAAACGTTTACTTTCCTGCGCTTGAAATGACGGATCCCATACAAAAAAATAAAAATTTTAATAGTAGTGCAGTTCAAAAAAAGTCTTATTCTAGCTGCAACTATTAATAAATTTAATTATTTATGTATTTTTAACAATGATAAACAAAACATAACATTATTAATTTGTGTTATAAAGGGGTTTTTAATAAGAACGATATAACTTTAAAATAAAATAAAATAAAAAGCACTTCAGGTACAGCCAAAACGTTTATATTATTTTTAAGCATAGTCTATTACATTATGTTTTTAATAGCATATCATATATGTGTCCACCTCAACTTTGTGCACACGAGCAAATTGGTTTCGTTGACTTTATGCAATAATTCGGGTCTAATATCATGAATGCAGCGTTTGATGTGTGATCTTAATGCATCAAGGATTCGTGGTTTGTTTGCATAAACTTCAAATAACCCCCGTCAAAAGTAATCTAAAAGAAGTTAAATCACAATTTCTTGGAGGCCAACTAACAGTTGCATTTTTTATAATTACTTGTTTACAAAATTTTTCTTGCAATATGTCAATAGTAGCATTAGCAGTGTGACATGTGGCACCGTCTTGTTAAAACAACATGTCCTTAAGTCGATTTTATTTAAATTTTTACACAAAAAAATCTGTTAACATCAATCGTTCCGCTCGCCGGTCACTATAACTGCATCTCCTACCTCGTTTTGGAAAGTGAATGGTCCGATAATGCCACTATGCCATAAACAACACTATATAGTAACAATTTGCGGATGCAAGGATTTGTCATGAATCTTTTGTGGATTATTTTCCCACCAAAAACGACAATTTTGTTTGTTAATATATTCACTTAACCAAAAATAAGCCTCCTCTGAGAGGATAATTCTTTGCCCAAAATTATGATCCGTTTCAAGTTGCTCTAAAGCCCAAGCACCGAAGTCACAGCGTTTATGATGGTTTAGTTCTTGGGTTAACGCAGTCTTGTAGGGGTGTAAACTCAAATATTTTAACACAATACGTCGTCGTTTTTCTAAGCCCTAATTCTTGAACACACTAAGGAATTGATAAATTTGGAGCCTCTGCAATACTACCTCTTACAGTAGCATTTTTTCTACATTTCTTGCATTTAACCATCTTGGTATTTTTGCATCATAATGAGTAAAACCCTTACAAATTTTTAACAATTCTACGTATACCAAGCATGGAAGGGCGATTATGTGGATCATAGATTTCACGAAGAGCACGTTGAGTATTCACAAAAGAACATCTATTTTCATAAAATGTGTGGACAATAACCAAACGTTCTTAAAGAGTGCATTTCGCCATGGCTAATTATCAGAGTATAATAAACACAAATGATAATTAATTGTATTTATAACATTTAAGCACGGTTGATATTTCATTTAAAAATCATATCATCCTTATTGGAAAACACTATTATATATTAATAATACTACAATAATAATTAAATACCTGCACATTTTAATTCTGTTTGTGTTTATTTGCATATTCATAATGTTTCCAATAACACCCTGTGTTATTTTAAAGAAATTGTTTAATATTTGTTATAACATTCCTTTTTATTTTAACTTGTTTTGTGTATATATATCTTTTATATATCTTCACGTAAATTATTAACCTGGTTTATCCTTATGTTCATACACTAAATTGTTAAATTAATATCTTACAAAAAAACAAACCACCACATTATTTGTTTTATAACATTGTAATTTATATAGCACAAATTAAAGTCTGTCTACTTACCACATATAAAATATGAGGTTACACTACTGTAGAATTTTCAAAAAATAGTTTTTTTTTGCTTAAAAGGTAGTTTGAATCTTCTAGGATATTTTTTTATTTTATTTATTAGCAATCAGAATTAACATTCTATGGGCTGATGTGATAACATGGGACCTTAAAATTAAACAGTCCATAGCGGGATGGACTCTTCTCATTTGAAATCAATAGGCCAACATCTTTTTAATCTTCTGGCACCGTGTTGTAGTAGGAGTGGATTGACGTGAGATCCTAGTCGGATATGATGATTTGCGCTACGCTCTTGTATAACAGTTTGGACGAACGGAATATTGAGGTCATCGTGTAACGTTTTGTTGGTTACATACCATGGTGCGTCAGTCATCGCCCTAAGGATCTTGGATTGTGATAATATCTGTGTTTGACTTACTGACGCATCCCCATAACTCAATGCCGTAAGTCTATATAAGTCTGATTATTACCTTATAAATCGAGATTTTATTTTCTAGTGACAAACGGGATTTTCTTCCAATCAGCCAATTTAGGTCCTTAAATCGTAAGTCAATTTGTTTTTTCTTCTTTAGGATGTGCTCCTTCCAAGTAAGTTTTTGATCGAGGTGTATTCCTAAATAACGTGCTGAAGGTGATGCAGGTGTAGGTATGTTATTAATGCTAACTGGTGGAAAATGGCTCTTTTTTAGCGTAAATGTTACTTGAGTTGATTTACTCTCATTATGTGCCATCTGTTTATCCAATCTTGTACAAGATATAGGTGTGATTGTGCATATGAGGATGCAGTTATTGGATCTTGCATGCAAGGATAATTTTATCGTCCACGAAGGTTGCGATTGTATTATTAGGTGTAGTAGGTATATCTGATGTGTACAGAAGGTAAAGCACGGGACCCAACACACTGCGCTGTGGAACCTCAGCCTTGATTGGAAAATTGTTTGAGAATTCTCCATTTAATTTAGTTCGGAATTGACGATCAGTAGGATTTAAGGAGTTCATAATAAGATGGAAGGGCTTGTTTAATTTCTTAAAGTAAACGATCATGCCACGCTTTATCAAAAGCCATGCTTATATGAAGAAGTACGGATGTGCAATATTGTTTGTTTTCCATGTATTTGTTTATTGTTTGTACAACCCGATGGCACTGCTGGATTGTGGAATGGGAATGACAAAACCCGAACTGGTGGTTTGAAATAACATCCAGGGGGGGACTAACTCTGGGGAGTAAAAGTTTTTCTAGAAGTTTGAAAATATTAGATAGGAGACTTATAGTATGAGGAAACATTGTGCGGATTTTTACCAGATTTGGCTATTAATATTAATTCAGCCACTTTTAGCTCAGTAGGCCCGTAGTGTAGACGAAGTATTCTATTGAATATGTAAGTAAGGAGTCCAATAGCTTTTCTAGGGAGTTCTTTTAGCATTTTTGGAGTTACTTGATCAGGTCCAGCTGATGTTTTAGTATCTAAACCAGCGATTTCTTTTTTAATTTCTTTGGGGGTAAGTAGTTTTAAATGCACAGTATTTTCCACATGATTTTGCATATCTGCTAACATCTCTTGTAAAGGTACATTTTGAAGGCTAAATACTCCGGCTAGGTGTACAACAAACACGTCGACCTTTCCTTTGTTGCTTCTAGCCCAATTCCCAGGTGTTGGAATATCAGTGCGAATTGGGGGATTAGCTTGCGTGGGTTTTGCAGAAGCCTTTATTGGTTTCCAAATAGAATTGTCATAACGATTGAGATTAGTAACGTAATCCTGAAATGACTTGTCTTGCGTTTCTTTAATCTTAGTTTTGAGTTTGTTGCTTAATTGATTGTATATAGTTTTGTCACCTGGTGAATGAGACCGATGCCACTTTGCTCTGGCTTTTTTTCTTTGATAAGTTTTTTTTAATTTCAAGTGAGATGTTAAAAAAGCTTCCTGGTGTATTTATCGCTTCCTCTAATTCAACAGTATTCTTAAGGGATACTTTTAGATTTACAGTTTTATTGACTATGGCTTTATAGACTTCCCAGTCAGCCCTTGAGTTGTGTGATCTGGGTATATTTTTAACATTTACTACTGATGTGGCAATTGTTGCAATTATAGGCGTCTGATCCGAAGACAGGTCATAGTTCGGTTTTATATCCATATAGGAGCGAGCAATTCCATTTGTTATAAAGAAGTCAAGCAAATCTGGTGTTTAGTTTAAATCAGTCGGTCAATAGGTAGGAGTGCCCGTGGATAAGATGTGTACTTTTTCTCTTGTATGGTTTTAGCCATTTCTCTGCCTTTAGTAGTGGTTAGGCGTAATTTCCATAGAGTGTTCTTGGAGTTATAATAACCTCCGGATATAAATTTGGGACCAAGGGTTGTGCAGTAGTTTGTAAAGTTTTCTTTTTTTAGGTTAAGCCGAGGTGGGCAGTAAACTGCCGAGATTGTTATGTTGTATGGTAGTGCTGTAATCTTGATTGATGTAGCTTGAAGGTAGTCCTTTGCATAACCCAGTAATTCATGATGTTCAATTGAATCCTTTATTAATATTTCACTGCCAGCATGCGCTGTGTTGTCAGAATGATTGGTATGGTAAAATTTGTAATTTGGTATCCTAAATTATGATCTATCAGTGAGGTAGGTTTCCTAATTAAAAGTATGTCTATTTGGTGTTTATGAAGAAAGATTTTTACCTCTTCCTTATCTTGCATTAGGTCGTTTGAGTTTCATAGAGCTATTATAAGTACTTTAGCCATTATTTATTTCCTATCAGCATTGTAAGCATTTTCAAAACCATGCTGTTTTGTTGTATTAGTTGTTGGAATATATTTTTAAATTCATTTAGAAATTTTCCAAGTACTGAGTTCATATTTGCTGTATGATCGTTGCACTGCGTTTGGGGGGCATTAATTGTATTATTCTTGAGTGCACCGGCATAGCTAGTTTTGGAACGTGTTTGATTAGAAGATGCGGGCAAAAAGTTTACATTCTCTGGGGTTAGTAGAGTGTTAACAGCATTGTTAGAGACTCGAGTGTTTTTATAGAGACGATGGTAGTATTCACATCCTTTATAATTTGTGGGATGTGCACCCTTACATAGAATACGTAGCTGGAGTGTCCTTGCTTTTTTTGCCAGGTTATAGTGCTGTGAGGGCCACAACATTTGACGCAGACGAATGGACGGTTACAATAAGTTTTGGAGTGGCCATACAACTGGCACCTCGTGCACTGAATAATGGTGTTATTTCTTCTGGATGGTTCGATACCTGTTATCTCTTTTATGGCGTAAGAAGAGATGCATATTTAATAACTTAATTAATAGTTCCCTATCCGTTGTAAAAACAAAGCCAAAATGTCGACAATACTAAAGTTAGGTTATGCAATTTCAGAATCAAAACAAACATTTTGTTACTACTGCGAATATTAATCTAAGGATAAATTAAAAATTACTGCAAATTAACGTAAAGTTGAAATCGGTTTAACTTCACGTATATCTTACGTTTGAACGTAAAACGTAACAATTCCCGGAGTGCATTATGAACGAGCGCATAAGCTTTGCACTGATTCAACTTTACCTATTACGTATTTTCTTATTGGCGGCTAATGCTAACGTCTATTATAAATGGGGGCTAAATTAAATTGTTTCGCGTTTCTTATCCAGCGAAAAAACGATCTAATTAAAAATGTATACGTTTCCACCTTGCAAAAATTTGAGAAAAGGCGGGTGAAAAATTGTCACTCTAAAACGCTAAAAATCCTTTTTCATGGGCAACCCCTTATTTTTACAATAATACTAACAGAAATGTAAATTAATCAGCTGCTACAAAATTCCTAGCCATTCAAAATGCAGTAAAACTGAAAAAATTATAAAATGTTTATTAGTTCTATATAAGATAAACATACAGTGATAGCAATAGTGATCCTGAAAAAATAACAAATTTTAAAACTACCAAATTTTGTTTTTGCAACAAAAAAATATAAGTACATAAGTTCTAAAAACACTAAGTATATAATTTGATTTATTTATTTCCGCTAAATATTTTGATGATAAAGTTCCAACAGTTTTCTTTTTATTATTTTTCCAGACGAATTTTTAAGAATTTCATCGACAAATCTAACTCCTCCATGAAGACGCTTCTGAATAGATATTCTCTCTGAAGAATAAGTATGGATTATGTTATTATAATTACTTTTAGATAATTACATTACCGGCAACAAAATCGACAATTTCCTTTTCGCTGATATTGGATTCTGTCTGTCTGACAACAAAAGCAACAGGTACTTGTCCCGACCTTTCATCAGGAACGCCTACTACTCCGCATTCTTTAATTTCTGGATGTGTTAAAATGAGTGCCTCCAGTTCTGCTGGTGGAACCTGAGAACGTAAAAAGTGAATGACATTATGCCCTAAAGCACACGCTTATTTACCTGGAAGCCCTTATATTTAATTAATTCTTTTATTCTGTCAACTATGTAAAAGCATTCGTCATTATCGTAGTAACCCAAATCTCCAGTATGCAAAAATCCGTCTTCATCTATGCAGTTTTTTGTGGCATCGGCGTTGTTTACGTAACCCTTCATAATCATCGGTCCTTTGAAGCACAGCTCCCCAACTGCTAAAGGCCCGACGTTTTTCTTACTGTTAGGATCCCAGACTTTTGCTTGCATTGTTGGTACCAGATGACCAATGGATTCTGCTTTCTGAGTTGTAATCGTCTGCAATGTGCAGCCTCCAGATGTTTCAGTTAATCCATACATTTGTCTAACCGTTGCGTTGGCAAGTCTGCAATATCAAAATTTTTAGAACCCCATAAAAAATGTAAGGTTATTATAATTTACTTTTTAATTACCGCGTCGTGTAGTTGTTTTCTGGTGGGAGAAGCGCCAAAAATAATATCTCTAATTCTGGAGAAGTCCTGATTGTTGCACAATGGACTTTTAATTAGAAACAGTAGTAAAGTTGGTACCAAAAACAGTTTGGTAACTTTATGTTGCTGCAATGCTTGTACGAACATTTTAGGTTCAAATTTCTTTATAATCACTGCCTTTGAAAAGTTAATTAGCTCACTTAAAAAAGTCATTAATCCAGCGATATGAAAAAATGGTAGTATAAGAAGTGTCACTTCATTTTCTTTCACATTTCCATACTCTGGAAGCCTATAAAATAATTTACATTAAATGTATGGATAATGCCTTCAAAATTAAATATAAGTTTGTAAATTTATTTGCAAAAATAAGCTATTACGGTCTCATTGTAATACTTGCATATCTTTATTTGTTTAGCTAACTATATTAAAGTGTAAAAGGTAGAACATTTTTTAAGTTACAAACTTTTATATGTGATATAGTTCCATCGATCAATGAAGAATATACAAAGTTACAGAATTTAGCTAGTTATACTATATTTCTCTTTATATTTTTGAAAGCACTCTCTATTATAATATAAATTTTTAAAATGTTAACATTCAAAGGCAACTTTTAATAATTAAAAGTAGACAAACAATGTGATCTGCCTAAATTTAGCTAAAGAGCTACAGGATAAGTAAAAATAGACAGATACATTGCTCGAAGTGGCTTAACACAGAAACAGCGTTGATCGCATAAATAACACTATTATGTCTTCTTATTCTTCCATGCCGTTGTCCCATTTCTTTTGGGGTCGGCTCTTCTGGTCCTTTCTCGACATTCTGCCCATATTAGAGTTATTTCAGATTTTAAACTTTTTTTTTCATATCTTTTTTAATGGTCCCACTCCAGGTCGTCGGCGGGTGCCTTAATTTTCTTTTTGGTTGTTGCATCTCCATGATTGTTCTAGTCTTACGGTCAGGATTTCTACGCATAACATGTCCGTACCAACGCAGGCGGTTTTTTTGATTTTCATCTACTATATTCGCAACTTTAAATGTCTCTTGGATATATTTGTTGCGAACCCTCTCTTCACGAGTTACTCCCTCCGACCATCGTAGCATTTTTATTTCTACCACGTGGAACTTCTGTTCATCTGTTTTGCGCATTGCCCAGGATTCTGATCCGTATAGTAAAGCTGGTCTAATTGCTGTTTTATATACATTTTCTTTGACCTGTATTCTCCAGATAGAGATCTCCATTTAAGCCGTGTTGTTATACGGTCCTTTATGTCTTCACACGTTGTAGCTGTTGATGTTACTGCTAATCCAAGGTATTTGAAGTGATCTACTGTGACGAGGGGTGTGTCTCCGAGATACAGCCCGCGCATTTTTATTTTGACCAGAACAGTTGCAGTACAAATATTGTGTTTTGGTTCTGCTTACTCTCATTCTTCGTTCTAGCGCAGTGTACCATGCATTTAGGTCAGTTTGTATTTCCTGCTGTGACAGTTACAAGTTACCAATTATTACAAAAATAACAGATTTTTTTAAAATCAAGAAATATTCTATTTTATTTTTTTAGATATTGAGCAACTATTTGATAAAGTTTGGCATTATTTAAAATTAAGACAGTTTTTCAAATCTAATATATAGCGTATTCAGTCAGAGTAAACAACATTTTTTCAAATTAACAACATATTATCGCAAAGAAGGGTGTTGGTTCTTCTGTTATATCTTTCTATCAGCGACAGCTATTAGTAACTTCAAAGCACTTTCAAAGTCATCTTATATGATATTCACTAAATACCAATCAAAGCAAGTCCATTAGAATTGCGTTACCAACGAACACAGTTTATGTTCCCAAATAAAGCCAGAAGTTAAGTATCTAAAGATGCATCTCGACTAAAAACTACTTAAATAACGCAGATAAAAATTGAAAGAATATCCCTAACAATTAAATTCAAAGAAACTAATCGTGGAATTGGAAGGCCATCCACCATACTTATTAAAATAATTTTTTTAAAGTAATTTTTATATTAGTATTGGCTAAATAATTTCTGGACCGATCTTGTGTTCGAGTTATGTTAAAATGCATTTAATAGCTTTTATTCTTACCTCAGATATCCTAATGGCACTCTTAAGCCTTGATGAGTTATTAGTACGCCTTTGGGTAACCCAGTGGTGCCCGACGACATGCAAATAATTGCACCTTGTACTGCGCAGTCAAATTCTGACGGCTTGAAGGATTTTGTATCTGCAGTAACCGAATCCAGTATATTCTGGAGATTTCTTATTTCCGGTGCGTCTTCTGATCTCCCTTCTATAAGTAGTACTGTTTCGACAGTGTTTAGTTCTTCTTTGACTTGCAAAATTAAAGGTAGGCAACTAGACGAGCAAATAATTAATTTAGCCCTGGACAAGCTAAGCGCGTGCGTTAGCTCTCCTAAAAATAATATAATAAAACAAAGTGACTGTGGTACACAAAGACGTTAAAGCAACCAGCAAAATAATCGAAAGAGCTAGAAAATTATACTGAAGTGTCATATAGGTATAAAAAAGTTATAAGGATTAAAAATTATACTAAAATGTTAAAGTATTACTAAGTAGAATACCTTTCATATATGCAGGGTTTAAAGGATTGATAATAATGCCTACATAGAGTGCGGCAATAAATGGTGCGTAATAATTAATTCCATTCTCTGCTACAATTGCAATTACATCGTTTCCTTTTAAACCAAATTTTCCATAAGCTTCCGCTAACTTGACAGTATTTTCAAGTAACTTTCCATACGTCAAAGTATCGTTCGTGATAACATCAACCTAAAAATCCGTATAATCAAAAATGATTTTAATTAGGTCACTTAATTGCACTAATTGTCTGTTTCAGTGCCTTAACTTATTTGCTATGTAGAAAGGAATATTTATATAATTTCTATAATTATGTGTACTAAATAATGGTATAAAACTACACTTACTGATAATTATTTAAAAATTGCTTAGCGACTCTAACTTGCTAGACCAAAAACAAGACGATAAAAATTTATTTTAAGTGACTGCTGTTCTGTCATAATGCTTAATATAGAATTAGATAATAGTCGTATTTGAATAAAAAATATCACTTACCGCTGCGATTTTATTGGAATTTGTCCTTTTTAAGAGATCAAAAACGAATTTTCCAACTGATTCTTTGGGTATGTCAAAGTTATCCTCTGGGCCTTTAATAATGTAAGATTTTGTCGGCATGCTTACTACGTTTACTTGTGGAATCTCACTCTTAGAATGTGATTTGTGCTATACAGTTTACGTACTTATTGATACGGCTTGTTGTTCTATACACTATTTAAACAAAACGTACAAGTGTATCATTGGCATGTAAATTTGTAAATAATAAATATGTTTGTTATATGTAATGCAAATACAGGGCCGGCAGAATTTTGAATCGATTACCACGCGCAACCAATTTGTAGACGGCACTCGGGTTGTAAATTCTGGAGCAACAAAAGGCATGTCACATTAGCGCCCTTCAAGACGTGAAGAGGTGTACACTGTGCATTTGTATTAAAGACTTATTTTAAAAACAACGATTCTGTGACTATAATGCAGCGGTTATTTCGTAGGTATTTCGGTGTAAGGTATCACGAAAAGTTTCGACTAAAAAAGCATAATATTTTGGGTATATAATTTTCCACAGGCTAGTTCAGCATTAAAACGGAAGTCACCCGGTAGACATCGTAGCGTTCGGACACTCGCGAATATCGCAACAGTGAGACAGGCTGTTGCTACATTGTACGGTAAGATCTCATATTCCATCCATACAAACTGACGCTGGTCCAACCATACTTGTTGAACTTGTTTAATTTCTTCCGTATCATTTACTATCACTTGAAAATTAGCATTGGTGTTTATTGCTATATATTTTGTTTTTTCTATGTTGATACTTAGGCCCCATTTTTCGTATGTTTTATAAAGTCTTCTCAGGATAAATTCTAGGTCATAAGCATCCTGTGCAATCACTACCTGGTCGTCAGAGAAGTTAAGATTGAATAAATTGGTATCTTTAACTGGTATGCCCAATCCCCTTACATCATTTTTCCATTTTTGTAGGACTACTTTTAAGTATGCGTTGAAAAGCAGTGGGGATAGCGTACAGCCTTGTCTTAGACCTTTCATTGGCATAAATGGTTCCGAAATTTCTTTCCATTTTTTATATATGCTTTATTATTTCTATACATCTCTTTTATGATGTATATAAATTGTTCAATTATATTCATAGTGTATAAAGCTCCCATAATTTACTTCGTACGCTTTTTGCAAATCGATAAATGCTAAATGAGTTTCTTCTCCCACTGCTATTCTTTTCTCTATAAGTTGTTGTAGCACGAAGATGTTGTCAACGCATGATTTACCTCTAGTAAAACCATTCTGCTCGTCACTAATTTTCCCTTCCAAATTTTCCTATAGTTTGACCATCAAAACTCTTCCAAATAATCTGCTGAAAGTGCTGTTAATGCTTAAACTTCTGTAATTTCCTGAATCTTTCCGAGACCCTTTCTTATAAATAGATATAATAAAAGATTCCTTCCACTGAGTTGGTATTTCGTTTTGTTTAATACAGTTGTTAAAGAGACTTGTTAATCTAGCTATTACATTATTTCCTCCATATTTAAGTAGTTCTGCCGGGATTTCACCAGTACCAGGCGCTATTCCATTTTTCATTTTCTTCATCGCTACTTGGATGTCGTTTTCAGTTATTATAATGTCTGATTTAATATTCCTTAAAATGTTACTTTCATCTAGGTATTCAGCTCCGCCTTCCTTTAATAATTTATTATAATGAGTCGTCCAAGTAGGTGTATCAATATATATAATTGTTTTATATTACTATTGTCTGTCTTTAGCGTTTTTAAGCATTGCCAGACTTCTGTAGATTGCGCTCCCCCTAACATGCTATCAATTTCTATGCATTTGTGTTTCCATGTAGCATTTTTATATTTGGAAATTTTTCTCTTTGTTATTCTGTTTAGATGTTTATATTCTTGCAATGCTTCGGCAGTCCTTAAGGCGAACCATTTATGGTACGTTGTTTTTCATTTGAATATAGTTATCTACTTCTTCATTCCACCAGAGAGGTTTTCTTCTTCTTTCCTTTTCTATTCTTCCCAAAGTTTCAGTTGCAGATTGGTGAATTAATTCTGTCAGTTTAGTGTGTTCACTTTCTATGTCATCACTCACCATATTTGCTTGTAATTTCAGTTTTAATCTGTTCCTGTATAGTTCACTAATACTGTCTTGCTTAAGTAAGTGAAGCTTATATTTTAGATACGACTGTGTAGTTACACTTGTTGATGACGTTATTTGTTCTTTTAATTGCATTGGAGGTATTATGACTTTTGATGTAAGTAGATAATGGTCTGAGTCACAATTGGCTCCTATTTTTATTCGTACGTCTTGTATTTTGATGTTTGGTTGTTGTCTTGTGATGATGTAGTCTAAAATAGATTTCTGATTTAAGGAAGGTCTCTCCCATATATACTTATGTTCGTCTTTATGATCGAATGTGTTCCAAATTTTAAGACTATATTGTTTACACATATTTATTAGTCTCCCTCCGTTCTCATTCTCTGTTGGTTCACCAAATTGGCCTACTACATCGTCATGTTCTCGTATTCCTACTCTTACATTTATATCCCCTGCTACAATCACTTGTTGTCTATTTTTAATTGTTTGTCCAGTTGTTCTGTTATCGTTTTGTAGAATTCTTCCTTCGGGTTGGCTGATGCGTCCTCTGTTGGAGCGTAGAATGCTAATATTATCAGTTTTCTGCTGTTGATTTTTAAAGTTATTTTAATACATCTTTCTGATATCGCTTCAACATCCATAATTTTTACTGTGTGTGTTTTTTTATTATTTTGGCTACTCCTGCTCTAACGCGTTCTGATTTAGTTACACCTGACCAGTATAATTCATAGTTGTTGAAAATCTTCTTACCTTGGCCTTTTCGCTTGGTTTCTGTTAGAAAACTATATCCATATTCAGTTTATCTAGTTCACTGCATATTTCTTATTCTTTGTTTGTGATGCCTTATATATTCCATGTACCCACTTTTCATGTCTATTTTCTTTGCGTGCGTCGTCTTATGTTTGATCCATCCTGTTTCCGAGGCTGTGTGTTTGGTCTTTTAGCATTTTATAGTTTTTACAACAAATGAGGAGCTAGCCCGCTGTAAACCCCCAACCTGGAGAACCAGGGTTTTCTGTCAGGGTTTATTCCCTTAGCTGATAGGTTCCAGTTTTAAGGCGCTGGAAATTCGCCTTTTCCCCTTTCTCGTTAGCTACAGTCTATTACGACTACAGTCAGGAGGCACGGCGAGAACGTGAGAACAGGATTTGCTGGCAGAGCTGCTAAGAAACAGTGCAGAGACATTTCTTAATATTTTTTGGAGAATACTTAACCGGCATCAGTATCCCCATTGAGACCATACCAGCTATTTCCCCTTATAAGTAAAATCATTTATTTAAATATCCCTATACAGTTCGGGCATTCTGCAATAGTAAGAGACGTTTTTTTTTAATATTCATGACTTTACAATCTGTCATATATTGGTTGACATACAGTAACTATTTTAGCTTAAGATGTAGGACATGAAGAAATTTTACAATGTTAATCTATCCATCTGTTATCTATACATTTGAACATAAAGTAAACAAAGTAATGT
Source organism: Sinelater perroti (assembly GCA_036346155.1). Classification (NCBI taxonomy): domain Eukaryota; kingdom Metazoa; phylum Arthropoda; class Insecta; order Coleoptera; family Elateridae; genus Sinelater; species Sinelater perroti. The sequence continues at coordinate 835,447 of JARFIY010000025.1, read as the reverse complement.
GACGTGGTTCTCGGCCCTTATTTACACGAGGAGATCCGTGCGTAGTAAACAAAAACAGCCTTTAAATTTGAACGGAAAGTAATCAAAGACGACCGATATGAGCGCTCTGAGTGTAATTTCAACGAGGAGGTCCGTGCGTTTCTGCATGCACGTCTGGCCCGCTTTCGCTCCTTGCCGACTGGCCTGGCGGCTATAACTATCGGGGCCACTGCATGTCCTTTTTATGGTGTAGGAACAAATCTATATTTACAAACTTAATTAATAGTTCTCTATCCGTTTGTAAAAACAAATCCAAAAATGTCGTCAATACTGAAGTTAGGTTATGCAATTTCAGAATCAAAGCAAACATTCTATTACTGTTATCAACATTAATGTAGGACAAAAATTAAAAATTACTGCAAAAGTACGTAAAGTTAAACCGATTTCTTACGTGTGAACGTAAAACGTAAAAATTACGGGAATGCATTATGAACGAGCGCATAAGCTTTGCATTGGTTTAATTTTACGGATTACGCATTTCTTATGGGCGGCTATTGCGTACGTTCATTATGAATGGTTAAATTGCTTTTCGTTTCCGATCTAGGGAAAAAAGCCGATCCAATTAAAAATTTATACGTTTCCACCGTGCGAAAATTGAGGGAAGGCGGGTGAAACATTGTCAGCCTAGGACGCCAAAAACACCTTTTGGTGGGCAATGCCTAGTTTTATTATGTTAATATAGACATGTTTCATAATTATCAAATACTTTAATACTATAATTTGTCTTATACGAAATGGTTTGGTAGGTATGTTGACTTGGGCCCAGTAGACTGATACTCCACTAATAAGTCCACTAAGCGTAACGTGGTAAAAGAAAACACTATACTTTTGTATTTATTCACTTATTATTGAAATATGTATTGCGTATTACCTCTAAAAATACAGAGTAAAAGGGGGGAGCGGGGTAACGCTGAACACCGGGAAATTCCAAACACCCTCAGTCATTGTTTGAATCTAGAATGATCTGATTATTGCTGGAGCCTGGCGACATTCGCCGTAAATTCATCATCAGAAGATAATAATTATATTGATAAACCATTGTATGATGTCGACGAGTTAGACAACGTCGATTTAATTACTTCCATGGAACCACTTAGGACTTCAAGAGAGGGGTCTATCTGAATTTGGTAAGAACAAAGAACTCTGATTCATATCTTGTTTGTGTTCTAGTTGAATGCATTCAGAGTGCAATGGTGCAGAGACTGCAGACAATTTTATTTATGATTTTTATAGATAGCTTTAACTGTTGCTATGCTGTTAATGTAATATATAGTAACTAACTACATTCCTTACTTAGCTGACCCCGTTCTAAATTTTCTCCGAGGCTGTTCGGGGCTATTTCGAACAGTGTAAGCCCCTACAAAAAAAACTTGGACTGTAAAGTCAAATGTTTTGTGGTTTTTTAGTAGGTAATGAAACAGGGTATAGTAAATTTATTAATCAACTATTACAAATAACTGAGTTATTAGAGATTTTCCTTAAGTGTTCCGCACTGCCCCGTTTGTTTAAAAAAAAATTAACATCAACAATTCCATTTGTGGCATGCTGCCTGCGAAAACCAAATTGATGATTGAGTATAATAATCTCCAAAATTGCAGGCGTTAATTTTGGCAACAATAGCTATTCAAAGACCTTAGGTAATATTGGTAGAAGACTAGTTAATAAAAAGAAAGATAGCTTATTGCCTGGTTTGAAAAATTCGAGAATTGGTGCGATTGTGGCAACTTTCCATTGCTTGAAGAAACAAAACAAAAGTTTTAGTATGACATTGAACAACTAGATATAACTATATATTTGAAAGTTTTCTTGGGTAAGAACTTTTTCGTGGTTAGGTAAGAAGACGTTTTATTTGAATTCAAGTCTTTCATTATTAGAGACTTTGTATCATTTTCTCTAAAAGGTTTGGTTGCTAAACACAAGTGAAAGAGTGCAACTGAGACGTTGGCAAATTTCGTTTTCTTTAGCTTTGATTGACTGCGAATCACATTCATCCAAGAGATGAATATTTAAAATTTTGTGTTGACAAAGTTGTAATATTGATCGAATTTTAAAATTTAGTACGTCAAGCTAAATTATTACAAAAAAATAAACCAACTTCATTCTAAAAGATAGCGAAAACTCAACCTTGAAATTTGACCGATAACTTAAACCTAAGTTTTGTAAGCTTACTGTATATTTCTCAAAAAGGATTATAATTTTTTGATTCACTTACAAATCAAAATTAACATAGTGAGTGGATTAGGAAACCAAGCAATCTAATCTACCTTGCTTTATTAAGCAAGACGGTATTGTGACTTTATTTGGTTTATTTAAAAAAAACCAACTGCCTATTATCTTCCCACAAAATTTTAAATATGTACTTAAAATTTGACTGAAATAACTTCATGAGTGCATATACACAAAAACAATTAAGAATTGTAATAGTATTACAGTTAAAAAAAGGTCTTGTTATAGCCGAAACTACTAAAAAATTTAATTACCCACTTTACGATACAAATGGGTTTATCAATAAGGAACAAAACATTATTAATTTGTGTTTTAAATGTTTTTTAAATAAGAACGGTATATGTTTGAAATAAAATAAAATAAAAGTATTCCAGATACAGCCAAAGTTTTGAAGCGTAGTCTATTACATTATGTTTTGAATAACATATAATTAGTTATCCATCTCAACTTCGTGTGCACGAGCAAATTAGATGAATCCAATTTTTGATCATTTTGGGCAGTAATACAACCTTCGATGTTCAATCTTTCTTTTTCAAGAATTTGTGGTCTGTTTGTATAGAATATAGATTTCAAGTTACCCCACAAAAAGTAATCTAAAGAAGTTAAATTACAATTTTTTGGAGGCCAACTGACAGTTGTATTTCTTAAAATTATCTTTTCTCCAAATCTTTCTTGCAATAAATTAATAGTGGAATTAGTAGTGTGACATGTAACACCGTGTTGTTGGAACCACATGTTCTCCATAAAAAATCTATTGACATCAGTCGGTACCGCTCACCACCCACTGTAATCTGGATCTGTAAACTAGATCTCCTACTTTGTTTTGGAAAAGTAATGGTCCTATAATGCCACTATGCCATAAACCACACTATATAGTGGCCTTTTGCAAATGGAAGGGCTCGTCGTAAATCTTTTGTGGATTGTTTTTACATCAAAAACGCTAATTTTGTTTGGTAACATATCCACTTAACCAGAAATGGGCTTCAACTGAGAAGATAATTCTTTGCCTAAAATTATGATCCGTTTCAAGTTGCTCTAAAGCTAAAGCAGCAAAATCGCGGCGCTTACAATGGTTTAGTTCTTGGGTCAACACAATCTTATACGGATGTAAACCCAAGCAATTTTGGGAAATACAAGTTGTCGTTTTTCTAGTCTCTAATTCTTGAGCACGACGAGGAATCGATAAATTTAAAGCATCTCTTACAATGTCCTTTATACTTTTTCCATTTCAACATCTTGGTATTTTTGCATCCATCAAATTTTTCACCGATTTGACGAATAGCAGCACAGAAGGGTGATTATGTAAACCATAGGATTCTCGAAAAACGCGTGGTGTTCACAAAAGAACGTTTATTTTTATAAAATTTTTGGACAATAACTTGAAGCGTGTATTTAGCCATGATGGATTGTCAGAGTATACTAAACGCAAATGACAACTAGTGGCAGTTATAATATTTTAAGTATGGCTGACATTTCATTTAAAAATAATATCATTCTTATTGGAAAACCCTTTATTACATATCAGCAATACTACGATAATAATAATAACAGCTGCATATTTTAATTTTGTTTGTGAGTTGTTATTGTTTGTGTTTATTTTTAAAGTTGTTTGCATATTCCTAACGTTTCCAATAACATTCTGTGTTATTTTGTAGAAATTGGTTAATATTTGATATAACGTTGCTTTTTATTTTAACTTGATTTTGAGTATACATTTATTTTTATAAATCTTTACGTTAACATAATCGATAACTTTTTTATCTATATGTACATATAATAAATTGTTAAGTTAATATGAAATAATAATAACAAACAACTGCATTTTTTGTTTAAAACATTGTATTTTATATAGCAAAAATTAAATTCTGTCTACTTACCACATATAAAAAATGATTATAAAAATAACTGCAAACTGAAGTGATGTATTACAATTAAACCATTTAAACTTTAAATATGTAATGTGTTTTGATATTGAATTTCACTTATGGCACACACAAAATTGTTTAACTATCAAAAGTGCTCAGGTACCAGGTATATTTTTCGAACAAACAATTGATTAGATTTTAAATCACCAGGATTGAATACGTACTTATAGATGTCATTGCAGTTACAGATCATTGTACAGTTTTAAAAGGCAGTGTATAGTTCTAAAGTAAAAAACCCAAGTGTAAATTTTTTGTAGCAAGTTGTAATGCTTAAAGCATTTGGACATTTCCATCAATATAAATAAGTTTTGTATTCACTAATAGATTTTTTATCATTCTGCTATTACATAAATTTGGTGGTTTTTTTTATATACAACAGAACTACTAATGGTTATTACAACAGGGGAGTGATTAAATGACAAATCAGAGTTAGGTACTATATTGGTGTATACCGGATTAATTTTGTTTGCAGCCAAGAAGTTCGAGAGGCCAGCTACGTAGTTCCAATCGGTAGGCCAGTAGGTTGATATTTCTGTTGAAATAAGCGAGTATCATATGCCATCTATTGTTTTAAAGCGTTCTTCTATTAATTGTTATCAAACATGAGCTCCATTTAGCATGTTTACTACTGTAGTTTCTCCAAAGTTATTCATATCACTTTTTTGTCTAATGCCGAGGTGGGCAGTAAACTGCTCATATTGTCGCTTCATACAGCAAATTTGGTACTTTTACTATGGTGCTCTGTAGAAGTCTTCTTAACATTTTAATTCTTTGTCGTGTTAGATTGCTATATGTTTTATAATAAGGTTTCTAAAATACGTTCTTTGCATACAGTATGTTCTACCTATTAAAATTACGTCTATTTGATTATGTGCTAAGAATAGTTTTATTTCTTCATTGTATTGTACACCCATTAGTAAATTAGTAAGCGTGTTTAACATGTTGTATGAGTCGATTTAATATCGCATTAAATGAATTTAGAAACTGTGATAATGCATTGTTTAAATCTTTCATTGCTTCACTATTATTTTTTACTATTAGAATTGTTAGCTACAACATTAGCACAACTTTGAATTGCTAATAAACATTGAATAATTGTAGCTCTAATGTAGTGTTTACGTTAGGGGATGGTGTTTGTAAAGCTTTAGTTTTGTTTACAGAGTTATTTCCTGTTGATAGTTGCATGGTCTGTTCTGTGTAATGCGCATGTAGCTGAGGTGTCTTTGCTGATTTTGCAATAAGTTTTGAAATGACCGTACAGATGCTGTCTTATGCACTAAATGATATTTTTATTTTTATTTTTTTGTTCTATTTTTGCCGCATTAATTAAAAGCCTTTCTATCTTGTACACATTTTTGTTGTTACTTGTCACATTTAATCCACAAAGAAGATTTGTGGTGGTTTCTTGGTTGTTCTATGCTAAGCATTCGTTACGCTTCTAATTTTATGTCTTTGCGGTATTAGTTCTTGTGTAATTTGTGTTGTGTTTATCGTGTAATGTATGTATGCCGTAATTCCTCCTGGGAGGTATCATTGGCGCCCTTTCATGGGCTTTTTAATCCTTTTTGGCTGGATTCGTGCCTTTAGTTGTGATTTCCGTTTCATATGTCCTTGCTTTTACTACTATTTTCTTCCATTCTTTCCTGTTGGTCGCGGTCCGTCTCCAGTTTACTACGTTCATTCTTCTTAAATCTCCCAATACTTCATCCTTCCATCTATTTTTGGGTTTTCCTCGTGGTCTTGTCTGTTCTGATTTCCACTCGGTTATTGTCTTTATCATTCTATTTCTATCCGTTCTTTCTATATGCCCTAGCCATCTTATTCGCTGTGCTTTTATTTCCTTGACAATGTCTTCTCCTTTCAGTTCTTCTTCTATTTCCTTCTTCATTTTTATTCTATATTTGTTGTCTCCCATTTTCACTGGTCCTAGGATCTTCCTAATAATTTTTCTTTCGAGAATACGCAGTTGTTCCTCCTCTTTTTTCGTCATTCTTATCGTCTCTGCTGCATATATTATTCTGGGTTTTATTAGTGTTTTGTATACTCTTATTTTTGTTGTTTCCGTGATTTTCCGGTCTTTCAGTAATGGTTTATATATGTTGAATAATTTAAACCCCCAGTGAATTCTTCCTTTTTATATGCTGGTCTCTATTATTTTTGTTGTTTATTTCCGTTCCTAGGTATGGCAAAAATTGAAAACAACGATACACACAGTTGGAAATGAAAGTCTGAAATTCAAAGGAGAAGAGAACTTTAAACAGAAGTGGATGACGAAAGAAATATTAGACCTAATGGATAGACGGAGAATTGTCAAAAATAGCAATGAAATAGAATACAAACAAATAAATAGAATTATACAAATTAAAATTAAAGAAGCAAAAGAAAAATGGATGTGCGACAGATGTACAGAAATAGAAAGCTTGAACGAACAACACAACATGTTTGGTCTATATAAGAAAATAAAAGAAGTTGTTGGCACCAACAGAAAGAAAACACAAATGATGATAAAAGATGACAGCAACAAAATAATAATGGACGAAACTGAGAAAATAAGAATCTGGGAACGATATATAGAAAAATTGTTTGATGACGAGAGACCAGAAACAATTATACAAAACAGAGGAGAAGAACAAAAAGGACCCACAATTCTAAAGCGAGAAGTAGAGAATGCAATACACCAAATAAAAATAGGAAAAACCCCAGGACCGGATAACATATATATGGAACTAATTAAACTAATAAACGAAGACAACCTAAAGATACTAGTTGATTTGTATAATAAAATATATGAAACGGGTAACATTCCAAATGACTGGTTGGAATCAACATTTATTACTTTGCCTAAGAATGCAAATGCGAAATCTTGCAATGATTACAGATTAATAAGTCTCATGAGCCATGCCCTTAAAATACTCTTGAAGATAATGCAAAACCGAATATATAGAAAATGTGAAGAAGTAGTGAGTGACAACCAATTCGGCTTCAGAAATGGGATGGGAACGCGTGAAGCTCTCTTCTGCATACAAGTAATGATGCAGAAATGTAGAGATCAGAAAAAAGATGTGTATCTGTGCTTTCTAGATTATGAGAAAGCATTTGATAAAGTAAGACACATCAAACTCATAGAATGTTTGGAAAACATTTGCTTAGACGAAAGAGACATAAAACTAATCAAAAATCTTTATTGGAACCAACGTGCTAAAGTAATGGTAGAAGACACTGAAACAAACAACGTAGAAATTATACGCGGGGTACGTCAAGGCTGCATACTGTCCCCAATGTTATTTAATCTCTATTCGGAAGTAGTTTTTCAGAACGCCTTACACAACTGCAATTTAGGAATAAAAATAAACGGGGAAACGATAAATAACATAAGATACGCGGATGACAGCGTACTAATTGCAGACAACCCTAGAGCATTACAACAGCTAATTAACAAAGTATACGAAGCAAGTTTACAAATGGGCCTAACAATCAATACTAAGAAAACAAAAATCATGCAAGTGAGTAAAAATCCTAGGGGTATAAATTTTATAATTGATGGCAACGCTTTAGAAGAAGTTGGAAAATTCAAATATTTAGGTTGCTGGTTAAACTCAGATCTAAACTCAAATACAGATGGAGAATGGTAAAGAGTTATATATGGTCAATATTGTTATATGGAACGGAAGTCTGGACACTAAATAAACACGAGATAGACAAACTGCAAGCCTTTGAAATGTGGTTGATGAGACGAATGCTTAAAATCCCATGGACAGCCAGGATTACAAACCAAGAGGTACTACAAAGAATGAACTGTAATAGAGAAATTATAACTACCATAAAAGAAGAAAACCGCCTACTTGGGACACCTACTAAGAAATAAAAATATAACCTACCCCAACTTATCATACAGGGTAAGGTTGAAGGCAAACGGAAGGGTAGAAGGAAAACTTGTTGGCTTAAGAATATAAGGCAGTGGACAGGCATGAATGTTCAACAAATATTTAGAGCAGCTGCAGAAAGAGAAACATTTGCCAATGTAATCGCCAACCTCTATTAAGAGAAGGCACGACAAGAAGAAGAAGGTATGTGAATGTTTGTATTCTCTCAAATTTGGGACTTCCGATTTTGTATTGGTTTTTTTTCTTTTTTTTCCTCGTTTCCAGCACATGTATTTTGTTTTCTTTTCATTTATTGTAAGACCTCTTGCTTTTGCTTCTGTTTTGATTGTGTTAAGTGTTTGTTGTAGTTTAGTTTTGCTTCTTGAGACTATTACTAAATCATCCGCATATGCCAAAATTTGCATCTCTTTATTCACAATTGTGCCTGTTTGGTCTGTTTTTCGTATGATGTTCTCTAGTGTTATGTTAATAAGTTGGGTGATAGTGCATCTCCTTGTCTTACCCCTAAGTTGGTTTCAAAATATTTTGTGTCCCCTTCTTGTAATTGCACTGTCGCTTCTGAATTCTCCATCGTCATTTTAGTTAGTTGTATTAGTTTCGATGGTATTTGATTTCTCTCATATCCTCTAATATTTGTGGTTTTTTAATTTGGTCAAAAGCTTTTTGAAAGTCTATGAATAAGAGATGTAATTCGATATTGTATTGGTACGCTTTTTCTATTATTTGGTTGATGATATGTATGGCGTCTACTGTTGATCTGCCTGGGCGGAATCCACATTGATAGTCCCTGATTTTATTTTCCGTATGGATACTTAACCTCTGTTGTAATATACATGTGAAAATCTTGTATGTTGTGTTGAGGAGTGTAATTCCCCTATAGTTACTGCATATTTCTGGGTCGCCTTGTTTATATATCGGTATGATTCTTCCCTTTTCCCAGTCTTTTGGCATCTTCTCTTCATTCCAGATTGCGGTTATTAGTTTGTGTATTGTTTTGTGCAGTTCTTTCCCTCCATATTTTATCATTTCTCCGTTTATTTCATCTACACCCGGGCTTTTACAATTTTTAATTCTTTTTAAATTTTTTTCCACTTTCTCATAAGTTGGTTCTTTGTCTATGTATTCATTTCTTTCATTTACCATTTCCCTTTGCTCTTCATCTTCTTCTCTGAATAGTAGGCTTTGATAATATTCTCCATATATCTTTAATCTTTTTCCTTCATAGTATGTTTGTCCTTGGATATCTTTCATTCCTCTTCTCTTGATTGGGTAGTTTCTTCTTGTCTTTTTATGTTTTTGTACATCTCTAGTACAGTTGTGTCTTCTATTGGTTTCTATTTCTATTTCTTGATCTATCCATTCTCTTTTTTTCGTTTTAAATAGTTTGTCTGCTTTTTTCTTTATCTCTTTATATTTTTCGTGGTCTTCGTTCTTTCCTGTGTTTATCCATTTCAATCTAGCGTCTCTCTTTTTGTTTATTTCTCTGTCACATTCCTCATCGAAGCATATTTTATTATTTTTTCTGTGTCCTATGATTTTTGCCGTTATATCCGTTATGCATTCTTTAATGTTTTCCCATTCATTTTCGATTTCTTCTGGTGCTCTCTCTTTTGGTTTGGTTACTTTTTGTCAACTCCTTCTATATATTTTTTCCTGGTTTCCATATTGTTTTATTTTTCAACTGCCCATTTTCTTCCTTGATTAATATTCTCCCAATCTTTTGTTATTTTTTGCTTTAGTTTTGTTATTACCAACAAGTGATCTGTGTCTGCGTTGGCACCTCTGAAGGTTCTGACATCTTGTACAGCCGTTGCTATGTTTTTTGAGACTAACACATGATCTATTTGGTTGCCCTTGTTTCTTCCGGGTATAACCTAGGTTTCCTTATGTTCTCTACTGTGTGGGAATTTGGTGCTACTTATTACTAGGTCTGCTGCTGCCGCATAATTACATAGTTTTAGTCCATTGTCATTTGTCTTCTGAGCCTCTGAGCCATTCTGCTTTCCCCACCATTGCATTAAAGTCTCCCAGCACCATAAGGATGTCTTGTTTTTTTATTCCATCTGTTATTTTTTCTAGCTCTCCATAAAATTTGTGTTTTTCCTCCTCCTCGGCTTTTTCCGTTGGTGCGTATACATTAATGATAGTGATATTTTTTGGTTTCCCTTTAATTCTTAGTGTTGATATTCTTCTATTCACTGGTGTAAATTTCATTATTGTTTGCTACCATAAAACCTGTTCCACTCTTTCCTTGGGTTTCTTCTCCTGAGTATACCATTGTAAAATTTGCATTGCTAATTTCTCCCCTTCCTTTCCACCGAATTTCCTGTAATGCTAATATGTCTAATTTGTATTTTTCTATTTCTTTTACTATTTGTATCATTTTTCCCGGGATTAATAGTGTTTTTATGTTCCACGTGCATATTTTTATTATATTTTTCTTTTTTTGCATTTGTTTTTTCCATTTTTTGTTACTTTAGCTTGGTTTGTGTTTATGTCTAAATTACTGTGTCCATTTCCATTGCGTTTTGTTGCCTTTATTTTGGTCCGATTTTTTTTATAGTTGGTTTTTTAATTTTTTTGCGTTGTGCTCTACATATGTGAGTTTGCCGATTGTTTTGTTCATTTTTTCCTCATCTCGTTCTGCTATTGTATTTGTTGTTTGTTTCGGGTCGTTTCCTTTTGTAAGTGGTGCAAGTAGGCCTTGTGTCCAGAGTCTATTCTTCTTGGGCACTGTCCCTTTGGTAACTACTGTTTTCGTTGTTTGATCTGTCTCTTCGTCTGTTGACCTCTCTCTTTTCTTCGAGTCTTTCATTCTTTTATTGTCTGTGTTCCCTTCTTCTTGTTCTACCTCGCTTTCTTCTGTTTCTCGTAGACACATTATCTCTTCCTGGTTCCATTCCTCTCCATTTATGATTAGTTTGTCCTTTATTATGATGACTTTCATTCTTTTTTTCTAGCGTCTATCATGTGAGGCAATAATATTCTCCTTGCTTCTCTTGTTTTTTTGTGCATATTCTCCTTTATCCATATTTTCGTTCCTTTCAACTTATTTAACTTTCTCAGAAATTCTGTCCTTTTTATTCTTGTTGTCAGTCACACTTTAATATGTCTATTTTTTTTTATTTTTGGGTCTCCTATTCTGTGCAGGAAGTCTAATTCATAATCCTGCAGATTTATTTCCATTCTGTGTACCAGGTTTAGTAATATTTGTTTTAACTTTTCCGTGTTTTCGTTTCCTTCCTCTGGGATTCCGAAAATTACAATGTACTTTCTTCTTACTTCTTCCTCCAGCACCTGAATCTTTATTTCTTGTTGTTTTATTATATTTTCTAACTTTTTTATTTTTGCTCCGCTTTGCTTAACACTGTCATTCGTATTGTCAATTTTTCTCTCCATTGTTGGTAACTTTATTATTTACGCTGGCGGACTCCTTCTTTTGTTACACCGTCCACTTTGTTTTTGGTTATAGTTTGTCCTACACCCATCGCGTGTTTTTCCCGTAGTTGGAGAGAATTTCCCGTATTTATTACCACACCCGTGTTTTCACTTTTTATTAGCTATTTTTTTCTTACACTATGTTCTTTGTTTTTATTTTAATTGCAGCCTAGTAAGTTAGTTTTTAGATATTTCACTTAACCGTTGACCTATTCCAATAGTCCTTAACCCTGGCCTGTCCGTTTCACGTATTTTTCGCTGCACCGCGATAAGCGCGCGCGGCCTCGATTGACCCGCGTCGATGGGCTTGCTCTTATCAGCGCAGCAGCCGTTCGTATTATATTTGCTTTGTTCGATACTTATGTGTTAGTCCTATCTTATTTGATGTTTATTTCTTTCTTACAGTCTCTTTATTTGTTATATTTACTCACTTTCACTAATTATTTGGCACTTTAATCTATTAACAAACGTAACAAACTATTTAACCATAAATCACAGCTGTCACTTTTCCTTTCACTAGGACCGGACCTCTTATCGTATAATGGATGTATTTAATAACAATTTTGTAGACTCTTTCTTTAATTGATATGTTAATCTTTTTTAAGTATCTTATTAATTTTTTGTATCCGTCTACAGTTGCAATTTATTTTAACAATATTGTCATATAATATTTTTGCGCTATATTGTTTGCCTTTTATTAGTCTCTTATTTGTATTATTAGGCATGGGTAGTTTACCTATGCATATACAAATATTGGAGGAGCCTTGCTGATTTTTGTGCTGGTATTTTGGCTGATTTATTGTTCATTGTCGTTAGTTGTTAGTTGATTGCATTTATTTTTTATTGCTATAACATTGCGTACTTCTTGTTATCTATTTTGATTTAGTGCTTTATGCCATGATAAGTCAGTAAATTTTTCTATATTATTTTGCATGCCTTTACTAGTTGATGGCATTCTTGTTAATTGTTGACTGTAACACTTATGCTGCATTGAATTTACAATTGTAGTTTGTGACAGATTAAAATGAGGTCACTGTGTTGCTCCTATTTGAGAGACAACACTAAGAAAGGTTTGTTGCCGTATTATATTTTACGGTATGTTATTGTATTTTATTTGTTGTAATGAAATCGTTGTCTGATGTTTATTATTTTAAAATTCTAGGTTTAGTATATTATTATAATACGTTATTGAAGTATTTACAGAATCTATTTTGTACTCATAGTACAGGATTTTCCATTAAAAGCTTTCGAACTTTAAATTTAAATAAAACAAGTTGTGTAGGAGATATCATTATTTTTTTATTTTTTGAAAGAGTATTCGATGACATTATATATAGAATATGTCAGCTTCGCTGAGCGGCACGTAACCGAGATGTTCAATTTTCGATTACTCGACCACATAAATGACTTTCGATATCATTGATGGCATTGGTTATGTTGGCTTTAAGGCATCAATCGTCTGGCGCTTATTTACATAAAACTGTGATTTAAGCTAGGCCTATAAGAAAAAGTCTAATGGGGTTAAATCACATGATCTCGGTGGCCAGTTGATGTCGCCGAAACGCGAGATAACCATGGTGTCGAATTTGTGGTGCAAAAGATTCATCGGTGCATGCGCTGCGTGGCATGTAGGGCCGTCTTGTTGGAAGCACATGCCATCGAGATCTATATCTTCCAATTTAGGCTGATAAAATTGGTTATCATCGACCTGTGCCTCTCGCCGATGACAGGTATATCGGCGCCAGCTTTATTTTGGAAGAAGTATGGACCAATGACCCCACCGGGCCAAAATGCACATCAAACAGTAATTTTTTCTGAATGCATTTACAATTGATAAGCCTCTTGTAGATTGTTATCTTCTCAAATGCGACAATTTTGTTTGTTGACAACCATTCGTCCTCGTTACTAAAGATGATTTTTCGTCCGAAATCGGGGTCCAGTCAGCGAATGCTCATCGCTGTCTATGGCCGTTTACCTTCAGTTCTTGGGTTAATTCAATTATGTGCGGGTGCAGGCTCAAGTCCCGATGCAAAATTCGCCAAGTTGAGGTCAGCGAAAAGCCAAGTTCTTGGGCACGACGAGGAATTGGCTACTACGGGTTATCCTGCACTCTTGTTCACATCAGCAATGTTTTTTGCAGACTTTACGTTTCGACGACGTACGTTTGTTGTTTGATTATTTACTAAACCAGTTGATTTAAATTTGTCCACCAAATAACGAACACTCGACTCAACAGGACGATTGCGTGCACCGTAAAAATCATGTAGCGCACGGATCGTAGTTCGAAATGAGCACTCACTTTGATAGTAAAGTTTAATGATTTTCACGCGTTGCTCAACATTGTATTTTCCATGACAATTTGCGCAACATTAGTTACTACAATCTCCAAATTTGACAGCTGTAGTTTCATCAACAGGGCCGCTATACACAAAGTTCGAGCGCCCCTATTAAAAAACCCTTTATGATTAGGTAGACCACTGCCAAACGAATGCGTTTATGCTTCAGCAAACACATCTACTTGCTCTTTTTATTAAAAATTAAAGATTAATTACTTAATAATTAGAAGTTAATTAATTTATATTAATAATTAATTAGAAATGATTGTAACCTTACCGCAATTTTTTCTAAATGTTTAAATTTTTAAACTTTTTCTAACATTTTTCTACTTGGAACTGTGTTTTAAGTGCTTTCTATAAGTATAAGTCTACTTCCAGATTTATTTTTCTTATTTAGTTTTTTGGTTATTTTAAGTGTCAGTAGATTTCTTCTTGTACGGTTTTTAATGCATTTATCTTTATTATATTATTTAAATAAACTTACGTTTATGTAATTTTAAGCTCCATATATGGATACCACATTATTTGACAGATAACAAGTTGACCACAGTCTTGTGGTCATATTTCTGCTTGGGTGCTACTTAAAAGTACCTATTTTAAATAGAGTCATTGTTTGACAACGCGGCCGCGGCCACGGCCGCGCCGCCTGTTTCATAACATAGAAAGAAAAACTATTATAACAGCCGCACGTGTATTGGGCGATAAAGATAAAAGTGCGACCTCACGGTCGAGGTTAAGTGTGCAAATTTAGTTTCCTAATCAGCTAATTGACTGTAAGTGCTGTAAACTCAAATTATTATGGATTTTTTCAATCAAACTACGTCTATGCAAAATTCACAACAAGTTGCTATGCAAATAGATCAGAACTATCAGTATCAACAGCCACAACCAAATTATCAATTCACGCACCATTTGCCTTTAAATAATTTTTACCCAAATTTAACAGTAAATAATCTTCCGCAACCACAAAACGAAGGTCACCTTTATCAAAATAATTTACCTTATTACCTCACACCTGCAACTTCACAACCGCAAGACGATCAATGGCACGTAGTTGAAAGCGAAAAACGACCACGCAATAATGACAAAATGCAAAGTCAAGCCGAACAAAGTAAAAATACGGCTTACTGGTTAAATCCCACTAACAAATTTGATGTCCTGGGCGAAAAAGAATCTGATGAACTAGAAAACGGCAGCCAAACCACAAATAAAAAGGAACTCAAATAACCCCCAATTTACATATCGGGCGTCAAGACTATTCAGCCATTGATTAAACTTTTAGAAATAATAGCTAAAGAGAACTACCAAATTAAAATACTAAATAGCGATAAGGTTAAAATTTTACCTAAAACCACTGAACATTACACCACCATAATTAAAGCACTAAAGGAAAAAGACACCGAATTCCACACATACAAAAGAAAAGATGAACGAAACTTCAGAGTGGTTTTAAAAACCTCCTCCCTTCAACCGACGTGAACGAAATAAAAGAAGAGCTCAAGGCATGTGGACACACAGTTACGAACATTGCTAATATTCGACAAAGAGTTATCAAAATACCACTGCCGATGTTCTTTGTTGAAATAAAACCGGCAGACAATAATAAAGACATTATGCTCTAACCAAGCTGGCCCACTCGATAATAAAATTCGAACCACCTATTGCAAAACGGGAACTGCCACAATGCGCTAGATGCCAGCGACATGGTCATATAAAAAAATTTTCAGCAGGGCCCCAAGATGTGTGAAATGCACCGGAAACCACCTAACATCGCAACGTAGAGAAAGAAATAACGATGTTAAATGCGTTCATTGTAATGGAAATCACTCTGCTAACTACAGGGGTTGTCAAGTTTACAAAGAACTGCAGCATAAAATGTTCCCACCACTACCATTTAAACAACTACCAAACACGGGACAATCACCATCGCATATGCAACAACAAAATCGCACCCATGCTCAAGTAGTTAGTGGCTCATTTGACCAAACTCGCAGTAACATTAATCAGCAGCAACAGCAACAACCTTCAATTATTAACGAGTCAAACGATTTATCTGAATTAAAAAAAATGTTAAAATCCGTAATGGAACAGATGGGTATTCTATTAAATCTTTTAACTATCGTCGTCTCCAAACCCAACCATGGCCTTGCAGCTTAAGTTGGAGATATGGAATGCCAATGGCTTGACAAAACACAAAGATGAATTAACTACCTTCCTTACAAATCATTCAATAGACATTATGCTGATATCAGAATCACACTACACAGACAGAAGTTATCTAAAGATTAATGGTTACACTATATATGCTACACAACACCCGGATGGCACTGCGCACGCAGGTTCAGCAATTATAGTTAAAAACTGCATTAAGCATTACGAGCTCCTCAAATTCAATACACAACATCTTCAAGCCACTACGATTACGATAACAGATTGGCAAGACTCAATTAACATTTCAGCGGCCTACTGTCCTCCAAGGCACAATATCAAGAAGGAGCACTTTGAAGACTATTTCCAAACGTTGGGCAACCGCTTTATCTCAGGAGGTGATTTCAACGCTAAGCATGAGTTTTGGGGCTCGAGACTTACCACCGTTAAAGGTAGAGAATTGCTAAAAGCAATAAATAATAATGGACTGCACTACCTTTCCACAGGTGAACCAACTTATTGGCCTACAGATATGGCAAAAATACCCGACCTACTAGATTTTTGCATTGTAAAGGGGATCAACCTAAATTATTTCAACGCCGAATCATGCCTAGACCTCTCATCCGACCACTCACCAATACTGGTGACACTATACACCCAAGTGCTTCACAATGAGAATCCTCCTTCTCTTAGCAGCAGATTCACTGACTGGTCTAATTATAGGAAATTAAAAACAAGAGAAGAAATAGAATTAGCTTTGGAAAACTTAAATCAAACAATTCAACAAGCTGCATGGCAGTCAACACCGCAAAAAAGGACAAGTGATATCAAAGCAACTTGCCCTATAGAAGTTAAAAAGAAGATCGCAGAAAAGCGCAAGCAACGCAGAAGGTGGCAAACTACCAGACATCCGGACGACAAAATGAAGCTTAACCAGCTGACAACTGAACTCAAGAATTTTCTTTCCACTACAAAAAATCACGCTATTCAAAACTACCTAATGAGGCTGACAGCAACGCAAGCCACAGAATATTCGCTTTGGAAAGCTACCAAGAAATTAAAAAGACCCCAGCAACATATACCGCCAATACGTCTAGGTAACAATACCTGGGCAAGAAGTGATCAAGACAAAGCTTCTGCCTTTGGTCAGCACTTAACAGAAGTGTTTAGTCCATCTGATTTGCAAATACCTGCAAACGAGGAAGATAAAATTCTCCAATATCTAGGTGCTCCCTTTCAAATGTGCCCACCTATCAAACAGTTTAAAGTAAATGAGGTCAGAACCACAATTCTAACAGATCTGAACACTAACAAAGCCCCTGGTTATGATTTAATTACAGGAAGAGTCCTCAAAGAACTGCCACAAAAAGGCTTCATTTATATCACCCACCTTTATAATGCTGTACTAAGACTCCGGAATTTTCCCGCCCAGTGGAAAATCTCAACAATCATAACAATCCTCAAACCAGGTAGCTTAGTAATGAGTTGTCCTCCTATCGACTAATAAGTCTACTCCTTATATTATCCAAAGTGTTTGAAAAGCTCTTGCTTCAGAAAATAATGTGTATTGTTAAGGAGAACAACATCCTGCTCAATCACCAGTTTGGCTTCAGAAGAGAACACGCCACAATCGAGCAAATACACAGAGTGGTGGGCACAATTTTAAAAGGCTTTCAAAATAAAAAATAATGCTCTGCAGTGTTCCTATATGTTGTGCAGGCCTTTGACAAGGTCTGGCACAAAGGCTTGCTATTTAAAATCAAAAAACTACTACCGCCCGACTACTATGAGTTATTTACATCTTATCTCACCAATCGATATTTTCTGGTTAAATGTAGAGATTTCTGTACCTCTCTATTTCCAATTAAAGCTGATGTCCCACAAGGCAGTGTGTTGGGCCCGTTATTGTACCTCCTCTATGCTGCCGACTTGCCAGTCTCACCATTAGTCACAGTTGCTACCTTCTCTGATGATACAGCAATTTTATCATCACACTCTGATCCACTTGCTGCATCCGATCAACTGCAGGCACATTTAAACAATCTAAAACTAAGGTTTAATAAATGGCGTATTGGTATAAATGAAACCAAATCTGTTCACGTTACTTTTACGACAAGAATAGAAACCTGCCCGCCGGTTGTGCTAAATAACAAGCAAATACCACAAGACGACTCTGCCAAATATCTAGGGCTACACCTCGACAGACGACTTACATGGAAAAAGCACATTTTCACAAAATGGAAGCAGCTGGGATTGTCATTCCGTAAGATGTACTGGCTTCTAGGGCCAGCAAATCGCAACTATCACTAGAAAACAAAGTTCTACTATACAAAACAATTACAAGACCAATCTGGTCTTACGGCATACAGCTGTGAGGAACGGCTTGTAGATCAAATATAGACATTATTAGACGCTTTCAATCAAAGGTGCTACGATCCCTAGTGGAAGCCCCATGGTTCATCCCGAACGAAATAATACGACGGGACTTAGGTATTTCAACAGTAGATGAAGAGATACGCAAGTGTAGTGTCCGATACCGCGATAGGCTCTCTGTCCATCCAAATCTCTTAGCGGTAACCCTACTAGAATGTGATGACGAGGAACCCAGGCTTAAACGATTTAAACCGATGGACCTTACAAACCGTTTTGCTTAATGTTAATTCAACTATTAAACTGTTTGTGATTTAATTTTAAGGAAATTTTTATTGTAAAACTTCCTCCATGTCACATTAAATGTCAAATTATTTACTAAATGTCACTTTAAGCATCACATTGTAAATGTATCAATAAATAAAAAATAAAAAATAGAGTCGTACCGGGCAAAAACACCAAATCCTGTCTAATAATGTATAATATCGTGTGAACAATCGTGCTGCGATATCAAAGTAAAGGTGACCACCGTGAAAATAATTATTGGAACAGCCAATCAGACGTGCTGCGAGCCATCTGTGCCTGCCCTATCACAGCGATAAAAACTACAGCCTTTTCCCATTTCAGTCTCGTAAAGTCAGATCAATCCATGATAGTACACAGTGTTACGCAATGCATACAAAATTTTCCCTAGTATACAATAGAAATGTGCAACCACAATACATGTCAGCCTTAAATAGGTGTTACTTCTAACTAATGATAACACAAAAATCTCAGCAGCAACCTGCATTTTATAATCAAGCAACACACTATTTGCCATCGGAATTCCTAACGTTAGCACCGTCAAGCAATAATTACTGACAAACTGTTATAAACAGTAAAAAGCGGATGTTAGAAGAAAAATGGCACTTGAGTTAAAATAAAGCAAAAAAATATTGGTTAAGGAACAACAGATTTAGCTGTATCAATGACCAGGAATCGATTAATATAAACACAAATAAGCAAAAAAAAAAGAACCAAAACCACCAACTATAGGAGTATAAATAAGTTCTCAGCTTTTTTCTGCAAAATTAGTTTCATTTAGAAACAAACAAAAAAGCTTAAGTATCAAAGTATTCTCCTTTGGCATCGATGACCTTTTGCCATCTTTCGGGTAGCTTGCGAATTCCCTGGTGATAGCAGCTCACCGGCTTCGAGACGATAAAGTTATCGATGCATTTTCGCACTTCTTCTTCTGTTTTGAAGTGCGTATCAGCCAAGTGATGCTGTAACGACCGAAATAAATGATAATCGGAAGGGGCATGTCTGGGCATCCGTGTCAAATGTTTGAGGGCGTCCAGCGCGTGGTTGATCTTCATGACTAAACTCTTCTCCGCGAAATCTTTGGTACCACTTTTTGCACGTTGCATGACTTGCAGCATTTTCACCACATGCAGCACAAATCATTTCGCTAGCTTTAGCAGTGTTTTTCTTAAGAGTAAACGCAAAGTGGATAGAAAATCGAATATGCTCTTCTGTGATTGCCATCGTGAACACAGCTGATTATTGAGGTTATGTGCATCAAACGCCAAATCGCATGATGTTTCGAAAGACCAAATGTCATTTGCTTTAAAACCGCAAGAGGGCAGACTAATACGTTACATGTAAATGGTGATTTGCGTCCTGTGAAATCTAAAGCTGAGAACTTATTTATACACCTACTATTTTTATTGCTGTAAAAAATATAATTATAATATAACAGTTAATGGTAAAATTAAATGAAGTAGCAGAAGAAAAGTATCAAACTAAAGCACGCACTAACGAGCAAGTGAAAATAGAGGCCAAAAACAGTCCCACCTCTACCAATATTTTAAAAATGTTTAATGCAAAAGAAAACGGAATATCACACTGATAAAGCCAAACATTGTACAAGTTTTAAAACTACTAAAAAATGTACGTTACTCCACTGATTTTGGTGATATAAAGGAAAGCACTGGGACAAGAAGCAACATAAAACAACCACACATTATGTTTTTCGTAGATCTAAAGCATAACGGCAATAACGAAGACATCTATAAGGTAAGACTACTTATGAACACATGTGTGACATTTGAAACACCATATACAAAAAGAACCATACTGAAATGCATGCGTTGTCGACAAATGATTACACAAAACATTTTTGTAATAAAAGTCCGCGCCGCGTGAAGTGCATAGGTGAAATGCACTAGGCATCCCGATGGTGGTGGACATGCAATTACTATTAGAGAAGACATCAAGCACCACCAGCTAGAAGGTTATAGTACGAAACATTTATAGGCAAGAACTGTAGCATTACAGGATCATATGGGATCTTTCAAATTATAAAAGGCATTAACACATTAACACTGCTTAGACCAACATTCTCATATAATAGAAAAATAAAAACAATTTTCATTTTACATTTTACAATAAGAAAACAAACTGGGGCATACAAAACAACCTTAGGCCAGCAAATTAATCTAAAATATCATTAAAAACGCCAGAAGAACTCGATTTAGCACTAAACGACTTTACCAAAGCATACAGAATGCAGCTTAATCAACAACACCAGATCACGAGCATATTTACTATGGAAAGCGACAAGGAAATTAAAGAGAGTTAAAGTATCCTTTTCTCAAATAAGAGATTCCTATGGTGAATAAACTAAGAGCAGTAAATAAAAGGCCACAGTATTTCTAAGTCACTTAGCTAACGTTTTTGAACCCTATTATATAGATGCCGCAGCAAACGAACCACAAATCCAAGAATTTCTTAACGCACCATATTAAATAGATCATTTATTACAAAACGTCAATCTTAATGAAATCAAAGAAACAATTCTATAGCGCATACATCTCAAGAAAGCACTAAGGTTTGACTCAATAAGAGGAAAGCTACTAAAAGAACTTACAACCAAAGAATTCAAAGCTCTACGGAAAATCTTCAACAATATTAAGACATGGTGAGACACAGTGAGGAGCCTTAAAAATTGTTATGCTATTAAAACCTGCAAAAAAACCAAATGAAGCAGTATCCTACCGCTCAATAAGTTTACCACCAATTCTTTCAAAAGTATTTGAAAGAATATTCCTGGAAAGACACAAACCGGGATTGGAGAACAATGAACTTATTTCTAACCATCCATTTAATAGTACACATATATATATATATATATATATATATATATATATATATATATACACGGCGCGCCACACACACACACACACACACACACATATATATACACATATACATATATACATATACAAGGTTTGTGAAAAAAATATTTATAATTTATAATTTATAAAAAAAAATATTCAAGATATCGTTAGAAACGTTTAAAATTCTTTAAAGCACTCTCCTTGGACATCCATATACTTTTACCAGGGACTTTTCCATGCACGGTATGCATCCTGGAAGGCATCGACGGAGACCTCGTTTAGAGCCTTTGTCACAGCGGTTTAGATCGCTTTAAGAGGTTCCTTTCAGGGAAGACTTGATCCTCGGGAACAGAAACAATTTTGTTGAAACCAGATCAGACTGTAGGGGGTTGGGGCAACGTTCACTCGCGATCGTCACTCTAGTGTTCTTGGGGATTTGGGGACCAACTTGGCGTACACTTTTCGCATGTGCAATTTGTCGATAAGAATTTCGTGTACAGTGGTTTTCGGAATACTGAGAGTCTCTGCTGTCATTCAACCATTTATGCGACAATAAGTATTTAGAAGATCACGAATACGAGGCATATTTTTGTCACTTTTGCTTATTGACGCGCGTCCAGAGCGGGGGTCATCCTCCACATTGTCCTCCACATTTCAACCACCTGAACACTTGAGAATAGGGAGAGCAAAGTCCCTGTAGGCTACTTGAAATATTTGGTGGGTTTCGGCATAGCTTTTGTTCAGTTTAGCACAGAACTTAAGGGCGAAATCGATAGTTTTCTCCATTGCACGAAGTGACGCCGGTACTAACAGCGGGTTTATGGAAACAGCAATCCTGACGTTCCGAGAGCTCATAGCAGACCTCCAACTAAACCGGTCTAAATGCACTACGACCAGGAAGAGTGGAATTTATTTATATATATATATATATATATATATATATATATATATATATATATATATATATATATATATATATAACATACAATGATAGCGATAGTGATCTTAAAAAATAACAAAATTCACAACTATTAAATACTATTTTTCCAAACAAATCAACGTGGGTACATAAAATTCTAAAGTACATAATTTTAATTACTTATTTTTGCTAAATATTTTGCAGATAGAGTTCCAACAGTTTCTTTCTTATTATTTTTCCGGAATAACCTTTAGGAATTTCATCGACAAACCTAACTCCTCCGTGAAGACGCTTTTGAATAGATATTCTCTCTGAAGAAAAGGTATCGATTATTTTATTTTAATTACTTTCAAATAATTGCATTACTTGCAACAAAATCGACAATTTCCTTTTCGCTGATATTGGATCCAGTCTGTCTGACAACAAAAGCAACAGGTACTTGTCCCGATCTTTCATCAGGAACGCCTGCTACTCCGCATTCTTTGATTTCTGGATGTGTTAAAATGAGTGCCTCCAGTTCTGCTGGTGGAACCTGAGAAGGTAAAAAGTAAATGAAATTATGCCCTAAATCACACACTCATTTACCTGGAAGCCCTTATATTTAATTAATTCTTTTATTCTGTCAACTATGTAAAAGCATTCGTCATTATCGTAATAACCCAAATCTCCGGTATGAAAAAATTCGTCTTCATCCATGCAGTTTTTTGTAGCATCGACGTTGTTTACGTAACCCTTCATAATCATTGGACCTTTGAAGCACAGCTCCCCAACTGCTAAAGGCCCGACGTTTTTCTTACTGTTAGGATCCCAAACTTTTGCTAGTATTGTTGGTATCAGATGACCAACGGATCCTGCTTTCTGAGTTTTAACCGTTTGCAAAGTGCAGCCTCCAGATGTTTCAGTTAATCCATACATTTGTCTAACTTTTGCGTTGGCAAATCTGCAATATCAAAATTGTTAAAACTCCGTACAAAAATATAAGGTTATCATGATTTACTTTTTGGTTGCCGCATCGTATAGTTCTTTTCTGGCGGGAGAAGAGGCAAAAACAATATCTCTAATTTTGGAGAAGTCTTCGTTGTCGCACAATGGACTTTTAATCAAAAATAGCAGTAAAGTAGGCACCAAAAAGAGTTTAGTAACTTCATGTTGCTGCAGTGCTTGTACGAACAATTTGGGATCAAATTTTTTCATGATCACTGCCTTTGAAAAGTTAAGCTCATTTAGAAAAGTTATTAATCCAGCTATATGAAAGAATGGTAGAATAAGGAGTATGACATCATTATTCCTTATATTTCCATACTCTGGAAGTCTACAAAATAAATAAGATTACATATATCTACAGTGCCTTCAAAATTAAAAATAAGTTTGTAAATTTATTAGCAAAATAAGCAAATACGGTCGCATTGTACCGTATTGTAATACATGCATATATTCATGTGTCCAGGTAGTTATATTAAAGTGTAAAATGTAGAATATTTGTGAGTTACAAACTTTTATATGTGGTCTAGTTTGATCGATTAATGAAAAATATACAAAGCTACAGAATGTATCTAGTTATTTCGTATTTTCCTTTATATTTTTTCAACGCACTCTCCATTATAATATAGATTTTTGAGATGTTAATATTTAACGGCAATTTTTAATAATTAAAAGTAAATAAACAATATGGTCTATCTAAATTTAAGCTTGAAAGTGTACAGGATTAGTAAAAATAGGCAGATACATTGCTAGAAGTGGCTCTACATAGAAATAACGTTGATCGCATAAACAACAATATTATGTACTTCTTGAAACTTGTGGATAGAAAGATACAATTCATCTTGAAAGTAAATTAGCTGCCGATACATACTGAGAGTTTAGTGCCAACACAAAAAATATAAGATCGATTTTTTATTATTTAATAAATATAAAAAAACTTTATTATCGAACACTTAACTCAAAGGTTTGATAACAGAATTAATAATTTAGGCAGTTGAATTAAAATAAACACTCGAATTATAAAATATAAAAAATTTCATCTATTGACCGTTGAGATAGGAATGTATTCATCACTGAAGTTGCATTTCCTCTCTGCTAATCCCCTGTTTCAGATGTATGGTACATTTAGGTTCTCCAGTCACTGTCCAAATTTTCAATCCTAATACGTCAATAAAATAAACGGCTCTCTTACGCCAAAGAGCCAGAGTTTCCATTGCAAAAGCGATAAAAATGTGATTGTTCTTTATAACTTCTCTGTATTTGTTAATCTTTTTCAAAGCTTCTCTTGATGTCACTAAACCAGCCGCTTTAGAGCTAACGTCAGAATAGGAAGAAGTAAGAGTATCAGCACAAGTAGAATCTTAAACAAGAAGTTGGCCCTTTTTAGAGCTTGACAGATGATATTATTCAGTTCTTGGTGTTGGGAGTGACGTCCACTACTCTTTCATGGTTTCACCACAGACGCATTGATGGGGATGACATATATTAGTCACAATACGAGTGAGACGGAAATACGGAAGGAGTTGTTATCCAATAGGGTTCCAATGCTTCTAAAAGGGAGTACGTTAAGCCATTGGTTTGATTCTGGTTTTTCAGATGCTCTGATTTTTGTTTTCATGTTTGGTTTTTCGGAAATTAATTTTTATTTGATCTTTAAAATTTTGATGTCCTAATTTGTTTGTGAAGATTTGATTGTTGGTAAAAAATGATCCTGATTCAACCATAATATCTCTGCTTCGGTATAATCAGCAACCAGGATCTCGTCTGAGTGATTTTGAGAACATTATTGATGAGCTTGGTGACTGAGTTTGCGGAACTAAGGAATGCTGGTAAAGCAATGTCTGCTACTTTACGAATTCCAAGACCACCTAATCTTATTAGAAGAGAGGACAAAGTCCAACTATCATAATCGGGTAGTTGTCAATAATTTCTTCCAAATTAGATTTGATGTTTTTGTCAATATCTTCGATGTGATTTTAATATCTTCATAAGGGGACTATTCGTAAAAAGTAAGTGAGTTTAGGAATCGCGAGGCAATTTCTTAGAAGATAATAACTTATGTGGCAGTTCACATCTTTAAGACGATAGAATAGCCTGTCAAGCTCCTCCCTCTTTTTGACAAAACATTTTGTAAAAGCATTGTCGAGTAATGGTGAACTGACCACGTCGAGATCTTTAATTATTTTAATTCCAAAGGAAAGATTATTAAATTTCGAAGAAATTGGCGGGATTTCTTCATTCAGAAAAAATAATTCACATTTCTCTGGGTTGATAATTAAACCGATCTCTTTTAATTTTGGAATGATTTTTAGGAAATCCTCTAGAACTGTCTCTAGTGGTCCAGCTAAGGTTCTATCATCGAGATACCAGATATTTAAATCTGAGTTTAAAGATAATAGAACTTCATGTATTGTTAGGCTGAAGATAAGTGGGCCACAGGGATCCCCTTGTTGAGCCCCGAATTGAGATTCAATTGTTTTCCTTTCGGAAGAAAAGTAAAGATGGTGCCAAATCAAATTGCCACAAAAATGAGTAGAGTTCTGGGGTCAACTCTATAACTTTTTAAATTATTGAATCTCTATCAATAGCGTTAAAATCGTTACGGCAGTCGATTTTGAGGAGTACAAATTCTATTATTTTCTATACAAGACCTTGTTGCGTGCACCGCTACCTCACAACCTCGCTTACAGTTTACACCGACTTGTAATGTCTGAAGGTAGTTTCCAATAGAAGTTGCAACATGGCGACAAGCGATTTTGCTGCTAGTTTTCTAAATGTGCAACCTATTGCGATTGGACGGATTTCCCCATCTTTTTTAGAAAGGTCACATAAGGTTGCACTGTATAGGAATTGGCATATTCTACTGCACACTTAACCTTTCAGCATCAAATTGATTAGATTGGTGAGCGAAGAAAGGAGATCTGAACCGGCTGACCCATTATATGGAGAAAGCACGTTTTTTGGATGTTCTGGTCGAATATCGTCTGTGCCCCCTGCAGAGCTATTTAGAAAGGAAACAACTGATTTTAAGATTTGCTCTTTAGTAGTGGTGAAATAATTAGAATCTTTGAGAGGTGGCTCAGGAAAACATAAAGTTCTGGATAGAGCAAGATGTTTATCCTTTAATTTTTGGAAACTGTTATTGTCCATAATAGCAAGTTGATCATTTGAAGATAATATTTTAATTGCCCCTCGAATGTTTCCTTATTTTGGGCAGGATTGCTTTCTAAAACTTCTAGAGAATTAATGTTTTTCTTGGTAGAGTTGGACAAGGACAATTTAGATTTGATTGGGATTTGAAAGGCCCCGTATGCAAAGTTAAGATATTTTCCCAAGAGTTTAAATTTTGTTGCTGCTTGGTATTTGACTCCTTATGGAATTTTCTTTCAAGTACGATAGTTTTTTTTTAAATTTGTAATTTTGTTAGTGAAATTTTGAATTAGATTATTCTGGGGAGTAAGTGTGGATAGCTGAGATTCCTTTTCATTCTTATGTACTTTTGTTCTGTGAATATTGTATCCTTTTCCACTTCAGAACCCCTTAGAACAGGGCGTCGTTGGAGAGGGAAGTTAAGTTTCGATAATTGGAAGAACAGCTGTTGCACAACCAGTCAACTTTGCTAGACTTTAACTCATCATGATTTTTGATTGATAAAGCTACGTCGATTATGTCAGACCACTCTCTGCAACCGTCGCAGAATATCCAGCGTTGATCTCTGTTCTCCTCGAGTGGGTCTTTAGCATTAGAATAGGATGTATTAAAACTGACACTGGATGTACTTCCTCTTCTACCATGTGATCGACCAGGTTGTGGTTCTATTGTTGATCTATTGTTCCCACTATCTTCATTTCTGGGGAGGTTGAAATATTTCCCTCCGTGTCTTTGTTTTGTACGGTCCTCCTTTGATTAGCAAGGGTCTTCCTTTGGAACGTGTAAGTCAATTACAACAATAATGTAATAATTTAAATAGAGTAAATACCGAAGTCATAAAAATGTTTCATTTGTAAGAAATCAATATTTTTTGGTTGTCAATAGTAGACGAGAAAGTATTTGTAACCCTCTTCTTTTTTATACTGACATAAGCATTTCAACTGTTTGTTCAAACAAGGAGTTATTTGGAAATCATATTTTTATTAGTCGCAGAAACTAGTGATAAAGTAGACCTTCGGTTTCGCGGAAATTGGCCGCACGTAAGTGACAAAAGGGCTACTCACAGGGGCAATAGATTGTCTAAGCATGAGATCCCTTCTATGTTAGTCTCTTGCTTGAAAATAGTTTTTAACGGCAACCCGAGTTGCCCGGATGGTGTTGTCCGAACAAAGTGAAACTCAGCACTGACACGACAGCATTTATGTCAACTGAGACCCGACGTGTGCATATACAGAGACTATAGACTTAAACCAAATAATTTTAGCACATCAATTTGATTTTTGTAAAAACCACTCAAAAATACAAAAAAAAATTGTACAAAAATTACAAAAACAATGGAATCATCATCAAGAAATATTGCATTTTAGTTTTTTAGATGTTGAGCAAGCATTTGATAAAGTTTGGCATACGGGTCTATTATTCAAAATTAAACAATTTTTCTAAATCTAATATATAGCACATAGAGCAACTTCTTAGTCAGAGTAAACAACACCTTTCCGATTTACCAACATATGACTGCTAGAGTAGCGCAAGAAAGCATGTTGGGTCCTTTTTTGTATTTAGTATATACTGAAATCTTTTGTACTACAGCCAATACCAAACTTGTGATTTTTGGTGACGACACAACAATACTTTCTGTCAGCGACAGTAACGTCTGAACACTTTCAAAATTACCTGTATTTTCTCTAAAATTAATTCAACAAATACTAAATTACAGTCAATAAATTGCGTTTATCAACAAACACGGTTTATGTCTCCAAATAAAAATCATCAATGCAGTCATACAGATAAAGTAAAAGTTAAGTATCTAGGGATGATACGCATATTAAAACTGAAAGAAAATACCTTAAAATTTAAGTCTAAGAAATAAGCCGATTAATGGAAGGATATCCAACCATAGTTATAAAATTTTTGTACTAGTATCAGACGGATAGTTTCAGTGCAGATTTTATGTTCGAGTTATGTTAAAATTTACTTAATAATTTTTCTTCTTACCTTAGGTATCCTAATTGCCCTCTCAAGCCTTGATGGGTTATTAGTACGCCTTTGGGTAACCCAGTCGTTCCAGAAGACATGCAAATAATTGCACCTTGTTCTGCGCAGTTAAATTCTGGCGGCTTAAAAGATTTTGTATCCGCAATAACCGAATCTAGTATATTCTGGAGATTTCTTATTCCGGGCGCATCTTCTGATCGCCCTTCTATAAGTAGTACTGTTTCGACAGTGTTTAGTTCTTCTTTGACTTGCAAAATTAAAGGAAGGCAACTAGACGAACAAATAATTAATTTAGCCCTGGACAAGCTAAGCCCGTGCATTAGCTCTCCTAAAAATAATATAATAAAACAAAGTGACTGTGGTACATAAAGACGTTAAAACAATCAGCAAAATAATCGAAAGAGCTAGAAAATTATTCTGAAGTGTCTTATAGGTATAAACATGTTATAAGGATTAAAAATTATATTAAAATGTAAGTACAAAGGCGTTCATCATTACTAAGTAGAGTACCTTTCATATATGCAGGGTTTAAAGGACTGATAATAATGCCTACATAGAGTGCAGCAATAAATGGGGCGTAATAATTAATTCCATTCTCTGCTACAATTGCAATTACATCGTCTCTTTGCAAACCAAATTTTCTATAAGCTTCGGCTAACTTGACGGTATCTTCAAGTAACTTTCCATACGTCAAAGTATCATTTGTGATAACATCAACCTAAAAATACTTTATCAAAAATAATTTTAATTGGTTCATTTAATGGCTGTAATTATGTTTTATCACATTATCTTGTTTATTGTATAGTATAAATATTCTTATAATTGTTTATAAGTAGGTGCCTTTTAAAGTTTAATAAATCGTTATATAAAACTACAATTTCTGCTAATTACTTAAAAATTGCGTGTTGACTCTCAACTACTATACCAAAACAAGACGATAAGAATTTACACTTATTTTAAGTTATTGCTGTTCTATCATAACGCTTAGCACAAGATTAGGCAATACGCACATTTGAATAAAAATAAAAATCTCTTACCGCTGCGACTTTATTGGAATTTGCTGTTCTTAATAGTTTAAAGATGAATTTTCCGACTGATTCTTTGGGCACATCAAAATTATCCTCTGGACCCTTAATAACGTAAGAATTTGTTGACATATTTACTGCGTTTGCTAGTCAAAGCTCACTCTTAGAATGTGATTTATGCTATATATTCTGTGTATTTATTGATATATTTAAGATAAGTATTATTTGTTGTTGTGTACGTTGTTTATACAAAACCTGAAAATATATTATTAGTATGTAAATTTGTAAAGATAAACATAGTCGTCGTATGTAATGCAAATATAACACTAAATATAACTTAAAATCAATTGCTCAAGTATTAAAGAATTATTTAACTTAATACAGGGTGATTCAAATTATACACATATTACACCGCACGTGAAACACTCACTTTACTTCAAACCAAATTCCTTGTTCGTATTATTTCGCAGAGGGGTGGCATCAATTAGTCACCACAATTTTGCAATCTAAGTCCATTAGACTTTTTCTTTCAGGATTATTTGAAGGAAATGATTTATGCTAACAAAGTTGCTAGGATTCAGGGCTAATACAGAACATGAAAGGTTAATAGAGTGGTCCTATGTCAGCGCATTTGTAGAGGACGTTTTCCCAACATCAAATTATTCTTACATTTTGTATTTTATTTAGGAAAAACACCCGAAACTCCAATTTGAATCACCCTATAGTTACTAAGAAAGCTTGGATAATATGTACTTGTTATAATAAATTAAAAACACTCGATTACTATAAAAATATAAAATAACCAAAAATAAATTAAGAAAATAAGTAGTGTGGTGTCAAACAAAAAATTTTGCAATCTGTGTTATTAATTGGATTTACATATAATACGCATAGATGCCTTTTGTGTTAACGCTAACTTACTATTACAATAAAACAGCTTTTTAAAAGACTGCGCTTATTTTTTTGCTAGAAAAATTATTTATTTTGGTAAATTGAACTAAACAATAAAATAAAACTGTTAGTTTAAAATTACTTGTGTTGTATGAGTGTTGTCTCTGGAAATTAAAAAAGGCTTTGCTGGTGGTAAGACCGAGGTAACAGTAAGAAGCAAGACATTTGTTTTAAACGTACAACATGCCAATCTAAACTAGATAAGACAACTATCAAACAAGAGCATTCAGAATATCAATTGCAATAATGTGCCTTTCGCTGAAACAATGCAAGAACTCTCATTTCAGTAAAAATGCAGCTTGGCTGAGGTATTTTACCTCATTTTTGGACCTAATAAATAAAATACAAATTTAGATTATACTTGGATCTTTTCTTTTAATGGTTTATTTAGTATTAATGAGTTTATTCGTTAAGAAAGTTATAAAATTACAAGAAAAAGTTCACTCCTCTTTTTGTATAAGTTTATTACGTAAGAAAAAAGTTATGAACGAAAACAATCGGCATTTAATAAATTACTTCCCTCCGTAACTTCAACCCCTAATTTGCTTTACATTGTATTTTGAATATAAAATAATTACGTGAATGTAACAAAAAGAGTGATCGCAAATTTGATTGCGTTTAATTTACAACTTTAGGGACTAAAATTTCGTGAAAAGTTTTAGCATTAGAAGGTACTGACATTTTTTCCGAAAGTATTCATTATTTTTTTAACTAAAATCCTCAGCATTACAAATAAAATAAAGATTGTCAGTTAAAATTGGTAGTGAAAGGCTTAATGTTTTCTCTCTATATTTACCGCCATTTAATGAAGATGGCTGAATTTATTCTTTGAAACTTTCACGTATAAATAATCATCACAAAAATGTTGTATATAAATGATGATATTGCTGTAGGAACATACAAACCCCAAAAAATCTATTTTGCCTATCCATCTATAAATCACTTAACGGAAACTTAATGCAAGTAGAAAGAAACCAGACAAACAATTGTAGAAGTAAAAAAATAAAAATTGATTGCACATTTGTGGTACGCGTTATTGCCGGAGATAAGAGTTGGTGCTACTATTATGAGTTTAAAATAAAGTTCCAAAGTGCCGAATGGCGAGATTACAGTTTGCCAGCCCCCAAAAAAGTGAAGCGATAAACTGCTCTTACATTAGTTTAAGAACATCTGACCAAAATTCTGCTGAAAGAAAACCGCCATGAAGGTGTTTCAGCTGTGTCGGATGTGCTTAGAAGCACCTAGTATCCATCACCACTAAGAACGGTAGCAGCTGTGCACAGATAACTAAAGGAACTACTTTGATAAAACCTAGCACTATTTACGGGGCTGGGACTTCTTGACTACGGTTTTATCTGACATAAAATATTTATTATAACTGGACTGATTAAATTGACTGAAGCCATGTACTACAACGCTTATTTGTATTCTGTAATCTATATTCCTGAATGTTCATTTACTACTCAATATAATTTTCTCTTTAGCATCTTTCTTGTCAACTGAGATCCATACTTTTGCGTTTCAACATTTATTATCATTAATCTTTTAAGGATTAGAAAATAGGCATTTCTAAATACCACATTAGCTTTCTTTACTCTCACGTCTACTCAATTCTGTTCTTTCCTATTTCTCTTAATTTTTAAATACATTTTGTAGAATAATTACTTTTATTATACTCTGTCAAGTAGCTATAATTATGCAGTATGTACCCTGTTAGTGATATTTTACGTCTTTTTTGTATTTTCCATATGTTCTGCTAGCAAAAACTTGTAGATATTTTAAATCGGGTATTTTTGGATTATAAGCTTCAAAAATAGTTTTTTTTTTGCATTAAATGCGTTTATGGATTATCTAATCAATAAACATGTAGCCTCATTTACTCGTTTTCCCTAGAATTATTTCTTTTTAATATTTTAATTCTTTATAGTGTGGAATAAAACATTTTATCGGAACAGCTGAACCTCTATGTGCAGTTCCATCAGGATGATTGGTATAATATGTTTCATAGTGAGGTATTTTGAAGTATGTTCTTTATGTGAAGTGTGTTTTGCTTACTAAACGTACATCTATTTCATTTTGCTGTAAAAATAATTTTATTTCTTCTTTGTGCTGTACTAATCCATTGGCGTTTCACTGAGCTATTCTTACAAAATTACCAATTATTTAACTAGTTTACTTAATAGTGTTTAGTATCATGATATTTTGTAGGATTAGCTGATTAAACATAGCCTTGAACTTATTTAGAAACTGTGAGAATGTGTTTTTTGTTTCATCTAGTGTTGCTCTGGTGATAGATGAAAGATTGTTGACTACATTTGAACAAGATTTGAGTCTCGAAAGTTAGTTGATACAGGATTTACATTATTGGCATTTGAAGCTTGTTGCATATTAGCTTTTGATGGAGTACTTTGCGAAGGAATTTATGGTAATGTTCGCATCCTTTGTAATTTTCTGGATGGTTGCACCCCATAGGGCACATATAGCGATAGTATCCTTAGGCTTTGCACAACTTATGGTACAGTGCACACTACCACATTTGACGCATATATAAGGTCTGTTGCAATATGTTTTTGAGTGACCATATTGCTGACATTTCATGCATTGTACTATGTTATTTTTATTTTTATTTGGGGTTCTATTTTGACAATACTATTTAGGAGCTTTTCTATTTTATATATATTTTTGTTGTTTTTGGCAGGCTCCAGATCAACGAAAAAAAGTTTTAACTTTTTTTAATTGTTCTATGCTGTGTATTTATAACATTTATGACCTAATTTAATTAGTTCTGCTGTTATTTCATGGATGTTAAAAGAGTGATGCATATATTTAATGACAATTCTATAAACTCGTTCTTCTTTTAGTTGATAAGTATAATGGACTACTTTTTCTTCTTTTAAATATCGAGATAATTTACGATATCCATCTGTAGTGTTGCAGTTTATTTTAATTGTATTGTCAGCTAAGCTTGTAGTACTATACTGCTTTTCCTTTAGACACCCTACCGTTTGTTTTGTCATTGCGGGATAGTTTGTTACGCCATAAACGAATATTGGAGGTGGTTTGCTGACTCTTTCTGTAGGGTTACTTTGTGAAGAATGTGGGTTGTTTTCGACTGTTAGGAAGCTGTACCTATTTTTTGTTGTGATCTCGCGTTCAGTTGTAGCCCTGGTTATCTTTTGACGTTTGGTGCCCTTTAATTGCTGCCATGGAAGTGTGGTCCGTTATTTCTTGATTGTCGTCACTTGTTGATGACATTCTTACTAGTTGACATCCATAATTTGGTGAAATTTGCATATATGAAGTATTGGACTCTATCTGATGAAGTACCGCACCGTTATAAAATATAGGTTGTTTTTTGCATCACCGATGGAAAATTGGTAGGATACGCTATTCGCATATTAATTAGTTGAGGTTTTAAATACATGCTTGCTTGTTGTACTATTTTCATTTTTATTGTTTGTTAGCGCTATTTAATCACAGGTATATGGCTGGAGCCGATAAAGCAGCGCAGTTACTGATACCGCGCCAGGAAAACGCAGAAAATACTCTAATATCGCACGTCTGCACTGCTCAAGCTACAAAACTCGATTCGACACGTATACCTGAGTGAATTATTTTTAATTAGCAAGTCTATTTTTCATTATTGTAAATGGTCTTTCTGTTTGTTAGGTATTTTTCAATATTTAAATTTACTTTTTATTTAAAACTCTTTTTTAATGCATCTTAAAGTCTGATTATCTAAAAATAAAACGACCTGATAGGTTTGTTAATGTTTTGTCTCCTTTAACAATTTTTGTTGTTAACATAGTATAGCCATTTATTTGAATGAAACTTAAGTTTGATTAGTCGAGTTTTTTAAATCAGAAATGTATGTTGACATTTTTTCAATAGCTCAGGTCTCGACTATATATTATCAATAACTTGTGAAAACTTTATTAGAGGCTTTGCAGTTTAATAGATTGTTGTAATGATTTGTTTTTATGTAATTGCATCCTTTTCTCCAATGATGTTTTATTAGCTTCTATCTTAATTTGTGAAAGTTATTTTGTCTAGACAATTTTTGAATTGTAAATTTTCTAATATGTAACACTTCTTAGATTTTTACCTGTAATATTTTTTCCACACGATGTTATTTCTAACCTAAACCTATTGATTTTTACTTTTACAGTTTGCTCTTTCAATTTTATCTATTACTGCAATTTGGGTCCATAACCTGGTATTTATATACTGAGCACTGGAAGCAACATATAAACACTTGTAAACAAGTTTAATACGTCAGAACTACATGCAGCTCCGCAACTTCATACTCACCTACCTAATAATAAAATAAGAAATTTTTAATGTCATCTACAATTAACATAAAGTATATATAAGAATGCGGACTAGAAATCCACTTACGTGTACTTCTTAACGGGACACCCATCTTAATGTACCCGAAGCTTGTAGCGGAGCCGAAAGAATACTTCGACTGCTGTTTGCAATGTTAAACAAATCACAAATTTTTTGGGCGACATAATTCTTGAATTTCAAGAAAGAAAAATTAAATCGCATTAAAGATACAGATAAAACTAAAAATATATTTAATGGAGACCGACAACACTTGTTAACTGAAATTTTAATCGGATCTACAATTAATGACAGTGATTTTAATTATGTATAATTAATAATAATAATAATGGTAAGGAAGCTCTACGCCCCGCGTGCGAGCACGGCCTGCGAAATGAGAGGTTAAGGCTCTCATACGTTCGCTCTCTCTGCCTGGTCGTCGCGCACCATCTCTGATGCGGGGCGATGTGACAAGCACCGCGCCTAAGACGACCGCCATTATTACCCCTTGTTCGAATGAACGCAGGTACTCAATTATTTTTAGTGATTGAGTAGGCCGCCCGCCAGGCATCAGAGAGCACCGGGAATTGAACCCGGGTCCGTCAGCATCACAGCCCGTCCCTCAGCCACGGGACCACGCTGGCTCATATGTATACTTATAAGATTAAAATAATAAATACATTTAAGGCGGAAGGAAACATTTGCTAATTCATTGAAGTACATAAAAAAGAAATTTTTACCATATAAGTACACAACTGTGGGGGAAATTTTAAGCTCTCTTCTGTTTAGTAAGTCTAAAAAATCAAGCTATAAACGCTTAGTTACTGACAATTTTAATGTAAATAATCGCTATGCCTCCTAATACAATATTTTCACACTTTTAACATTAAATATTATTCGTTCAGATTAAAGATGTTTAGCAGGTCATTGTCATTTTGTTTGCTTCCAATGTTGCACAACTTAGTCATTTGCACATTTTTCTTTATTAATATAATTTTTCATGAATTTCAGAAATTAAATTACAGAAAAAATATTTGATAGAATTTATTTTTATAACTTTATCAATTTTTTTTAAATTTGTTTATTTAAAATTTACAATCTGGCTCGTAGAAACATTTGGTAAATATCATAACAGTACATATATAAAAACAACTAAGGCGTTTTGGAAATAAACCAATAAATATTTCCACTGATAAAACTAAGTTCATATTGACCTAAGTTATCAATACTAATAATAATATACGTCAGCATGTAATACTTGAAGTGATTTGGTAAGTCATGGATTTTAAATAGTTTAAGTCTAGGTTGATCATTAATATTTTTTAGTAGGGATACCACTAACTTATTTGGCTGGGTACCTAGTCGATCTCGATAACAAACACTATATCTTTGAATTTTATCGGTAACTGAGGGAATATTTAAGTCTAACTGGATAATATAATTTGGAAGAAACCAAAGAGTACTTACTATAGATCTTAATACTTTTGATTGGAATTATTTTGAAATATCTATATTTGAACTGCTAACTGTGCCCCATAGTTGTATGCTATAAGCACAGATCTGTTTCATAGTGGTCTTGTATAATAAATTTTCTTTCTTTCTAGGAGCCAGTACATTTCCTGCATTTAAGACAAAGCTGCTTTCTTTTCACCCAGATACGCTTCTTCCATGTTTATCTTGCGGTATTTATTTGTTATTAAGTAATATAGATGGATAGGTAACTTTTCTTAAAATAAAAGTTGCATGTACTGATTTACCTTCGTTCACCTTTATGTGCCATTTGTTAGTCCTGGTCTTTAATTTTTTTAAACTGGCTTGGAGATGTTGAGAAGCTATATTGGGGTCGGTGTGCGACGAGAGTATTGCGGTATCGTCGGCAAATGTGGCAATCGTAGTTCTTGTTGTGGTAAGTAGATCGGCGGTATAAAGAAAATACAAAAATAGACCTAACACACTTCCCTGAGGAGCTCTAGCGTCAATGAAACACAAGGATGTGTGACTATTCCCGCACTTTACAAGAAAATGTCTGTCAGTTAGGTATGACCTTAGTAACTCATAGCAATCCGGGGGTTGCGCATTCTTGATTTTAAATAGTAAACCCTGATGCCATATTTTGTCGAATGTTTGCGTGTTATCGAGAAAGACAGCGAAAAGCAGCGTTTGCCTTCAAAGTCTTGCGAAATTTTGTTTGTCACACGGTACACCTGCTCAACTGTGGCATGGTTATTTTTAAATCCGAATTATTAGTTTGGTAATAGATTATCTTCGAATATTAGTGTTAATTTATGTAGTAATAATTTTTTAAAAATTGATATAACCGGCAATAGACTAATTGGTCTGCAGAAACTTTCATCTGTAGTTGGTTTTCTAGGATTAGGTATTAATATAATTGTGGCAACTTTCCCTTATTCGGGAAACGTACCTTACCCTTAAAACAGCATTAATTACGTAAGTGAGAAATCTAAAATATTTTTCTAGTAATTCTCGCAACACTCTAGTCATAATTAAGTCATAATGGGGTGATTTGCATGGATTTAGATTCATAATTATAGCCTTCATCCTCGTTGATCCCAAAGTTATTAATTGCAAATCACATCTGGAAAGGAAGATTTCAGAACTTCAGCAATTTCTTCCTCTTCTTCTCTTGTTGTTCTAGAAGGTTATGTGGTTGTTTTAGGCTTTTGGTCGCTTTCCAAAGGGGCTAGCCACTGGCTTCCGTTGGAGACAAATTTTTTAGATAAGTTTGAACTGATGTGTTTTTGATAGTTTCTTGAGCTCTGACGTTGCATGATTGAGTCTTCTTTTATCATCGGGATGCTTTGTTGTTTACCATCTTCGGCGTAATTTAAGTTTTTCGGAAATTTTTGTCTAGACCATAATAGGAAAGTCGGTGGTTTTTATTTTCTCAGATTTTGAAGAATTGTTGGATATCTCAACAGCGGATATTAATTCCTCCTTTGATTTTAAAAAATATACCAAGCAATAGAGTCTTATCAACTGCCGTTTTAAAGAGATCCCAATTCGTTTGTTTTTTGCATAGGCCAGAAGGTTTTATTTTGGCCATCGTTTGGGTTTCTACGCTCACAATAATTGGCGAGTGGTCAGCTGAAATATTGAGGCAAGATGCTGCTTTAAAATAATTTGGGTTAATGTATTTTACCATGCACAAGTCGACTAAATTTAATAATTTTGCCATGTCTCATGTTCAGTATGTTGGTTCGTCTGTGGATATATAATGCAACACATCAATGGTTAACGTTTTTAACAGTTGTCTGCCTTTAGTACTAGTAAGTCTCAAACCCCATTGAACATGTTTTGCATTGTAGTTACCGCCAGAGATAAATCTATTACCCAGTATTTGAAAATAACATTCATGCTTATTTTGGAATTTCGTAGTGCTTTATTGCGTTTCTGACAATGGTGGCAGTTTCAGCATGAGCCACGCCATCAGTGTTGCGTATATCGCATATTTTGAGATGTTTAGGTGAGTTCGGTTCGTATAATGAGTTCAGATATCAGTATAATATCTATGCAGTGATTTGACAGAAAGGTTGTAAGCTCGTTTTTGTGTTGTACTAATTTATTAGCATTCCATATTCCCAATTTAAGGTGCGGCCCATTATTTAGTTTAGAAACGACGGTAGTAATAAGAGTTATCATATTGCCCATTTGTTACATTAAGCTTTTTAACATGTCTAAATTCAGGTAACTCACTTGATTAATTTACAAATGTTGGTTGAGCCGGTGTTGTGTTAGGTGTATATCGTTAGTTGCTTTCGCTTGAGCGTAACTAATGTTTGACAGAGTTGTGCTGCGTATTGACGAGTAGGTACAAATTGTCTGCTTCTTAGCGGGGAGGGAGGGGGGCTTGCTGTAATTTGCAATTTTCAGGATAATTTCCATTGCTATTTACATATTTAACATTGGGGGCTCTTTCTTTTCGTTATCATTGTGCAGTTAAATGGTTGTCGGTGCATTTAACACAACGGAGGGTTCTGTTACAAAGTTTTTAATATACCCAAATATTTAGCATTTTACACAATGTGTCAGTCTATTTATGTTACACATTTTTTGTTGTTTTCAATCGGTTTCAATTCTACAAAAAACAATGGTAATCTTTGCGCGTTTTGTTTAATATTTGCACTATTGGTTAACAAATGCCTATGCGCTTTTAGCTCTTATTTTAATTCTTCTAAGTTAGTAGATAGGTGTATATGTTTTCAAAACTACCCTAAAGTTTCGATCCTGTTTTCCTGGAAGGTGTGGAATTCTGTATTACTTTCCGATGGAGCTTTAAGGGGAGGTTCTCATCTGGAGGCCCCAAAACAACGTCATTTTCTCGAATTTTTTCTAATAGAGGGAAATAAATTAGACACTCAAATTTTTTGTCACTTATTTAATATGTTATAAAGTACAAAAAAAATTTTTTATTAAAAAATATTGCGATAATAATTTTTGACACGCCTTGTAACGTGACCGTCTCAAAAAAAAAGTACCTTACTGTTGGCCACTCTAGCACGTGCAAAAATTATCAAAAATCAATAATCAAAAATTTTTTATAAACTATATGAGTGTAGTTGGAGCCCCTACTAGAATCATCCATGAAAGTCAAAATTTACCAAAACGGCGGACGTTTGAATTTTTACATACAGTTTTTCATGATTTTTCGCTCTTTAAAGTACTGTAAAAAAATTATGCATATATCATCTTGATTGTAGTAGGGACTCAAATGACTCAAATCTACCTTAAAATAAAAAAAGAAAAAAGGCGATCCGTCAAGTAGTTTTTGAGAAATCTTGGTCAACAGTTTCAAAAACACGATTTTTCAGGAAAGGCGAATAAAGATTTTATCAACGATTTTTCTGTGTTAAAATTAAAATAATATATCTTATGGCTAATCAGCGATTCCAGAGCCATACATCAGTTATTCCTCAAGTTCATATTGCTCCTGAAGGGTCCGTAACGCGGTAACGCGTTTCGTATCAGCTAAGTGGGCATTTCCGTTTTCCGGAACTGCCATGACGGTTTGCCGTGCATGTTTCTTCATGACTTTCTTTTCATAAACTAAATTGGACGGTTCCTTCTTTGCCTTTTTTATTGACACAAGCTTGACAGAAGAAAGATTTCACGCAAACATCAAGAACCTTACTGGTCTTTTTTCCCATAAGCGTGGCAAAACCAAACAACGAAGAAAAACCTCTTTTTTCCATGACCCATCACCTGACACAGTTACGTGAAGAGGTTCTTTGTTAACTGCGACGTTTTTTTCGCTTTCTTCTTTAACTGCTTTCCTTTGGAAATGCTGGAAAACCGCGTTATTCACAAATATTGATGTAAAGTACTCTCCGCTCGAACTACTGCTCGATTTCAATTTTTGACTAAAAAGGTGGGTGTCGTTTTTGTTCACACACAATTAAAAAAAAACAAAAATTCGATTTTTTGGTCGGTCCTGATGAGAACATCCCCTTAATAATAGCTATATGCTTTTCAGAGTTTTTTGGTAATATTTTTGTTTCATCGTTATTTAAAATCATTAAGGCATATTCAATTTTTGCTATAGCTTCTAGTAGATGCACTAGCTGTTCAATTGCTTTAACACCTGATTTGTACACAGGCAGAGGTTTGGACGCTCTTTTATCTGTTCCTTTATTTTAATTTAAATCACCTCCTGCTTGGCTGTCGTCTAACGACTGGAAACGATTTGGAGGATTTAACCAATATTCCGGATGTTTGGCTTGTTATTGTAATATGTTGTTATCTTTACGTCCTAGTTTTGTATTTTAAACCATTTGCCATCGACGGGGATTGTGGTATAATAGACTGATATAAGAATGCATTATTTTAATGAGCCGCGCTTGTTGCTGGCGTTTGTGAAATATTATTTATAGTAACATTCAATTGTGGATTATTTCTAAAAGCATACGAATAGTTTTGCACTTATTACATCAAGGGTGCGAATTGTTGAGCGTTTTGCAACGTCATGAGTGAAGTTTGGTTTTGATAGAGAGCTATGTTTGTTTGCGTTACTTATTGTAGTATTGTAGTGGTAAGCAAGCACAGCTGATGATAAACAAAAACAGCGCTTGACCCGCAGGTCACACGATTATTTTTAAACTGCATGCACTTAGAACACATCTAAAGTCAAATGACCAATGATTTAGTACTAAACGCAAAATAAACGTAGTAATCTTACCTCTGCTACGACGGCGCTGCTGCAACGTTTTTCTTCGCAAAACAATAACTGCAGGAGCTGCAGGCCATTTGAACTAAGTCATATCGCTAATGAGCGGGGGACCTTACCAACACGTCGGCGAGTCGCAGATCTCCACTCGCGGAAATTGTTTATGATTATCACAATAAGGCGGCACACACTGACAATTCTGCCACTGGTAACTCAAAATGTGACCTGACGAAGCGATACGCAACGCTCTCGCCCATTTGAAAGCACGAGCCGAGCTCATCAAATCTACATGAAAATGACCCGTTTTGTGATATAATTTATATTATTGTCACAATACAAAAAAATTACCGGTATAAATTGTGTCAGGAATTAATTTAATAGTTTTGAATTGATTTTTAGATTTATCCATTTACGTCTCTTTTTAAAATGCAATGAAAAGTTTATGTAACTTTGCTCATATTAAGATTTACAAAAAATGTTATTATATATAAACTTGTAACATTATTTTTATTAATAGAATCGCTTCCTAAAATTGTTTTTATATAGGTCATTTGAGCTCGAGCAGTGCGGACGTGGAATATCAGAGTGTTCTCTGGATTTTTTTCTCGCACGGTATCGGTGACCGCGCCACGTTGTCGGTCCCAGCTGTATACCTGTGTAAAGACATGTCCAAGTGCATCTGGCGTGAGTGTGACTCTCGGGTCAAAAGCCTCAATAATCTGCACAAACAAGTTCCTCATCCCAACTAAAAGGCCTACTATTATTCATCCGCTGTCGCAGTAAATCCAAACCAGCAATTTTGTCTTATGAAAAAATGGCGTGCAATTAAATCAAAATATTGAAATTTTTCATAAAATTTTCACAATTTTTGTGAATTAATTTTTTTAATTTATCAAAAACCAATTGATTTTATCTAGAAGGCAATTGTATTGTGCAAAGTTTTAAGTCGATCGGCTGAATGGTTTTTGCGCTATCCTGTACGTCAATTTTGAAAATGTTGTTTTGAGATAAACGCAATTCAAAAACTCTACTAACAGAAAACTCGACTGATGGAGAAATTCGAAGGATGGAGAAACACGTCCGACAGAAATTCTGCTGACTATGACTGTAGCTGCTGTAATGTATATTCGCTATCCCTATCCTATATCTGCTTTCAAAACACAGACACAGAATAAGAAAGGAAAGGTTCTATACAGAGAGAACGGAGAGGGGCCCTTCGTTTCGAATTTAGGTGTTGAGGCGCAGTGTACACAGGGCTGTAACTTTTACAATTTTCGAATTTTGCTTTGAAATTTTGGGGAATTATTCTCTGAATAAAATACTATCGATTAAAAAAACAAAAAATAGATTTTTTGAAAGTTCCAATTGTATATCCCCCCTTAAAGCGCGATGTGGAGATCCCCGGTCTCCGGTTCCCCGGCCGTGTGAAAAACATCGGTTGCCAGGGCAATGCGTTTGGAATCACGAAGAAATATACGAACGATCGTCGTATATTTAAAGCACACTGAAATTTTAAAAACTTAAATTATATTAAATTATTTATCTTACTGTTTTAGTTTTTTCTGTTCTTTTTTGCAAATAAGCATTCTTTGGTATGGAACGGGTACAAACAATTGAGCACCACAAAAATTACGCGAGAAAACGAAGAAGTGAGCAGACTGCGGATGAAAGGGCAGCAATAAATGAAGCAACGCGACGTATATGTGCCAAAAGAGCTTCGGAGGAAGTTGAAGTAAAAAAACAAGCAAGACAACAACAACGTTCTCAAAGAACATCGAAAAAATAGCTACAGAATAGTAGTGATTGCTACAAAAAGTTCATAACACTTGCATTCTCTATAGCAGCCAAGCGTAGCTGGTTGGATTTTCTAGTCAAATATCTTTAAAACACAATGCGGAGGTCTCCGGTTCCCGGCCGTGTGAAAAGCATTGGTTGCTAGGTTAACGCATTCGAGGCTACGCAAAAATACACGAACGATTGTTGCTATATATTTCGTAATGGCAACATAACATCAACGCCCATTACGGCGATGCACCAGAGTTCATAACACTTGCATTCTCTATAGCAGCCAAGCGTAGCTTTCTACTATAATACTTTATTGTCTTAATGACTGTTTTACAATTGGAGAAATTAATTTTATGTGCGGCTTCTTTATTATGTTTGGCCAAAGCCGAAGAAATGCCTCCCTTTCGTACAGCTAAAGAATGTTTGTATGTACAGCTTAATATTTTTCTGTTCGTTTATCCTACATAGGTGCTGTCACAGGCTCCACAAGGTATTTAGTAGACTCCTCGGGATTCTTGGGGGTAAAGGTCTAGCTGAGCGGATGAAGGCTGGTATATATAATGCCAGTTTCTAATAATTTATTATTTTTAACGTTGACAGGAAATGTGTTAGACTCTTATGGATTAGGTACAATTGATCTCCAAACTATCAGCTTAAATGTTGGTACATTTATATTTATCTTGTAATTAAATTTACTAGTCAGCTATTTTGTCTAAATGTTTTTTTATGCACTTTCACATGCGTCCCCTTAACTAGTTACAAATCAATTTAATGTGGTAATAAATTTCAAAAATATCTATACTTTAGAAAATATCTAATTCGTTGGTAAAAATTGAAAATAAAAACTCGTCGCTATACAAATGTTATTTAGT
This sequence comes from Sinelater perroti, assembly GCA_036346155.1. Classification (NCBI taxonomy): domain Eukaryota; kingdom Metazoa; phylum Arthropoda; class Insecta; order Coleoptera; family Elateridae; genus Sinelater; species Sinelater perroti. The sequence goes on along the minus strand of JARFIY010000025.1, from coordinate 791,735 downwards.
GTACTATATATCCGAATTAATTTCTCTTAATCTTAAAATATGTGTTTATGTAAGGAAGTGTTTGTAACATTTTTAATTCATATTGCATTAGTAATTTTAAAAAAGCAAAAAGTAGTTTTATCAATTATTAAATAACTAGTAGTAATTCTACTAATACTCATAAAGCTAATTCCCCAGTTGCTTTTGTTACAAAGAATATTTAATATCATAATATATCTTCCAGATCTACATACTGGAATATCAAATCAACAGAATAAACACTGTACAGTAAATACATATAATGTTCGGAAAGGTTTTAGAGGTCAAAAATAAATAAACATTTAGGTTCACGGATTAAACTAGGTTATTTTTTTTGTAAATTTCCTGTTTTTGTTGCCATTTCAAAGGACTGAGGTTAGTTCTTTACTTAGGTCTCAATCTGCCTACATCCCAAGGAGAACTTTGAGTAAAAAATGATGACTACTTTTTGGAATGCGCTACAACGTTATTTATTCAAACAGAAATGGAAATTTAAGAGATATGTTTTGACAGAAAATGTACTGAGTTGGGGAAGGTTTGTTAGTAGTAACGGATTACGTAAGTAATTACGTGCGGTCTCCAAATGTTAGGTAAACACTTACCATTGTCTGGACTATAAAGGCATCGAGAGTATTTTTTTATTTCAATAACCCCGTTACTGGTGGGATAGGAGATAAAAACCAGCCTTCATCCGCTCAGATACGGACCTTTACCCCCATGAATCCCGAGGAGTCTACGAAATACCTTGTATGTATATAAATATATATGTATACATATATATTTAAACAACTTAGTTCGCGATATGAACCGGGTCAATTTTGAAAAATTCTCGACGTTTCGGCATCGGCTTTGATGCCATTTTCAAGAGTTTAGCTCTTCACTCGGGGTCTCAATCTGCCTACTCCCCAAGGAGAGCTACGAGTCTTTGAATAAGACTGACCTTTTGGGTGACCTGATTGGTCTTTTATAGTCCTGGAAGTGAAGGTTTGTTTGGCGGGAGATGCGTTGTGTTGGGGAAAGTTTGTATTGCGTAATTGGCGGGATTTCCATAAGATGGGTAAACGTTGGCTGTCATCTCTTGTATTGAGGCACTGTGGGCGTTTTTCTATTTCAATTGGCTCAGGTATTATTCTGCTGGCACTTGGCAAACACGACAAAGAAACAGGTCACAAAATTAATTTCTCTGGGGCTAAAACTATTGCCCCCATTTCTCATTTCACCAGCAGAATAATACGTGAGGCAATTGAAATAGAAAAACGCCCACTGTGCCTCAACACAAGAAACCCATGTTTTGAGGCCATGTTTTGAGCTACCCGAATATCTATGGAAAAATGCTATGAAAATTTGTTTCCAGCCTATGCAACAATATATTGGCAATCAGGGAGAATACTTTAAAAAGCAATAAAAAGTTTACAACCTTAAACATTTATTTGCTGTTACTTTTTTGAAATAGATATCGCACAGCCCATCTAAGAAGTTATTCAGCATATGAATATATGTAACGTTCCGAGTTAACAATCACTGTTACGTCGTTTTTTCCGAAAAAATAAAAGGCAACAAGGCCAAGAGGGACAATCGTGTAATAAGTGCAGTGAACAGTCTTTCTTGAGTATCACTAAGTAACAAAGGTTCTGCAAATAAAAATGGGCTTCGTCGCTCATCATGATTATTGCATTTTCGTTTTCTCCAAAATGACTGGCATTCGCAGAAAAGCAATTTGCTCGTAATGTCCCACATTGCGCTGTCAAACATTCTACATGTCGCATAGATAGAATCTTAAATATTTCCGTAAAATGGTTCTCAGTAATTTACGACTCGACTTTAACTCACTTGCATGTTTTCGAGCAGATTATCACGGGATTCTAATTAGTGTCTCTCTCACTCATTCTATATATTTTGACGTACTTGTGATGTCTGGTAGTGTATTAATCATGTTATTGCTTGTTTTAAAATGCTCAACACAACTACAGGTCGTGTTGCGCATGGGAACGGCGCCATGCCAACCAACAGTGAATTCTCCACTAACTAGTCGCTGCGATGTTATGATAAACTCCCCAATCTAAACAAAGCTGTCAGAAGCAAACAAAAGATGTTCTAACAGTTACCGCTTTAACGTGACCGAATTAATATTTCGATGGAAGGGGAAGGCCGTTTAACTTACTCTTTTCTATCACCACTTACGGTGTATTGTTCTAATTCTTTCAGTCACCCTTTACCATAAATGCAGGAGTAACCTATTTGAATGCAGTGGTGTTTTAAAACTTTGGGAAAGTGATGTTAATAATAGCGGAAAAAAGTTCACCAACAATGAATGAATGAAGTTTAAGTAATGATTTGTGTTTTTAAATTTCTAAATGATTTGACAATATACCCGTTATGTTATGCTTTGTGGTTAGTTAGTATTCCCTGGGCATTTTTTATCTTTATAATTTGTGTTCTACTTTTGGATAATTTTGATCTTAATACCTTCATGTTTGCGTTCCTTTCTAAGGTCTCTGTTACCAGTCTTGTATTGTATGTTTTTAGTTCTTTTCTTGTCTTCTTTTTTATGACTTTGTTGAGCTATCTGTATTCTTCTGAAAATTTTTGTAATTTTCTTCTTTGTTTTAAGTCTATTGTGTGTAGCTTCAGTTTACATAATTTTACTTTGGTTATTTTTAAACATATTGTCTGTCAGTTGGTCATATTCAGGGCTTTTAGGTTTTCTATTGGTATTAGTCTTTTCTTAATATCTTTTGATTTTTCTCTTTTTTTTCTTCTAATTCTTTGCTAGTAAAGAATCTGTTTTTTAAATCTTTTTGCTCTTTTTTTATCTTTACATTCTCTGATTATGCGATGATCACTTTCTGTTGGGAAACTGTTTACGATTGATACGTCTTTACATAACTGTTTGTTGTTACAGATTATATAGTCTATTTCATTCTTCGTTCGGCGATCCGAACTTATTCATGTCCATTTGCGCTGTTCCGATTTCTTATAGAAAATATTTAAAAAAAAAAGGTTCTCACTATGAAAAAAATTTAACACTTTATCCCTGAGGTTTATGTTGCTTAGCCCAAATTTTCTATATAATCTGTGTCTCCATTTTACATTTTCCGATTTTGGCGTTGAAGTCGCCTGTAATTAAAACATATGGTGATTTTTCTAAGGCTCTTGCTGCTTTAATATCTTCATATACTTACTTCACGTCTTCATTCTCATAAGTGCTGGTTGATAAATGTGTATGTATGATTTGTTTCTCATGTTGAACCATAACTTTAGTTTTATTTAGATGACTCATTTAATATTTTTGGTATTTCTTAATTAAATGTTTCTATTTTTTATGTATTATGGAGACTATGTCGCTTATATGGTCTTGGTAATCAGAGTTTTTCTGGAATAACACGTGCCCTGATTTTAATGCATTACTTTTTTGCCTGGAAGACGTGTCTCTCTTAATCCGATTACGTCCCATTTAATGAAACTCATCTCGTGTTCTAGTTCTTCTAACTGTTATTCCGTGTTCATTGTTTGTGTATTATATGTAGCGATATACAATTATAGTTATTTTGCGGACTCTCTTTATGGTGTCTTTATTTTTGGTGTATTTTCTGAAATTTTTTTGTCTAAGGTCCCGGTCGAAATGAAGGAACTGTAAATCACGTTAGAATATATCAGTACAATCCTGCAATTGTGCATGTTCGAATTTAGAGCTTGTCGTCTTCTAATCTACATTATGCCAATTCTGCGTAAGAAAATAAAATTTAAACCTTACAAGCGTCAGCTCCATTGGCATATCAGCAAAAAGGTATGTGCATTCCTGCACTAAAATATTAGAAAGTTTTTAAATTGAAAATTTTCTCAGCTATACCGACAAAGTAACTTTTTATCTATCTATAGCATACGCGGCTGGGGGCCAAAAATCCCTGAGTAGTTAGAGAACATGTGCGAGACTCATCTAAAGCAAATAAATTTTGCACTATTTAAAAAAGAAGGTAGGTATATGGACCATTTATCTTTAAAAAATACACCATCACTGGAATTTGGACATGTTGCACAATTGCTTAATATTACAGTCGAAGGAAGACAATAATAGTTACATTTTCCAATAACACGTTTGGATGGTATGTCAATCAAAGTTTGCTACAAAAATAGATAGGATGCAGAGAATAAGAAGATACCTTGTTGCGTTTGCCACTCCAGTCTTCTGATTTAATACAGAGCAATTTTTATGTAAAGATTTGTGTCACCATCCTCCATTAACATAAAAGATCTTCACAACCATATTACCATTGCTGTAGTTCTACTCTATCATGATATGCTGACACGTGTGTGGAATGAAATTTGATTATCTGCTATATAACGAAAAGCAGACATATTAAGCATATGTGAAATATCTATAAAATTAGCTGGATGTATCTGTACCTTAGTGTATGATGTGTTGGAACACAGCTGACACAACACAACATAGAAACTTAAAGTAGTTAAAGTCGTGAATTTTCCAATATCACCAAAAGTGAAATTATAAACTACACAATAGCAGTGTTTTGGTGCCTCAATCAAAACGTTTATTCAAGTTACAACCAAAACAAAATTAAAACAGCACCATGCAAGGAAGTAGCGATGGAGGCTTGTATTACGGCCAACAAAACTCCAATCAGCACTACGTGCCAGTTAGCTCTAGCACTGACAGCTTTATACCAAATATTATAACTAACAACAATGCTCTTATGACCTAGCCTAGTTCAATACCCCAATGGCACTCAAACCAACAACCGCAGTGGCCTCAGAATACACAAATGCAATGGCTCCCGCAGTGGCACCCTCAACAATACCAACAATACCATCAACAACCTCAAAATATCCCAACTTTCCAACCGCCGTTAATGGGACAAAGTCAAATGGCATGCCCAATAATGAACAGCAATCAAAGAAATCCACCAACACAAGCAACAAACGGCACCCGAATGGGACAATAACACCTCTACCGCCTCCATCAATTAACACAGAATACTCGGAATATGAAGAAGCTGATGAAAACCCGCAACAGAGGACAGAAGAGGGAAAGGGATTTCAACCCAATGAATTTCAGGAGGTCAAATCAAGAAAAACGAAAAGGAAAAGAAGCGGAGACAGTTCACCCACTCGCCTAACGAAGTCAAGTCAAAGTCACACACAAAGCACAACGATAACCAATAGATTCGACGTTTTAAACAAGGGAATAGAGGAAGAAACCCAAAATACCACAAACAACGGTAATGTGAAAGCAAGAAAGCTGACCTACCTCCACCTTTTATCTCACCATTTGTCAAGGCAATTCCACTACTACTTCAACTTATCGAACAAAAGATAGATAAGAAGGAATACTATTATCAAATGATAAGTAACGACAAGGTAAAACTACAAGTCCGTACCATAGAAAACTACAAAAAAATTAAAAAAGTTCTAGATGATAACAAGGTCATTAGACATACGTTCACCCTCCCGGAAGATAAACAATTCACGGTGGTAATAAGGAACATACACCACACCACCCCAGTAGAAGACATTAACCTTGCATTGCAAAAAGAGGGACACGAAGTCAAGTTAGTTATGAATGTACATAATCGCGAAGCCAAAATGCCAGAAATTCTGTTCTTCATAGACCTGGCACAGAAAGACAACAACAAAGAGATCTATAACTTAGACCTCTTGTTAAATGCAGTAGTAAAGTTTGAACCACCCCATAAAAGAACACAAATTCCACAATGCAAACGTTGTCAATGCTACGGTCATACCAGAAACAACTGTTCCCGTCCGTATCGATGAGTAAAATGTGCAGGGGAGCACGACTATAGAACATCCCATAAAAACCGCAGTGATGGCAAGGCTCCCAAATGCGTACTTTGCGAGGGAAACCACCCTGCAAATTATAAAGGTTGTAAAGTCTACATCGAAATCCTAAATAGAAAACATCCCCTACAACAAGGAAAACTACCACAAGTACGACAAACGGGAATCCAAAAAAAACGTCCCTTAGCAAATATCAACAACGCAGAACAAACCCAAAAACCTGCACCAGAAAAACAACAAGCCGGTGGAAATCTCCATGAACAGACAATATCCACAAATCAAGCACCACGTTTGATAAATGTAAGCTCGCAATGTAGTTATAGAACTGCCACAAACAACAATCCTACACTCAGCGAAAATTACTTTATATCATATTTACAAAGCACAATCGAAGCACAACAAAAAATGATTTCGGAACTAACATCTGAAATAAAAGAACTGAGAGAGACTATAAAATGCCTGGTATCCAAAATCGGTAAAAACAATGGCTCAACTATTTAAAATTGCGCTCTGGAACGCCAACGGATTAGAAAGCCACAAATAGGAAGTAGAAGTATTTCTAAAATATAACAGCATTGACGTACTACTAATAGCAGAAACACACTTCAATTCCCAAACGCACTTCAAAATTCCGGATTACATTATATACGATACCCAATATCCAGATGCAGATTATAGAGCGAGAGGAGGATCAGCATTAATAATTAGAAAGCAAATAAAGCACTGTGTACTGCCAGAATACAAAAGGGATTCCTTCCAAGCAACTAGTATAGAAATAGAGGACTGGTATGGTCCGCTGGTAATATCGGCGGCATACTGCCCACCGAACTATCGTCCTGACAAAGACAGTTTGAAAGAATATTTCACATCTCTTGGAAATCGCTTCATGGCGGGCGGAGACTACAACGCCAAGCAGACCCACTGAGGATCGCGCCTATCCCCACCAGGCAGAGACAGAATCCTATATCAGGTATTACAAGAAGAACAGTTAGGTCATCTATCCACCTACGAACCAACATACTGGCCAACGGGTCCTGCAAAAGTTCCAGATTTATTGGACTTCTTTGTGATCAAAGGTATTTCTCGAAGACTCTTAAATATAAAATCCAGTTTTGATCTGACGTCTGACCACTCTCCAGTGATAGCTACTGTCTATGCAATTATAACACAGAGAAGTAAACCACCCCAACTTTACAACTCAAAAACAAAATGGGAATACTTTAAAGTACTAATTGAGGATAGCATAAATCTAGATGTATATTTCAAAACAAACGAAGAAATTGATAATGCAGTCTTAAGTTTTGTCAAAACAATACAAAGTGCTGCCTGGGAAGCGACACCAAATTTCCCACCCAACAAAGTAGAACATAAGTATCCTACTATCCTGAAAGAAAAAATAGCCCAAAAACGACGGCTAAGGAAAAAATGGCAACGTAGTAGGTATCCTGACGACAAAAGAAGATTAAACGTTGCCACTAGAGAACTCAAGGAGCTAATACGGACCCTCAAAATGACAATTTTGCCACCTACGTAGAAGGGCTATCAGCTACAGCTAGCACAGACTACTCGTTATGGAAGGCAACGAAGGCCCTGAACCAACCGAATCAACAAGTACCTCCTATTCGTAAAGCGGATGGCTCCTGGTCGCGCAATAACAAAGAAAAGGCACAAAACTTCGCGGAACATCTGTCAAACGTTTTCCAACCTGTAGAAATACCAACTAGAAATCCGGATGAAGATGACAACATAAAAGAATACCTGGAAGCCCCTTACCAACTTTCACCTCCAATAAAGCTGTTCAAAGCTGGTGAAGTCACAGAAATGATCAACTTACTAAAACCTAACAAGGCACCAGGCTGGGATTTGATCACGGGCAGGGTACTTAAGGAGGTTCCTAAAATAGGGATTACAATGTTAACCGCCATCTTCAACGCTATCCTCAGAACAAGATTCTTTCCCACCCCATGGAAGATCGCTCAAGTAATAGTAATTCAAAAACCCGACAAACCCCCGCACAACGTCGAGTCCTATAGGCCTATCAGTTTATTACCAGTCTTATCTAAGCTAATGGAGAAACTCCTACTAAAAAGGATCTTGATGACACACACCGAAGAAGATCTCTTCCCCGATCACCAGTTCGGCTTTAGGAAAAACCATGCAACCATCGAACAAGTCCATAGAATCGTTGAAGTCATCAATAATACATTTGAGGAAAAAACTTACTGTGCTGCGATTTTCTTGGATGTAAGCCAGGCCTTCGACAAGGTCTGGCACGAAGGTCTACTATTCAAGCTTAAGCTGAAGTTATCCCATCCAATCTTTACTATCCTGAAATCGTACTTACAGGAAAGATACTTCCAGGTTAAATACCAGGATGAACTAACAGAATTGATGCAAATAAAAGCCGGTGTTCCGCAAGGCAGCGTATTGGGGCCTGTCTTATACCTCATCTTCACAGCCGATTTACCCACTGATAATAGCGCTATAACAGCGACGTATGCAGACGACACGGCCATCCTATCAATGCACCCAAATCCAACAGTTGCTGCCCAACAACTACAGACGCATTTAGATAAAATACAGCAGTGGCTCCAAAGATGGCGTATCAAGGTGAACGAGAATAAATCAGTCCATGTGACTTTCACAAAATGTAGAGGGCACTCCCCAGAAGTAAATATGAACGGTCAACCACTACCACAGGCAGATAGCGTTAAATATTTAGGGATACACTCGGATAAAGGGCTTACATGGCGTACTCATATATGGAAGAAGAGGGTGCAGCTTGGACTGAAACTAAAGAAATACTACTGGTTGTTAGGTAGAAACTCCCAATTATCGCTTAAAATAAACTTCTTATATACAAGGTAGCATTGAAACCAGTTTGGACCTACGGGTTATGGGGCACTGCCTCTAGATCTAACATTGACATATTGGAGAGGTACCAATCCAAAGTCTTACGTCTAATAACTAATGCCCCATACTACATCCCAAACATTGAAATCCGAAACGATTTAGAAGTGGCCACCGTCAAGGAAGAAATTAAAAAATTTAGTGTAAAGTACCTAAATAAGTTAGAAGTGCATCCTAATCCTTTGGCAGTTAATCTACTAGACAACAGTGCTCAAACGCAAAGACTCAAGAGACTTAACCCGCTCGATCTACCGCATAGATTTTAGTGCTATTTAAGTTACATTAAGTGTCTTAATTAATTTACATGTAGTGTAACAATCAAATTAATTAAGTAATCGTAGAAGGGTCGTCATTGGGCGACTTCTCCAACACTGCTCAATACGATCAACATAATTACTTATTGTCAGATGTAATTGACAGATTGTAATTAACTAATAAATACATAAAAAAAAACTTTAGTGTAATAAGATTTTTAAACGCATTAAGGGCTTATGAATAAACCCCTGTTTTAAGGCTAGTGCTTTTAGTCTTACAATTTGTTACCTCTTCTGCATTTTTTTTTAAATAAACATTGCTGTATGTAATATTTACTTTGAATTTTTATTTTTGTAGGTCGATGTAAGTTTTGGTACCAATCAACTTGTATTTATACCTGGGAATTCTTATTTCCTCCTTTATAACTTAATCTACAATCACAGTAAAATGTTATACTCTTGCGTACGTAAATTTTCACTTTAAGTTCTACTGTAATGTTATTAAATTGTTCCGTAATATTACTTCTAAAATTAATTTCAACGCACATTTAGTATTCATTCTTTTTAGAACTTAAAATTAAACTTTCATTTTTAGAGATGCGAGAAGCAAATTTATTTAGTACTATTTTAGAATACGCTTTATATAGCCCGAATGTAGTAGCAAAAACTTCAACAAGGACGGTAGGAAATTGATAAATCCTTGTTTTATAATGGTGTTGTAAATACTCATCTTTGGCGACATAAACGAAGCTAAATTATTTTCAACGAATTAACTAATGCCATGTAAATGAATAATTACACGTAAGTGAGTAAAATCCAAGCCGATGACAAATAGTAATATAAAAAGTGTAAAAAATTAGATATCTAGGTCGCAGCAAAAAGACCTACGAAGACAATAAGACACATAAGCGAAAATGTGTCCAATAGCGACATTTTTACCAGTCTAAAACAACCAGTACTCTACATATTTTTTTCCCTCCACCCCATCTTTCTCATGACCTATAGACCTAAGACTAATCTATCATTGAACACAAACTGCAAAGTAAAGAGAAAAAAGTAAAAATTGAAGATACTACATTTTATGTTAGTCCATAAATAAATACAACAGCAAGTTAGATAGAGAGGCGTTTTTGAAGTAAAAAACACATATTATACTAAAAATATTGGTGAATGAGTTCTAACAACTTTCTCCTTAGTATTTTTCCCGATGGATTTACAGGAATTTTTTCAAGAAATCTGACTCCGCCATATAACCGTTTTTGTGTAGATATCCTCGCTAAAAAAAAGTTTCGTTATGTTCGTTATTATAATTGATTATCTTTGGTTTTACCAGCCACAAAGTCCACAATTTCCTTTTCGGTGATTTGAACTCCATCCTTTTTTACAACAAAAGCCGCAGGAAGTTGACCAGCTCTTTCATCTTCAATGCCAACCACGCCGCACTCTTTAATGTTAGGATGCGTTAAAATCAGAGCTTCCAATTCCACTGGAGAAACCTACAGAGTGTATATTAGAAGGTTTAGAACGCCGCGTTAGTCAAGCATCTACCTGAAATCCCTTGTACTTAATTAATTCTTTTATTCTATCAACTATATAGAAATAGCCATCACTGTCGTAATATCCTAAATCACCTGTGTGACAGAAACCGTCCTCGTCTATGAAATCTAATGTAGCTCCAGTGTTTCCAGCGTACCCTTTCATAATTAAAGGGCCTTTGAAACATAGTTCTCCAACTTCTAAAGGCCCCAAAATTTTGTTAGTTTCAACATCCCTCACTTTCGCAAAAGTAGTTGGCAATATGGCTCCAACACTTCCTGGCTTATGTAAATTTAGCCTTTCGAAAGTACAAGGCCCAGAAGTCTCTGTTAAACCATATAGTTGTCGTATATTTATACCCCCAAACCTACAAATATACAATGTGTTTGTTATATTTTATTAATAGGATATATTTATAAAATTACCTTTTAGCGGCTTCTTCCTGTAATTCCTTTCCAACAGGTGCGGCACCTACTATTATGTCCTTGATGCTTTCTAGATTATCGTTCTCACTTGATGGGCTTTTTGTGAGAAAAAGTAACAAAGGAGGAACTAAGAATAATTTGGTTACTTGATGCCGAGCTATGGACTGTAGGAAGAGATCGGGTTTAAATTTTTCCATTACTACTACTTTCATTCCTGTAGTGATTGCACCAAAGGATATTATCACTCCAAATACATGAAACATTGGGAGTACAAGAAGAGTTGTTTCCTTATCTGTCACATTTCCAAACTGAGGATGTCTGCAATGCATGGCATAATAACGAAAGCTACAAAAGGCGGTTTTCGCCTACCTCATGCAACCTATAATAACTCTCACGTTTGAATGTGTAATCATTACTGCCTTTGGGAAACCGGTAGTGCCAGAAGACTGCAGTAAAAACGCCACTTCACTTGCATAATCAAATTTTGCAGGAGCGAAGCTCTCCACATCCGACAGACGCACTGCGTCGATCATATCTTGAAGGTTCTTAATGTCTGCAACGTTTTCAGATTGAGGTCCCAGAAGTACAATTTTTCCTTTATATTTCATTTTTCTAGTGACTTCTAATATCATAGGAATAACTCTTTCGGAGCATATGATTAACTTAGACTTGAATAAGTACGCCGAATTCTTCAATTCCACTATTAGGGTGAAAGAAGCAGACAAAAATACAATAAAAATGATTGTTCATATAGTAATTAAATTTACCTGGCATGTATGAAGGATTTAAAGCATTTACTGTGATTCCCACATACAGAGCTGCAACAACTGGTACATAATAGTTTATGCTGTTTTCGGTCATCAGCGTGATTATATCGCCTCTCCTTAAATCTAAATCTTTATAAACTCGCGTTAGCTTGACGCTTTCTTCTAGAAGCCGCCCGTTAGTTAACGCATCTCCAGTCAAGCTGTCGACCTAAAAGATAAATAAAAATATCTAGCTGTGTACACATAGAAATTATTAATCAATATTTTTAAGGCTTGTTGTAAATAGTTAATTTAATTTAAATAATGGCAAAAAATAAATGTCTATAATTTATATTCATTTCTTAAAGTACTCGACAATTCAGTTTAAATAAATATTTAATAAATGCTTTTTTATCCAATTAGGAAAACGCAAACGATTATTTTTAGTGTTTCAGAAATAAAAATAAAAATGTGCATGTTGCAAATTAAATCAACTTAACGTTCGCTCGTTATTTATTTTATAAACAGGATGTTTTAGTGTTTATATTTAATTAAAAAGTAGTATGTAGCAATCTAAAGACAGATCCTCATAATACAAACAGTTATTACTATGTGCTATGCACTATTAACAATTTTTAAATAAATGTAAATTTACTTACAAACAATATATCGTTGGGCTGCCTCTGTTTTAGCACATCAAAGACGTATTTTCCAAAAGATTCTTTGGGAATGTCAAAGTCGTCCTCTGGACCGGAAATAATGCGTGAATCCAGAGCCATGGCGTGGCTCAACTAAAGAGAACAAAGCTGCTATTGAGAGAGTTTTTAAGAGTATATTAGGTATTTATTACAGAGATAAGCTCTTCTCTTGAATCGAGTCGTCAGCTTTGGCTTATCTTACTAGCACCGTAGATAACAATATATTGAAATTGGCACTTACAGTCAAGAATATTTCTAAGCCACCGTCATTTAAATTATTCTGAAGTTTTAACTATACCTTTTTATCACTAGTAAACTAGTAAAGCGTAATGCAATGCTTTAAACCTCTTTTGGGTTGATGCTGTATTGTTTTTGCTACATTTTAACACAATTAATTAAATTTTGTGATACAATGCATTATAAGTATTTGATTGGCCTTTCAAACACTAACATAGGTACTAGAAAATTTAATATCATTAGAAAATGCTTTAATACTTACAATTGAAAGACTCACGATAATCTCTATTTCGGTCCTGTGCCAAGTAATTGCATTTTGTCAATACCCATTGCTAACATCAATAAAAAGTAGATAAGTAGATAAGGTTAAATTATATCGTTTTACATTTATTGCAAGAATGTTTCAGATAATAATTATTATGACACAAACACAATTTAAATCAATGGAAATTGGTGTATTCCAAAGTCTTACAATATCACAGAACAAAATTACCGTCAAATACTTTAAGAATAAAATAGGAAACTATAAGAATACATAAAAGGTGGACTTTAGTATTTTTAAAGTACATTGAGCATTGTGTTCTCGTATATAATTAATAGATTATTTCAAGTGGCTGGCGTATAATTCTGCTGGTAGGATGGGAGGGCGAATGTTTTTAAACTATTGTCTATTCTGTCCTTGCTTTTTGAAATTTTCATTATTACGCAGTAGCATATTAGTGGCTAGTTTTCAACTACCCTGAAGTTTGTATTCGTTAAACAAGGAAGGATATTGTTTGTGTTGCAGATGAAAGTTGTAATTTAAAATTTTTTTTATTGCTAAACTTAAATAAGATTTCTTTTAAAATAATATAACTACGCGCTTTTATTTTAATTATCTTTATTGAAGGGCATTAGGGCATTTTTGGATAAAGGGAAACACGTTTGTAATATTGTAGTATTATTTAATATTTTAATTTCTTATTAGTGTGCTGATAAAAATGTAAGCATATGGCAACAGAAAAACACCTTATAAATTAGAACATCTACTAGTAGACCTAAGAAAAAAATACGAATCTCTTATTCATTTCAAGCTGATTAATTTTTTTTCCATTGCTAACTTGTTAAGGAGACTATTGAACTATACCAAGACGTAGGGGTGGACGTTTAAACTCCTTAACCATTTTCAATGGTTACTATTTCGCATTGTTGGCAGGATAATAAATCTCTATGACTAAACCCACGCAGATAAATGATAACCCGCTCAAAATTAGGTTTGCCTTCTTTGCTTTGATCTTTATTTTTATTACAGAAGTTTCTAAATTTTTTTATTTGCTTTTACCGATTTTTTCAATTTTTTCTTCTGAAGTATTTGCAATAATGATGAACAGTAATAAAAGTTCTGTTCATTGAGTTTTGAAGAAGAGGATAGTTGGCTGCTAATTGTTGACTGTGGATGACTGACTGGCTGTGCATATATCGAAATCTTGATATTATAGAAGAATATTTTCTATCTGAGAGGACAACTTTGAATTTCTTAAAGATGGATTAATATGTTTTTGGTAATTTTTAATATCATCAATCGCATCTGCGTAAATTCAGTAATTTGTAGTCTGTAGTCTGTGTTTTTGAAATTGCTCTCGTTCACTACTTAAAGACTTTTTGATTAAGATGATCCAAAATATTCTATGAGTATTATGTGAAGGAAAAATTAGCAACAATGTGTCCTCCAAAAACTGTTATGAACTGGGCCATGTATAACGATCAAAGTTTTCTATTGCCTACTACTTTGTAGTACTATAAGAAGCCTATCTGTATCTATATATAAAAGGTTTTGCCACTGCTTGATAACGCCTACCATGTAATTTATTCACGTTGCTCATTTGAGGTAGGCCTATTTGCTCTACTCTAGTAACAGTCAAAAGTCTAGTTTAATATTCAAAATTCTTACATCTTAAAACTGATGGTGAGTTATTTTTCCAAGTGGTCATAGAAGCACTTGATGTCTTTTTGTAAAACTTAAGTTTTGAATTAGAATTACTCTTTCTGATTTTTTGAAAAATAGATTCCTAGACGAGATAAAACTACACAAAAGTAATTATGAAAGACATAAATAATAAGGTCACTTTACATGTATGAGTTAATACTAGAAGGTTGTGAGCAAATAATATCTAGCACGAACTTATCATATTTCTGCTACAAATATCTAAAGCTAAAGACAAAGTAAACTTATTGTGTCCAATTAATAAGGCAATAAATACATTTAATTTGTTTAAGTACCTTGTCTTAGCGAAGAAAATTTCTAATAAATGTTTTATAAACTTCTAATACAACTAAAAAGTCTAATGTATGTTGTATATTGTATATGTTGTCGAAAATTTTAACTAAAATCCATGACGAGTGATTTAAATAAGAAATTATTTCGACGCTGAACATTAACAAACATTATTACATGTGAAAATTTAATTTGGTTTTATGCAAAATATTATAACGCATTACGAGTAATAAAAAAACTCTTAGAAGGCGTTGTACGTAATGAGTGACCCACCGATACAAATAAATTGCCAGATCTGATCGATTTTGCTGTAACTTGTGGAACAGCAAATACTTACACCCGAACTGAATCTAATTAAGATTTGTCCACCGATCATACCCTGGTTATCATTACCCTAAGCACAACAGTCGTCAGCAAAAAAACACCCCCCAAAATCTCATTATATACGAGACCTCGTTGCTAAAAAACACAGAGCATGAAAGAAGTGACAACGAACTAAAAACAGACATAATAAAACCTCACCCACCAGCTGTACAACGCATTAATGGAAGCACAGAATGACACATTCAAGGAATACATTACGCAACTCTCGCCAGATGATCAAACTGTATCGAAAGCAACAAAAATGCTTAAACGACCGATAGCTATAATACCCCCAATCAAAAAGCTTGACTTATAATGATACTGAAATTGAATCATTTTTCACAGCATCATATCAGATAACACTACCAGTTAAACCCCTTTCGCCAGCCGAAGTACGTAAACAAATCAAACTTACCAATATTCTAAAAGCTTTTAGATATGACCTGATAGTGGGTGAGGTGTTAGAAAATCTTCCTAAAGCTGTAGTGTTGCTTACCATTATTTACAATGACATTCTACGATTATGCTACTTTCTTACTTATTGGAAATGTACCCAAATCATTGTGACTGCTAAATCTGGCGAACCACCCACACAACCTTCCTCCTATAGACCAATTAATCTCCTGCCTCTACTGTCTAAGATTTTCAAAAAAGTGCTTCTTAAAAGAATTAAAGCAACTGTAAACCTCGATAGTATAAGCCCATCCTCTGAATTTGATTTTCTACAACATTATTCGACAACTCACCAAAGCCATAGGATTGTTACTCATATCATGGAGAGTTTAGAAACAAAACACGTATGTACAGCCAAACTTTCAGACATTAAGTAGGCTTTCGATAAGGTATGGCATGAGGCCATACTATACAAGATTAAACAACTACACTTTCCAAGTCAGTTGTGCCTAGCCCTAAAATCATACCGAGAGGACCTACCAAGTTAAAATTAATAACAGTGTCAGAATATCAAAAAATTACCTCCGAAGTACCACAGGAAAGTGTACTTGGTCCGTTACTCTATTTACTCTACACATCTGACACACCAACTACAATCAATACCTCAGTTCGCTGATAACACGGTTATCGTATAAGCTAAAGAAAGACCAGATACAGCAACAGCTCATTTACAAGTCGATCTAGATACTCTGCAAAATTAGTTTCACAAATTGCAAATGTCACGTTAACCAACAGATGTACTGTTTACTCACAAGTCAGAGTTAACGATGTTCTGATACCCTAGAAGATCGAAATTAAGTATCTCGTGCTGCATCTGGACCAGAAACTAACATGGAATGCACATATTACAGCCAAAAGGAAGCAAATAGATCTAAAGATTAAATAAATAAACTGGCTAGTCAGCAGACGATCCCATCTACCTTTGTCTAACAAATTACTCTTATATAAAATCGTTATTAAACTTATTTGAACATTTTGGATCTAGCTATGCGGTTGCGCAAAAACCTCCCATACCAAAGTATTCCAAAGATGCCAATCAAAGATTCTTAGATCAATAACAAATGCTCCATGGTATGTTACAAATGAAACTCTACACAACGTTCTGGGGATACCATGTGCATCCAACGAAATCCAGCGACTTACAAAATATATCAACAAGTTGCCAGGACACACAAAACATCTCATTGATCAACTCAGCAACCAGCTGACTGTTTCCAGAAAACTGAAAAGACAATGGCTACAAGACCTATTCTTGTAACCAGCCAGGTGTAGTGTGAAATCATGGGTAAACTGGCATTGGCTGGATATCTTTATGTCACGTAAATTACATAACATTTCATTGTAACTGAGTAGATTGTAAATAAGCAGATCCAATAAAAAAATATGGTGCTGTTTTTACTTAAATTGTAACATATCTTTCCGCAACTGTAAATTGTTAGTTCTAATTTGTTTCCAAACCCAATTTATTTGCTATAAGAGAAGCTGTTTAAGATTAAGAAAGAATATGAAGATAAAAGAATTTTTCGTCAATAGTGCTGTATTCGGCAATTTAGACTTTATAAACTCTCGAAAACTGACATTTAGTAGGTTGGCATAGCTTATTTTTAAACAACTTTTTGATTTTTTCATTTGTGTTAGAAAACATGGCCCTAAAATTATTTCCATTTATAGTTTTTTTGCATTTTGTAACATTTTTGGCAATTGAACATGACAACTAATTTCTTTCAAAAGCTTTTATATATTTACTTTGATCTTAATTGAAACACAAGATTTAAATTAAATTTTAAAAGTGCTGTATTATATGCAAGTGTTCAAACTAAACGAGTGTAATATTTAAAAATTAAATACCTATAACACGTTCTGGTTAAAACAAAAATGCCCATAGTATGTGACGGGTATTGTAAACAAGTAGGAGAGTAAGAGTGGGGGCGTGGTTCTTAGGGGCCTGGGCATGTTTCACTATATTATTTTTTATATTAATGATTTTTATTTTGTTAAAATGCCTAAGGAGTCTGTAATTCTATTCTATGCAAAGTCAACAAGCAACAATTATCTCCTTTTTCCATCTATTTTCACGGAAATGGCACTCGATCGTTTTAAAATTATCGAGCTATATAATACAAAAATAATAATTAAAGTAATAAATAATTTATGTAATCAGTAAAAATGGTACAAGTTACAAGAAGCATTTTGCGTAATCTTACGCCCCTTTAAAGAAAGCACCTTGCCATTCCACATACTTCTTCTGACTTTAGAAAACTTTGGTCGATACAATCGAACTTTTATCTGCTGATCGTAACCGTGGACCTGTACATGTTTTAGTTTTACTTATGATTATTTTGAGAAAATCTGATTAATTGGTAGCAAACTGAAGTAAATCATTAGCAATTGCAGCACGATATCCTTTTTGCTCTGGCTGCGGAATAAATTTTTCCGTCATGCATTTGATGCTAAGATCTTCCAAAGTTCACACATTTTAGTCTATTGAATCCCCAGTCCAATTTCTACTTTTTAGAGTATAACTCACCAAGCCTCATTAATTGTAGCCCGTGCATGTTTAATATTTTTCGGCTTTCAGCTCATTGCTAGTCTGCCAGATTGTAGAATACTTTCAATAGATTTCGAGCCATCTCTAAATGATTTATACTATATCTTCATTTATGCTGCACTCATTGCATTGTGTACGAAAACCCTCTGAATCAATTTTTCAACTTTGTCAACAAAGCTTAAAATTTTTCTCATTTACACATGTGGATTTCAGTCCAATTTCATCGACTGCCAGGTTACATAGCAACCGCGCAACATACTTTTGGGACAGATATTGCTACTAGTTAACACATTCTGCAAAATCCTTTGTTGGAAATGTATCTTTTAGACGGTTTAACTTTCTTCTTTTTTAAACATGATTTAGGTTTTGGATACAGCCTGTAGTAGCAAGCTGACAAACGCAAATTGTAATATGACATAACTCCTAGTTCCTGAACTGCCAATCGCTGATTCTTGTTGATTATAGCTAGTACATGTTGAATATTTTACTAATTTTCGTTCAGAATGCGAATCTTCATAAATACCCGACAATATCTGAATCTTTTGTGCCAAGCTTTTACTTGTGCTGCATTTATTACGTTGTTTCCAAAAATCTTCTGAATTATTCAAATAGCTTTTGTGGTCGAATGTTTCAGCTTCGCATAAAATTTAAATTGCTGCTTTATTTGTTTAATCCTTGAAAATATGACGATCACACACTACATGTGCTCACTACCAAATGATCCGGTCAATAAAATTGTCCTGCGCGTGCGCATTATAGTTGCCAGGTTTTATTTTATTCACCTTGGTTGGATATTTCCTGGTCAAATCGCGTATGTTCACCATCTCTGCATTTGTATTTAGCAAAGAATAAGGTAATTATAATTTAATTTTGATTATTGAATGAGTTGTGAAAATTGAAAAAAGTGACTTTGATTTCGAGTACAGTATTATGTAAGAATTATTTTAATATTAATGGCATATAGAGTATATATTTTAGGAATCTGGTAAAAAAATTACCGGGCAAGGTGTTGGCTCTCGATGGTAAGGCTCTACACGCCCCGCGTGGGAGCATGGCCTGCGAACTGAGAGGTTAAGGCTCTCATACGTTCGCTCTCTCTGCCCGGTTTCGGCGTACCATCTCTGATGCGGGGCGATGTGGCAAGCACCGCGCCTAAGACGACCGCCATTATTACCCCTTGTTCGAATGAGCGCAGGTACTAAATTATTTTTAGTGACTGAGTAGGCCACCCGCCAGGCATCAGAGAGCACCGGGAATTGAACCCGGGTCCGTCAGCATCGCAGCCTGTCCCTCAGCTACAGGACCACGCTGGCACCTTAAAGCTTGTTTTGTTGGCTCTCGATACAAAGCAAAAATAGATATGGTTTCAACAATTGATCAAATTGGAATTTTCGTAATGCTTTGTAAGGTTTTGTCGACCAACGGCAATTAGCCTGTTATGGAGCTTTTGTGATTAAAATTTTGAACAATAGATAAATTCGGCTAATGGATTATTTATTAATATTAGATTTTATTTGATTAAACAGCTATAATTAATGTTTCAAAATTTATTTAGATTTTAAAAGATTTTTAAAAATTGGAACAAGTTAGTATTAATAATACTAAATAAATTAATGCAAAATAGAAAAAAGTGCATTTTATATGTAAGTTAACGGAAAAAAATAAAAAACTAGATTTTAGTATAAAACGCAAATAAAAGTGTATTTTAAAAAAGGGAAATAATTTTAAAAATATTCATTGTTCAACTATAAATGTTCAAATATAAATAACAAATCCTTAATTAAAGTCGTAAATTTGTTACACCATGTTAAAAGTAATATCAGTAAAATTGCCATTCTTAGTATTGATGCAATAGTAGGACTTTTTCCCAAATATAAGTGGTATGTTGAGAGTTTTCCCCAGTATTCTCAAATTTTTATCAATGTGCAACTAATCCTGGAGCTTTGAGTTTCTTCAATTTATTAATTTTGAATTTTAGTTCAATCGGAGAGAAATATTTGATAGGCAAATACATCTGACATCCCACGTTTAGAAATACTTCAATTTCTTAATTATCGTAGTTTGGTAAGGGATCGAAAGGTTTTAAAACATTAAATAGGGATTTTTCAAATTTTTTGAGTTTTCTTTATTCGGCCTGGCTCACACACTATCTTCACCCCTAACTGGCTAACCGAAGACCTTCATAATTCTACTAGGAGTTGCCCGCCAAAAGATATTTTTGGCGTCCTAGACTGACAATTTTTCACCCGTCTTCCCTCAAATTTTTACAAGGTGCGAACGTATAAATTTTTAATTAGACCGGCTTTTTCTCTGGATCAGAAACATGGAACAATTTAACGCCCATTCATGATGGACGTAAGCATAAGCCGCCCACAGGAAATACGTAATACTTAAAGTTGAATTAATGCAAAGCTTATGCGCTCGTTCATAATGCACTTCCGTAATTTTTACGCTGATTTTTTACATCGAATTAGCAAATATAGTTGTAAATGTGGTGTGCTAGTTTCCAGGAAATCGATTGAAGCGTCTGGGAGGAGATAGAATTATAAGTTTAGAAAGAAAGAAAGAAAGTTAGGGAGATAAGACAATTATATTATAAGATAGTTTCTCACCAGATGTAGTGATCTTTTTTACTTGGGTTGGTAGTGTACCTTTTAAACGTATCATTTCGTGTTCCTGGATAGTTACTCAGTTAATCTTTTGCACATTGTTTTGTCAGTTACATTTTGCAATCTTTTTTATTAGGCCTGGCATTTCCAGCCACTAGTTCTCTTATGTATAGCAAAACATTGGTACTTTCGGAAAAATTTCGTTTAGACTATGGATAGACATTCTTAACTGTCAACATGTTTTTCAATGAATTTTTAGAATTATCCCAATTCGTTTTCTTGATATTTTTAATCAAATGACTACTTAGTGCATTATAATTGGCGAACCGTTAAATGACATATTATAATTGACTTAATCCTAGTGATAGATATATGAAAAAATCAATAGATCTGGAACTTTGTCTGGATTTGTTGGCTGATAGGTTGTTTTGTCTATAGAGAGAAGATTAAAATTGTTTGTCGGTCATGGTTCTCATAAAGATTTGTCTTTTGTCGTGATGTGTTTTAAACTACAGTGCGTGTTTTTAGATCTTTAGTCAATTTTAGCAATAAATTTAAATCCTAAGAACTGAATAGACGTATGGCAAGGCTTAGAAGTAATTCTGTGTCTTGGTAAACTACATATTGCTAATATTATAACTGACCAAAGTAGAATATTTATTATCACATTTGCAGTTTGCATCCATTCGGTTTGAAAATGAGACAACGTATGATATAACATATGTTTCTTAACGATGACAGTTAATCCACCACGCACTGTTATTAGGATGTGTTGTAAGATAGATAGCATATTTTGTTATACGAATCACAGTTTATTCTATAAATGTATTTTTAAAATGAGAATGGTATTAATTCTATTCATTTGTTTAGTAACCTGTTTGGGTTCTGGCAATCCGCGGTGTATTAAACATTATTATCTTATTTCATTAGCGAAAAATAGCAATAAGTTTAGTCATTTTGATTTTGATTCATCAGTTGGGCAAACAGTTTGAAAGTCAGCGAAAAGAATAATTTTTAAATTTTTATTTATATGTTTAGTTGTTGGATGGTATTAGTACTACATATTTGTGCCCTGACATTTTACATTTATTTGTGTTATTGATTTGATTATTTGTTTTATTTTTTAACCACTTATCAGTCTTAAATATTGGCTGGTGTTTTATTTTCGACTGTGTTATAAAATTATGAATACTTTGTAGAAGATGGTAGGTTTTGGATTTAGTTGAATGTTGGCGTAGGCAAAACATGAAATTTTAGTGGTATATTGAATTTATTTTGTATGATTGAAAGAATTAAATGGCTTATTTGTTGAATACATTTAATCCTTTTTTTGAGGTGGATGGTACACCTAGTGTTTGTTGTATATCAGCTTATACACATACCCGTAAGTAATACTAAAGTTAGCTGATTGTCTAGAGTATCATAATGTTCCCTAATCTCTAAATTGTTTGTTATAATTGATATAAGTATTAATTTTTATTTATTGCGGTTTAATATCAAAGAGTTTGTTGCGGTCATGCCAGAAGATAAGAAAACTTACGGTCATTATACGCATTCACTCGCTTTTGCTGCTATAATGTTTAAGAAAATATATACATATAAAATATTTTTTTACATAATCTTCTGACCTGAAAATACAAACGCTTAGACAGTAACGTTGTTATCAAATGAGAATCGCAGGACGATAGATTTGCACTGTAGAAAGGCTAGTTTAAAACAAACTAAATTTTTTGTCGAGTGTGGGCACTTATATAGGAGCGTGCGTTGTTGTGAAGTGGTATGGGATTGCAAACTCCCTTTTTTTACAACAACATACTAGAATTGTTTTGCTGAAAAGTCGACAGAAACAGTTTTAGCAACCCATTAAGTGATTTCAGTTACGCCATTCTTTGGATGCTGTTGGTGATCTTTATTTTCAATTGCTTCTCCACCTCCTAATATTCCGTATGTTACGCATATATTTGAGTCTTCCTAAAGGTTTCTTCTACGTTAAGTCTTCTCAAAATTTCGAGCGGTTTTGCGCTAATGGTCTTAAAAACAATCCGTTAAGTAATTTTTGCCCGGCATCTTGATACTAATCGCATAACACGTAAATATATAAACAAAAACTTATTAGATGAGGGATAGATGTAATGACGTTATAGTTTAAACTCCATATAGAGCGTAACTAATATGCATAAACTGCTATAAAAGAATGTTTCCTGTTGTGCAAATTACAATAAAACAGACAAACGCACATTGATTAATATATATTTGCTTTTTATATTATAACACCTAATTTGAGGTAATTTTAACGTCCTTAAATTACGCCATTACAAGTTTCCCTTGTGTCACACAAATAAACGCGACGAATATAAACAACTGCTTGCAACATAATAATTTCATGTTAACAGAAAAATATATAACATATTGAAAAATAAGTTATCAGTAATACAAAACACGTGTATGTGCTTGGTTTGTCCCATATTGCTTCAAAGCAAACTGACCAAATTTCATTTGTAATTTGTCTTACAAATAGGTTACATTCAAATTTATTTCTTGAACTTATGGCTCTAACTCCCGTACAGCGACGTGCTCCAGTCAAATAGCTTAAATTACGCAAAAAACATTTTTGACTCTATGTATTGTGGCAAGTATTGTAGTTTGTAGTTTAAACAGCTAATATAAAATTAAAGAAATTTTGTTTTAACAGCATGTTAGTTTTAAGATCAAAAATTAAATCAGAAAAGCTTAATGTAAACAATTAAGAAAGATAAAATATTAACTTAAAGACTGGCAAATGACCTAAATATGGTGCTTTACAACGTAAAAAAATCAGTTCATTCTTTCTAATACCGTCACTTTTAAAGACGAAGACTGTTACATATTTTAAACGCTTTAATTTAAGTACAGATTTATCTCACACTTCTTGTTACAAATAGATTATTTTCGACAAGGACCTTAAAACAATGACTTTGATAACGTTGCTTCATTGTTTGATAAAATTCGTTACTTACTTAAAGTCCAATTATATGCTTGTAATTTTTATAGCTTCTTAAAACAAGAGAGGT
This sequence comes from Sinelater perroti, assembly GCA_036346155.1. NCBI lineage: Eukaryota > Metazoa > Arthropoda > Insecta > Coleoptera > Elateridae > Sinelater > Sinelater perroti. The sequence goes on along the minus strand of JARFIY010000025.1, from coordinate 767,823 downwards.
GAGATAACAAATTATAAAAGTGCACATTAATATTTTGCTAATTTTTTTGTGTAAAATAAAGTAAAACGATGTGACTTTTTTAGCGCTTTATTTTCATAGTGGTTTTTATATACTTACGGTAGTTTCTCTAGCCCTTATTTAAGTAACATTTTATCGAAAATGTTAAGTACTTTATGACGCAGGTGTTGAAATATTATCTGTTATTAATATTTTTATAGGTTCTTGTACTTTGTTCGATAGAAAAAGTTATTTTTATGTTTATTTAACTACATTTTACACGTGTTATAAAATATTTTATATTAAGTATTGTTTTAATTACTGCAACCAAAAATTTAATTGAAATTAACATTTTAGCTTAATAAACAATTTATAATAAACATATTGTTAGATAATAAATATAATCATTATTTATTTACTTGCTATAACGGATGCTTGTAATAAAAACTGATATATAAAATGGCAAATATATTTACTCGTCACTATACTTTTATGATACGTGGTGCGAGTTTTTAAATTTACAATAAAAGTTACAAATTGATAATGTGCTATTTCATTAAAAGGTATGATAGTGATATAACAATAAAATGATAAAAAATAATGTAAGATAATTAACAAATGTAAGAGTAAATCAATCTCAAAACTCGTACAATAGAGGTGGTTAGATTTGTTGAAGTTCAATTTATATAAAAGATAATTTATATCGAGAATAATTGAATGTCAATTAATAAAATTGTACAAAGTAAAAGACTAAAGCAGAAATAGATGCAAATTCCTAGTCTAGCCAGGATAGAAACACTAAATAGAAGCACAAATAGACATAAAAACAGATAATACACCAAAAAATCATTTGAAATGTAATATAGAAAGATAAACAAATAACTCTAACTGAGTTAAAAATAGTTAACAAAGAAACTATGGGTTAAAAGACGAATTAAAGCGGCGTCGGAGATAAAACTATTAGAAGAAAGAATAGTTTTGATTAATTGTAGTAGAAGGAGATAAAGAAGATCTAATGGAAAATATTGCAAACCTGTAGGAGAAGGTGATGTTATTATAAAATGATTTGATATTAAAAATGGACGATCAGAAGCAAGAAAAATTGAAATAGAAGTAAAAATAAGTGAAATTTTTCTTTTAAAAAGATTAAAGAAAATAAATATTACTAGTAAAATATAATATATAGTATGTCAAGTAAGGGAAAGGATAAAACAAACTCTTAAAAAGGCGAGATATTTTCAAGAAAGTTATAGAAAAGATATTTAACCATTGCAAGAAGTAGCATGAGATATGTCATTTTATAGACCCATGACATGCAATTACAATTACAGTTGGTTATAAGTAAAATTATCAGATTATTAGTTAAGTGAGAAAATCTTAAAGGCTTTGGTTTGTCAGCAGGCTGACAAATTATTTTGTGTTCAAGGAACTGCTATACACTTGTAATGGAAAAATGTGTAGTGGGAAAAATTACCCCGCTTTTTTAAAACCAAATATCGTCACAAATATGGGAAAACATGACTTTTGTACGTTAAACTCGCATGAGTCTTGTCACCATTTAAAAAATAGCGTCTATAACACCGTGTAATGGTACAGTTAACCGCACGCTTAGTTTGCTACTGTGTAGAGAAACAAATCACAAATATTTCGCTAATTGATGAAACGATCAAAATGTAAGTGACCTTTTTTCTACAGCCAAAACTTATTTATGAAACCATAATCCTCGTTCCTCTCATCCAACAATCATTCACATTTTTTTTACATTTTAAGTGATTAATAGATTTCAAGTTTTAGACTACATGTGACTTTTAAGGGCGGATCTTTAAACTCCATGCCAATATTCGACGCACATTTGACAGATGTCGTGGTACTTACGCCAACTAGCATTAAATAGAAATTCAAACAGCCTCATTATCTTCTTTTTTGTATATGAGACCTAAGCGGGACAGTATGAGAAAATTTGGAGTAAATGATCATCGTATTATTATTGCACTTATAAGTTCTTAATAATCCATTGTTTGATAATAGCTAAACGCCAAGATATTACTCTTGTGATTTTGTGTGTTGTTCAATGCTACCTTTTCACAGCGTTGCTTGACTTTTTAAGACATCTTTTACAAAAATCAAATTTACAGAAGATACAATATGTTGCAAAACAGAACAGTTATAATAGCAGAAAATGACAAATAAACTAAATACACACAGAATAAAAAAAATTAAAAAGGACAACTAACAAAAAAGGTAAGTTAAACTTTGGTGTTATAAAAATGGATAACTTAATTAAAGAAATATGTATCAAAATAATGTTACCACAATAGAAGCGTTCAGTTGTTGATCACCATTTTGCGGCAAATTTATTTCTAAGCATTGCCTTTATCTAGAATTAAATGCTTTTTGTTAATCTAATTTAAAAATCTGAAATCAGTCTCACCGCTATCCAGAGGTAACTTGGATTTCTCTGTTTCATTCGTTTTGCCCCATTATATGGTAAAATATCATTCTTTTGGATAAGCAACATAAGTTGTTAATTTTTTTTTGTCTAAATAATACTTGAACGTTTTAATAATAACAACAATAATGAGGCTTAACACTCTACGTAGGAGCATGGCCTGTAAACTGAGAAGTTAAGGCTCTCATATTTTTGGCCTCACTGGCTGGTTGTCGCGCACCATCTCTGATACGGAGCGATGTGGCAAGCACTGTGCCTTAGACATCCACCATTATTATTCCTTGCTTGAAATGAACCCAGGCGCCAAATTAATTTTAATAGTTGAGTGAGCCACTCGTCCGGCAATACAGAGCTCTAGGAATAAACCCTGGGTCCGTCAGCACAGCTGGTGCATCTTGCACGCTTTGGTAACCATATTTAATTACTTATGGGCTATTGGCTATTTCGGTAAGTTATTAAAAAAAATTGAACACAAACCTTTGAAAAATCAAACTTCTCTATAGGGTAGTATGTTTTATGTTGTGGGGTAAAAAACCTAATGTATATTTCTCATTTAATCATCCAGTTTAAAATAACCAAAAACAAATTTGAGATGGTAAAAATAAGAAACTTCCTCGAGTTGTTATGAGACGTAATTCAAAAATATATCGAGCACTTAAAGAAGATGTTGATGCTGTAATTTTACCATTTTAAATTATTTCACCTTACAAGTCTTCATAAAAAAGTGTTTTAAAGAAAATTGATGGAAAATGTATTTTTACGTCTTTATTACAATTTGTCTTAGAATATATAAAAATTTTAACTTCTAAACCCTAACATTCATTAGGACCATGGTAACGAAAATTTATTGTTTTTTTTTTATTTTATTGCTTCTAGAGCCTCACTTTTATTTTCCTACATTGTTAATATTTGGTTGATTGGGTTGTTTAAATTTGTCATCTTCTTTTACTCGTAGTATTTTAAACGCGGATATTATTTTTTACCGCACTTTTTAATTAAATGAAGATAAAGTCGACACCGTTTTATGGCCAATGTCAATCTTTGAAACCAAAAACTTAACTTGTCACTTGGGTACAGAAAATTCCGAACTTGAAATACTTGTTTTCTGGATAGTCAATTCAAACAACTTTTTCTAGTTTGTTTGGGGCGCTCCTCGGATTTTTGAGTAAAAAGATTTTTAACGGAAATTCCATTGAGATAGTAGGAAGCTTGGACCGTTAACGCAAAGCGTATTTAGCATCGTAAACAAAACTGTTTTATCACAATTAGTAACATTTTCTATAAGACATTTTTGTTACATTTCACAATAAAAATTTATTACTATATTAATTTCAGTGGAACCTATTAATTTGCCAATACAAATATATTTCAGTTGACTTAGGAAGAGCTTATGCTTGCCTGTTATTTCTGTAACTTTATTGTTCTAACTTTAAGTGTCCTGCAAAATTAAAATACAGCTTTCCGATTTTTTATTAGATAGTTTTTGTAGAAATTTCAAGTATTACAGACGCCCTATTATCACGTCTTCTAAAAAATTCTGCTAAATTGTCCTGATCATGTTTTTCTTGTTTCGTGAATATTTGTTATTTGTTTCTTATACATAGTATTTAACAAAAGCATTGAATTTTTAAATTAAAACAGGATGTACTTATATAAACTAGATTATAACGCAAAGGCCGCTTCGCGGCCTTGTTAAAGTATACTTCGACACATAAAATGGTAAAGCTTTCGAACGGTGTGCGTTGAGGCGCTTTGTAAGAAGTGCATGTCCTACCTTCTCCCCCACTTAAGTGTAGCCACTGGCATATAAATGTGAAAGAAGCTATATTTTAGGCCATTTGCATTGGTTTTCTTGAATTTCTGATCACGGATTCGAATTCTACGTCAAACTTGGCTGTTCCTTTATTTTTCCAGAAGGAACCGGCGGCTAGGAGATTTTATGTGCTATCCTTATTATTGATAGAGGGAATATATAATAATAAACTGTGTTTTCTATGTTTAAAGTCAATAGATATAACAAATCTAGATACAAACTGGATGAATCTGACCATTAACCGGTTTCATTTATTTCCTATTTGATTATATAATTATTTACATTGCAGGAATACCCACAGTAAATGTATATCGAAAATGTTTTAAAATTAAGGTATGCTGCACCAAGCTTTTTCAACAAATGCCATAAATTATAGCCGAAGAATACCGAGTAGTATCATATTATATTTGAGATAAAGTAACCGATGACGCACTTTACACAAAACTATCGCAATATTCAACTACTACAACATTGTTTTTTTTTTGAAAAAGATTAAGTTACTAGTCTGTTAAAAGCGTACTTGCGTACAATATGTTTAAAAACACCCTGGCATATATAAGCCAGTATTATAAATTGCAAGAGGGAGGATCAAACGTTAAAAAATTTTCTATATTTTATTTCGTGGGGGCTAAAAAGATTTTTATCATTTGACGTGACTATTTATACTAACTATAAAAACATAACGCAAATAAATTATACAAATAAAAGTTGCAGTAATTATACATATATGTATGTTCCTCATAGGCTCCTATATAACATGATGGACTAAACCTGATGCATACACCTTTTAGTATGTAACATCAAATCTTAATATGATTATATTTTAAAGCGTACCCATTTTGATTTAAAAAATACATGCCTTGACAATGCTAAATTTACCTAATATCGTTTATAATAAATTACGATTCATTTTTGAAAGAGTAAGTAAACTGTAATACACCATATTTAAATTAATTAGATCATCGGTTAATCAGAACAGCTACCTAACAAAATAACAGTTTTGATAAAAATAAAAACAACAAAATTCAAAGTGCATACTGCAAGTTTCAAAATGGATTTTTGAGAATAAATGAAAATTTAATACGTTGCAATACGAGGCAAATTCAAAGTATAACACCTCCGATGCCGAACACATTTTTTACAACATCGACGCCATGATTTCATGACCGCTGCAAACGGTTATTTAGAAGTGATCTTTGGCCACTGGAAAATCGTTGAAGCAATAGTGGAACGACTAGTATATTTGCGACCACGGATAGCGTTGGACATAGCCAAAAGTCTCTAAGAGCCAGGTCAGGTGAATAGGGAGCATGAGAAATCACTTCAAAGTTGTGACATTCGTGACACCCACCTGAAGGACACTTTTTACATGTTCAGATCTTCATGCAGGATTGCGTGCACAGATCCCACTTAAATTCCAACTTTGAAGGTGATGTGTTCCACACTCATTCGGCGATCCTCCAAAACAAGTTTCTCCACTCGCTTGATTATGTCGTCAGACCGGCTTGTGCGAGGCCAAAATTGTCTTGGCTTGTTGTCATACGACGTTCTGGTTTTTTTTTAACTGTCGCACCCACAAACGCACATTAGACACATCTATAACACCATCACCGCATGTTTCACTCACCAGCGATAAATTTAAATTGGTGTCACTCTACGAAAATGGAGAAAACAAATGATTACACGTTGTTCTTGTAATGACAAATAGTCTCGAGATACACATTTATTTTGTGTAAAACTTTGCAACTATTAGCATCAGGTGCTTAATTGACTTAAATGTATTTTTGGTTTAATACGTTTTGATTTAGCGCTCAATCATTTTCTTTAACTGCTATGACGTAAAGCATTAAGCTTATGGTTTAATATATTAGTGCCTATTACAGCATTAATAAGTGGGTGAGCGCAAGCATTTTTTCTCTCTGTGCTAACTTAACTATACCACCATGCCTTAATAGCATGTTAATTATCCCGCAACCGCTAGACAGACAGTGCCATATCACATGTTGTTTTTATAATTAAACTCTCTTATCCTGCAATAGAATTAATCTTTTCAGACAAATATCGAACAATTTAATTCAATTAATATTTAAGCTATTGATTTAATGCCGTTCTGAACTATAGGCAATCTACAAACTAACGTCTAAAACAATCACCTATTTGGATAATTGTAACAAATTTCAGCCAGTCACTATAATTAATCAGTAATTGCTACCATTACACTAATTTTATTAAATTTGTGGCAGCATTAAAAACAAATTATATTGTGATAAAGCGTACTATAATTAGAAAACGATTGAAGTTTAAAGACCGCATGTCGACAAAAGGTGAATAATTATCATCAACTTAACAAATTTGAATAAGAACGCATTATTGGTCTATATAAAGGGAGTGCTATTTTAAGAGATATAGATCAAATAATTTATTGTCATAGCAGTATTGTGAAACGAATATGCAATCATTGGTTCAAAGAAGGTAGCCGTCTGTGAAGACCGAGATTTGGAGCAGTACGCAAGACAACCAACGAGAAAAATCGTTATCTTTAAAGGTTTACAACTACAGACTGTAATGAAATTTTAAACGCACTAGCGCTACAATAGTGGGCCATTACGTGGTACCAATTTCTTGTCTCCTCTGTTCGATGTCGATTATTAGCAATGAAACTAATAACACGACGTAGTGTCTTGCAATTACTACTGATTTCTCTGCACCGACGATGAAAATTATAATGGACAATGGAAAGGTGCCTGTGGACACACATCAGGTATAGAATCGTCTTTTCTAAAGAATACATATAATGTTTAAAGGAAAATATGCCATAGACGCAAAGAATAAAAACAAGACGGCTACATTCGTATGAAGCATAAAACTCCAACTGTGAGTATTATGGTATGGGAAACTATCAGTTACCATAGCACCTAATCTTTAGTCAGAGTGATAGTTAATATTACCAGTCACACTTACACAGACATGGTCTTATTGCTCGTGGTACCCTTTAAGCAATTTTTTACAAGATAAGGCACGACCATATACGGCACGTAAACTTCTTTCAATAAAACAGACTAAAATCTCTCCATTTACCGATAACATTTCTCTGGAATATTATTGAGATAACCGGCGATCAAATAATAAATCTGAATTATAGGAGCGGTCAATATTGAATAGAATATAATTCATCAAAATACCATTCGTTCATTATTTGACTTCATGGCAAACATAAAGGGGGCTACAAAAGCTCGAGGTAGGGCCATACATTATTGAACAAATAAAAATATTTGTTTTTTAAATTTAAACATTATTGGTTTTAGAGAAAATTCAGTTGTTAACTTGTATTTTTTGGCGCTGCAATTAATACACAGTAGTGTCTATCAACGTATCAAGTCTATGTATTACTTCTATTAAAAGAAAATATATATTTTTCTCTTTAATTCAAATTTGTTCAAATAGGTACGCATTCAAACTTTAAGACCTATTAAAAAAAATAATCACCTCATCAATGCTTGGTTCAACTACAACGCAACAAGTAATGAAAGATAATGCCTTTATGACACTATTAAATCTAATAAAGTATAAGCATTAGTTAGAAAATCGTTTCATATATTTTATGCTATTTTAACAGAATATTATAATTAGCAATCAGGAATTTAATATTTAATAATTATGAATTAATAATAATATCAAAACATCTGGTGAGTTTACTCATCTATTACAGCCTAGGTCTAGCTGGGCCGTAAAAATGCCAGTGGTCGAATTGGCGACTATTGTGCATATACTAGATTATATAAAATCTATACAGGGTCCATCCCAAAAGAAATGAGCCTTTTTCAAAAAAAAATAGTTTTATTGAGCAGATCGCTACAACACCTCAAAATTCTTCAAAATAGGATCCTCCTGCATCAATGCACTTTTGGAGACGGGTCTTCCAAGTCCGGAAGGCTTCCTGGTAGGCCTCCTTAGGGATGTCCTTGAGGGCTGCTGTGACATTCTCTTGGATGTCCTTAACCGAGTCCCAGTGCTTGCCCTTTAGCACTCTTTTCAACCGCGGAAACAAAAAGAAGTCCGGGGGAGACAAGTCCGGGCTGTAGGGAGGCTGGGGAACCACGCCGAGTTGAATCCGGGCCAGGTACTTGGTCACGATGAACGCGGTGTGGCTCGGCGCGTTGTCGTGGTGCAAACTCCAGTCGTTTTTGATCGCGCTCCGCTTACTTGTGACCTTTCTTTTGAGTCTTTTGAGGACTTCCAGGTAGAAGGCGGCATTCACTGTGCGTCCGGGTTGACGGTCGTCCAGACCGAGGTTCGTCGGCCACCTCTTCCCGGCCCTCCTTAAATGCTTTGTGCCACTTTTTAACTTGCGAGTACGATAAACAATCATCCTTGAAGGCCTCCTGAAGCATTCCAAACGTTTCGGTAGCATTCTTGCCGAGTTTGAAGCAGAATTTAATTGCGTAGCGTTGATCGATTTTTGAATCCATCGCGCCGTGTCGAAAATTGAAAATAGACATTCACGGAAACACCCGTCCTGCCGCTCCGAGAGCTCAGAGCCGACTTGCACCGACCGCGTATGGAAGCTAAGACCCCCCACCACCTGCCCCAAGCGTCAGAGCACGCCGGAATGTACACTCGCGTCCGAAAAAAAATAAGGCTCATTTCTTTTGGGATGGACCTTGTATATTTAGATAATAGCAAAAAAATGGTGATCTTTTTACCGAAAATGGTATTGCGAGAGAAACGCGCCCAAAATGCCGCCAAGAGCTTAGCATCTGTTCGATGTTAATTTTATTTGCAATATTTTAATAACAACATGTACTGTCGTGTCATTTTTCGGCTAGTCTGATTAATCTCCGCCGCTGTAATCTAATTAAGTACCGTGATTTATGTTCATAAGCATTGTGACAGTGTTTCGTGCGTGATAAAGCGGAATCACTCGTTTTTATAAAACTAGCGACAATCCTTTTATCATTTACGGTTTGTAAATGTTTTTAATGAGATTAATTAAATAAACCTGCAAAGCTTGCAACGCATAGCGAAGTGGCGAAACAGTCTGGCCACGCTGCTCTTTGGCCAATCAGTTCCAAAATCACTAGCAAACAAGCCTTTTTAGTCACCTGTCGATTGGTGAAAACAGAATTTGGAAATTCCCAGCCGTTCTCGAGTTTTTGCTCGGCCGGACGGACGGCCGGACAAATGGACGGACAAGATAAAGTTAGTAATAATTTAGCCAAGCAAGAACACAACCAGAGAATTGCTGCTCATTACTCATTAAATTAATAAATTGTTTGACTTTAAATAGGACGCAATTTGCGTCACACAACGTTCCTCGTATGTTTTAAAGATATCGAGCAACTTTCAACAAAACATACTTTATCGATGTAGTAGACGTTCTGTTTGGATCCAAAGTTCTTATAAATATATGTAGCAACCCCAATTATAATGGGAGATAAGAATAATTTTCGTCGCACAGCTAACGTAATAGCATGTGCCAGAGCAAGGCATTTCTTCTTCTACGATTCCAATGAACCTCGTTTATTTGTCAAAATGATCGTATGCAGGAAAAGAAACAGTGTTTCGATGACAATATGATGGGAACCACCATAAAAATTATCAATAGGAAGGTAAGCGTTAGTGCTGAACATTTTAGAGCGGATATCCTCTAAAACAATTTTGCCTGCAGTGTTCTTGAAACAAACGACACTAAACTAGAAATGATTATGACGTGTTTATGCCCTTTCAGCCGCTTTTTCACAATTTTAATATGTGGGGAATTTTCAGGTACCTCATCAAGCAACTGTCCAAGAGAAAACTGGCACCCGTCACTGTTATCCTTGAAAAAGGTGAATATAATTTTCATAACTTGATCTACATTGAGAGTAGGTAGTCTCGACCTTTTGTGGATACGTACAGATATTTTGTAAAAATTTTGAATACACTTTTGATGGTGTTTTGCGTTAACTGCAATTAAATCTGTGTCCATATTATCCAACATGCTCATACGATCTTCAATTTTTTGTCCCAATTCATCACCTCGGCATCTTGCTTATGACAAAATCGTGCTTGCTACCTCTGGAAACGTCACTTTGACCACAAGATTGCTCCTTTTCTTAGGTAACTAGGTTTGTTTTTGTCTGCAATCTTTAGTAACCTCTTCCTCGCGTAAGCAGCTCTTGTTAAAATCAAATAATAATGATGGCTTGGGGTACGTGCACATTTACAAGGGTTATATTTTGGTATCTTCCTTTAAGTCTTAGGATGCAGATACTATCTGATACTGGTTTAAAGTTTAAAATTGCTTGCTTAAGTATATTGCTTATTAAAAACTTGTACCCAGCATTCTATTGTCTCCACCGCTGTTCAGAAATATGTATCTGTCTACCTCCGTTAATTCTTTTGTAATTTGTTTAGTTTCTTGCATTACTAAGACATCCACTTTTTGTTTTGCAATTTCTTTTATTAACTTTAATAATGCGCCTTCTTCGTATGTTCCTCTCACATTCGACGTTGCCGTAAACAATTTATGGGTTTTATTATCGCGCTTTACCGTTTTTTCAATATTGTCTTTGCTTTCTGTTTTTTGTCGGATAGTTCCATATTCATTTGCCTTATTAGTTGCCATATTCGTTATAATTACTTCCTGCCCCTTATTCGATACTGTTAATTTTTTGTACTTCCTAGTTCATTAGTTTTATTAATTTCTCTTTTATTGCATCCAAGTTCCATTGTTCTTTGTTCAAGAAAATTTTCTTGTACCCCACCTTTGCTTCCTTTCCTTTAGCTCTTTCCATTTTTGCTATGTTTCTCAGATGTGCTTGTATTTTTCTATCTTCTGTAATTAAGTCATTTTAGATGTATCTGTTTGTACCTTTTAATGCATTTTTTGCCTTTATTACTTCCATTTTTTCTCCCAGTTTTCGAGTTTGTCTATTACAAAGGGTTGAGAATTTTTTGGACGTATTAATTATGCTTCTTTTATATTTGTATTGACCTTGAGTTCCACTTTTAGGAATTCTTCTACTCCTACTTTAATTTGATTTTCACGAAATGGCACGCCTCTTAATACTACACTGTTTTTCTTTCCCTTCTATTCTATACTTTGCAGTTTTTCCTCTAAGTTATTCATTTTTTCTCGTAATCTTGCGTTTTCCTCCTTTAATTGTTTAATTTCCTCTACATATACCTGTTGATCTTATCTTATTCCCTTTACTTCCGTCATTAACTCTCTCATCATTTCTTTGACTTTTTTCATTTCATTGCGTTTTTTGGGTGTTTTTTTATCAGGAGTTCTTATAATCTTTTTACTACGATTAAAGGTTTCTACTTCCGCTGCTCTCTTTCTTTTGGGGTCGTCAGTTGACGATGCTTCGCTGTCATAAATCATTTTTGCGCTATCACGGGTTTATTTTTATTCCAGCTGCAATCATTTGCGACGCTTGACCTTTGATAGCCGAGTATCGGAATGCGCTTGCTTTGCGTTTTAGTGAAATTGTTCTGTGCTTCAAAATTCGCTTTTATGCCCTAATTTAGAGATTTCGCCTATTCTCTTTATTTCAATTCTAATCTTCTTATTACTCTAACCACTTTTAATTCGTTCTCGTGTTTTCATGGGATACACCCCAAATTTATTGAGAAATTATATCGGCACTTCACTCACGCGTGCGTTCGCCTTCCCGTACCGTACCGGACAAACATTATAATATTGAGTTAAAAACAAAACTGCGTAAGGTATTTATAATACACTAGTTCTCAATTTGATTATTTAATAATTCAAAATTGTTTATTTTAAATGAAGGCCGAGAAATTACACAATGTTTACTTTAATATAAATATGAAAGATCTTTTTGCATCACAATTATAATATTAGTACAATTACGATTGCAAATGTGGCACTTAATCAATATTAAAGAATTTTAATAAATATCTACAAGGTAAAAGTCACGCTTGAGTTTTGTGTTATTAAACACGGTACGGACAAACATCAGATAAGCGATATTTTAAGATTAGGATTGTCCAATTTTATTACATATTCAGACGATAAGAACTTTTGCATTGTAAATCAGAAAACCGCACAATATTAAAGCGCCATCTATAAACGAGGGATTAAACTATTTTTACCATATTTTATCTATATATATATATATATACTATTTTATCATATATAGAGGTTTTGTATGTATAACAGAATAACGAATAAAGTTTGCTTCTTTTGAGGTGAAAGTCGTAGATGCCGTTTTCTTGATGATGTATTTTACGTTTTGTCAAATGCTATTCAGGTTTTAATGGTAGTAAATTTGAAAGTACTGAATTATTTGAATATTACATAATTTAATTAATATCTATTACTTTATTTATAAGATCTGTTTGATAAGCTACATTTGTAGTAATAAAAAGATGACAATGTATTGTAATTTAAATAAGGCATATCTTAAAGTTACTTTTTCTTTTTTAGTATCGTTAGTAAAAAACAGTTTTATGAGAAAAACAAACTTTTATACTTGAAATATTTATAATAAATATATATTTAATTATATCTTGAACTTGAAAACACCCTCTACGTTAATGCAACATTAAAATGTTGAATGAGATGTTTTCCTACTGATACCACAACAAATGTACGGTCCAAATAGGATCAAAGGACACGCGATAAGGGTGTAAGAGCAATAAACGCCAATTCGTTGTAAATAAGGTTGCCATGAATGGAATAATATGACATTTGAAGTTTGATAGAGACGCCGACTGGAAAAACAAATTAAATGTGAAATTGTAAATAATCTTAAGCTTTAGCTGACGTAGAGGGCATATCGAATTACGTGCAACATTAAAGGAATTTTATAAAATTGTTGAAACGTTAGTGGAAAATTTTCCTTCTATTTCCGCCATTGCCTATTAAACTCTTGATTGGATTGAAACATGCCCCATTTATATGTCTATTAGCAAGCTGTATGCATCAATAGTCGCCAATACTTATATCAGTGTTGAGTCTTTTCTACAGTCTGGACTTAAAATTACACTAACCCGTATTCCGTGTGAAACGAACAGTCTTTAATCGTTTGACCACTACAAATCTGACAACTATTATTGAGCAAGTACCGAACCTTTTAAACGTTTTTCAATAAAGTGAAAAAGGAATTGCTGCTAAAGCTATCTACAATCATATTTAAATATTAGTAACTACCAAATTTTTACCGATAACATTACAGTTTAGCATGCAATAAAAGGTTCTTTTACTAAATACCAATTCAAAACCTTCATTTACTTTGAGTTTTGTTGCTCAATTTGGTTTTTGTAAGCTAAAAAACCTAAAATTTATCAAGTATTTGTAATTGCACTTATAAGTGATAATGTAAAAAAATTAATACAAGAATTGTAATAATAGGCCCTAAGAGGGAAAATGCAAAATGGAAGCGGAAACTGCCAAACTATATTGGTTTATTTATTACTAACAACTGGTATGTAATATTTGTCAACAGAATACGCAAGTCTTAACCTCTCAGTTTGCAGGCTATGCTCCCACGAGGGGCGTTAGAGTCTTAGCGTTATTACCAATACTATCAAAAGATAAATTACTGGAAAATAGTCAGTAAGCAATGCTGGTTTTCATGTTGGGGGCATGGCACTACATTTAAACCCAAATGTAACATTTTATCTAAACTGCCTTTCATAAGGAAATCATTTTTAACAGCATTCAATTCAAGCAATGAGTGCTCAAAGGCGGCTAGCTCTTTACGTTTCTGCAGAACACGACTTACCAGATCATGATACCGTATTCGACACAAATAAAACAATTTCCAATCTCTAGCTATACAGCTTCTGTATGTGGGGAAATTCAAACAAACAGTTTTAGAGTTATCCGTAAATAAATATTTTTGGCAAGAAGTAAGAAGAAATAAAGAAACACGAAAGTGGTAACAACAGTTGAGATGTATCCATTGTATTAAATATTTTCGCAGTGTGGTTAAAAGTTTTAATCTCGTTATCTAAGATCAATTTAATTATAAAACAGAGTCAAATTACCCCTTTAAAGTAAATGTAAAACCTTTTGGCTCTTACCTTGCATCAATGAAATATTTGCAGACAAAAAAATGTAGTACATCATACTTACCAAATAAAGGAAAATCTACCCTATAGGGTCGTCTTAAGAAATATTTATTACTCTATTTTTATTGAAATTAAAAATGTATAACACAAAATGCTTTAACATTATACACATTTACAACATAAAGATCAGAATTAATAAGGATCCATTGCCTTTATTGTTTGTAGATTTGGAAAATGGTAGGGATATTTACAATCCCAAATACCTACACCGTACAACTATTAGAGTAGAACCACCAAGAAGAAAATAGTTTGGTGCACGCCGCGTCAGACATACAGTCACACAAAAGCATATAGGAACAGACCTTACGTTTGCGTTAAGTGCGGAGGCGCATATATAATATCACATTTACTAAGCACTCCAAAATCCCGTCAAAGTATTTTCTATGTGAGAGTCATTGCGCGGCAAATACATAGGTTATGTAGTCTATCGAGAACTTTAAAAAAAGTTTTAACTCTTTAAAGTTTTACTACAAAATGGAGCCGTCGTGAGATATCCAGATCAAACTCTACTACTACTCCACGGTACAACAAACCGCAAGATTTCCTTGAACCTATTTTGGTTTTCTCTCTGTATTTATTGGGTTTTCTTATAATTTTGTTCCACTTCCTGTGATTTCTTGCATTTTGTCTTCGTCTTGTGTTTCCATTTAGTTTTTTTTTAATTGCTATGGAGGGCTTCATCCGTTTAACGTGTTCAAGCCAGCTTATTCCTTGCTTCTGATTTTAGCAGAAATACTTACTTCTCTATATCTTATTTTTAGTTCTCGGTTTGTTAAAATACGCTAAGTTCCGTTATTATTTTTTTTTGTTAGGTAACGGGATTTCCACCGCGTCGATTGCCACTAATTTATTACTGTCTTATACACTCTTACTTTATTCTTCACCAATATTGGTCGCGCATTTACTTCCTCTTCTATTTTATTGTTCTCGGTGGTAATTGGCAACAAATAATTGAAGTTGCCAGTTCTTTTGTACCTTTCTTGAACTATCGTTATATCAGTAACGCTATCATATCCAGATCTTGCGTTTATCATGTACTTTGTCTGTTTGCTATTGATTGGCAGTCCTTGGGTCGCTGCTGTTTTTTTTGTTACATACGAGCCTCATAGTGATTTGCTTTTGATATCCATATCATCTGTGTCCGCTAATATTACATTCTGTCTGTTGTAAAACGTGCTTCTAGGATTTATCGGCAGTCTTATCATTATTTCTAAGACAAAATTGCCTTTTCCTTGCCTTAATCCACAGTAGATCCTTACATCTTTCGAGACCAACCATAAGTCACAATTAATTTATAGTAACCACAGGCCAAACTTTTTCTTTCAATCAAGTCTCAAATAAATAATATAGTAGTATTGTACAATCCAGTTTAAGTCCTTTAAAAATAACAAACCTTTTAGATTAGTTTAAAAATATTTTGTACCAGCATATTGAAGTACCACAATATTCAATTTACTGTGCCGAGTATTTAGATGAAACAGCCTAAGAGCAAATAGCGATGATTTTAAAAGAAAATGTAGGTTATCATGAATTGCCACAGTTTAAAACAGCCTCTATCTAAACTACCTACAGACAGGTTGGCAAGTTGCCAAAGCTGTTAGTAATATCTATAGTGTCTTCCACAACAAAGTATGTGTAACGCTTAATTTTCTCAATGTCTACAAAGCTTTTAACTATCATCTATAGCAAGCGGGTAATACAATTCTAAACACATCTACTGAAATTAAAGATAAGTTACTCAAAAAGGCGGAGAACTCTAATGCATGACTGAAGAAAGCCCACCTACTATCCAACTGAACAAAAGTTGTCAATCTTTTGAATTTTAGCCTTATACATAACATCTCACTCAACTACACCAATGTTTAGTTATAATCGTTTTTCAAACCACTCCCTTGTCATGGTAATTGTTAGTTTCTCCTTTAATTAATCGCAGTAGTACGCTATATTTAAATGCCTTTAATAACTGCATTAACCAAAATATTAGTCTAGAAATCAGAATAAAGAGAAAACACGAAAACTAGATAGACCACGTAATAGAAACTATACAAAAAGTAATAAATTATTTCAGTCTTCGGAATTTAACAGCACCAAAACATTAATTTCAGGATAAAAAGAGCAACGAACTCGTAACATATTGGATAACAAATACAACAAATTAACCAATACATTAAAAATTAATTTAAAAGAACTTGGATATAAATAATTTTACACAACTAAAAGCTGTAAAAAACCCAGCTGGACTTTATTTATTTAAATGTTGGTTTCTCGCTTTTAAAGAACAAAAAACAGATCACCATGCAGTGAAAAAGCAAGTGATGTCAGCAAATGCCGAGATGTTACCTGCCGTAACCTGATTTAGATCAATAGCTAGCTTAATCAGGTCAACTACTTCATTGACATCAACTGTCCATTCTTACCACACGCGTATCAGTATAAAGTCGAAAGCACACAGTACAATGACATAATTTTTAGAATATTTCCTTCCGAAGATGCCCACTGCAGTTGTGGGGTAAAATAAAGAGTTTCCAAACTCTGACCACGGTTTAGCAACTAGAGAATCAACGACACGATGCCTACAAATTATACCTCCTTCTAAAATCTTACCTGAACAAATGCTACTTGTCTGTGCATGAAACTTAAAAGAGCACAAATAAGTCCGTCGTTTGACAAAAGATGGCCCCACTAGTAAGTTATGATTGAAATTGTCAGATGTAAAACGTCATATTTTAAGGTTGGATATCTCGTAACACCATAACCTTAACATATTAGCAATTTCGTACCAGCATTAGCTAATTTTTTCGTGCGAAAATGTCGATTTTGGGCCGAATAAGCGTCATTTGAGGGAACTTTTGATTTACTTCTTTAATTTGAAGAAATCTGCAGATGAATCGCATCTGTTGCTTGTAAACGCATACGGTAAGGCTGCTTTAAGTAAGAGAAGTTGTCGTGAGTGGTTTCATAAGTTTAAGAACGGTGAGTTTGACCTCGAAGACAAAGAACGTAGCGGAAGGCCAAAAGTGTTCGAAGACGCGGAATTGGAAGCATTATTGGGGGAACTTACACTTACATTAATAGTAACTCAACAAGCAATTTCACATCATTTAAAATTGTTGGGAATGATTATAAAGCAAGGTAATTGGGTTCCATATGAACTGAAGCCGAGAAACGTTAAACGCCGATTTTGCACATGTGAAATGATGCTTGCCAAGCATAAACGAAAGGGTTTTTTGTATAGCCATTGGTGATAAAAAATGGATTCACTACGGTAACCCAACAAAGAGCAAATCATGGGAACCACGTGGCCATGCTTCAGCACCGACAGCCAAGCGGAATATTCATGGAAAAAAACTCAAGTTGTGTATTTGGTGGGATCAACTTGGTGTTGTGTATTGTAAGTTGCTTAAACCGGACGAGACGATTACTGGGGCTCTCTACCGAACACAATTGATAAGACCCGAGCACTTAAGGGAAAAAGCGCCTACTACTACTCCAGACACGACAAAATTATTCTCCTGCATGATAATGCTCGTCCACATGTTGCGGTGTCGGTCAAAACCTACTTGGAAACACTCAATTGTAGTACTTCACATCGTATGAAGATACCAAAAATTTGGCCGATTCGTAGATGGCTTAAAAAGATGAAGCGTTCTTCCGACGCGGTTTCCGTATGCTGCAAGAAAGATGGGAACAAGTAGTGGCTAGCAATGGACAATACTTTGAATAAAACATAAGCTTCCGTTCTTTCACAATGCCAATTTTTTTAAAAAACGGCAGAGACTTATTTGTACTCGCTTTACAATATCCAAATACTGCAAAATTAACCTTATTGCCAAGAAAATATATTGGTTACTAAGCAGAACATTACCACTTTTAATTCAAATAATGTACTGATTTACAAAATAACCATAAAGCTTTTTTGGGTGGTATGTTATTAACTTTTGGAGATGTTCAAATCTACAAAAAGTAACCATTATTGAACTTTTACATTTAAACACACGTAATATAGTTAATACAGTTCGTAGTCCCTCTAAAAATTAAAGGATAGCACAGAAAATACGCTGGCCGCTGGTTGCCTCTGGAAAAAAGAAGAAGCTAATATTGACGTAGAATTCAAACCTGCAATTAGAAATTTAAGAAAACTAGTGGAAGTGGCCTAAAAATAGCCCCTTTAAAAATTATACGACTTGACAGACGTCAGAAATGACAGAAAAACGGACCGAACGAATCAGCGCACAAAGCGCTCTTTCTCATAGTGCCCAATTGGTCGAGTTGGTAGCGTGTTTGCTTCGAGATTCGAGGTTTGTGGGTTCAATTTCTTTGGTGGTTGCCGTATTTTGCAACATTGGCTACATTTAAATAGGCGAGAAGGTAGGGTTTGCAATTCTTACAAGGCGCGAAGCGCCTCAATGTATACCACTCGAAAACTTTACCATCTAATCCCTAGAAGCATACTTTAACTTGTCTTTATAGATTCATAAGCACAGCACATAAAATCCCCTAGCCACCAGCTCTCCTGAAAAAACAAAAGGGACAGCCAAATTTGACGTAGAATCCGAATCCGTAATCAGAAATTCAAGAAAACCAGTGCAAGTGGCCTAAAAAATAGCCCCTTTGTACAACAGGAAAAAATTCCGCCCGAACAAATCAGTGCAAAAAGCGCGTTTTCCGACAGTGCCCGGTTGGTCGAGTTGGTAGTGCGTTTGCTTCGAAATGTGAGGTTTGCGGGTTCAATCCTTTTGGTGATTACCCTTTTTTGCAGTCTTTTGTAATGAAAATATAAAAATTTACAATAATTTAAAAATTAGTACATGATAAATTGTAAATCAAACTATACATAAGTATTTAAAAGTAACTTTCGTTGAATTAATGAACAGACCTACAAACATCAGAGTGAACTAGAAGCACGTATAAATAAACTTGTTCGACTGCTACTGAAAGCAAAGTAGCAAGGTTGAAATATAAACAATTACTGTGGCATCTTAAATATAAATAAGTAATGTACTTTTCACGCATTCTTGTAATTACTACTGGAATCAGTTGGTCAAAAAATGTACATCATTATGGTGGCATACATAAATGAGCGTTAGATATAAAAATATTATTATTCTATAGAAGTAGAATAATAATTTATTAAAGGATTTTTGTTACCAAATTAACCAAAACACGTTACTGTTATATCAGAGCTCTATGGAATTATGTAATTTTTGTTAGCTGCCACTAGATTTGTGCACATTTTTAACAAAAAGTATGACTGTAAGAACAAAAAAATTTCCTACAATTATACTATATGCATTTTCAAATTTGAAACTAAAAGAAAATTTTGTTTTCATTTGCAGCGTATATATGCATATATGTAAATATAAATAATACACTGCCGAAGTTGGTAGATATAACAAAAAAGCCCATATTGTGAGTGAAGAATTTTTACAAATTGTAATTGCGTAAATATAATTTACAATAGTCACACAAATCCTTTATCAACATGAGTTTGTTGTCTTTAAAACGTCCTTTAAACGTGCATTGCTACTTATTTAAAAAAATAAATAATATTTTCAATTATAATAATTTCAATAATTCATATTTGTTTATCGCTAACTTTGATGGATTTAGTAACCTTTAATTATTTTATTTAGGTAGCGAATAGGTACTTCTTTGCGATCCCGGTAAAGGACAGGGGGTGGCGACCCTGCCTACGTGAGCTCTTGATTATCCTCCGCCTCCTATAACAGGAGGAAATCAAGTCCCTACCCAAAGTCCAATCATACCTAACAAAATTTACCATACGTTATCCTAAACCAACTCACCAACCCGCATGGCGAGCGTGGTGTTTTAATGCCAAAATACCTTTCATGATGATATTAAACCCTAAGGAAAGGCCCCGAGTCCCCAGCGGTCCGCTTATCCCCGACCATGGCGGCGGTCGGATAATGAGGCAGACCAGGGGTGCTAAGAATCCCCGGACAGGCTGCCAAAAAATAACTGAACTAATGATTGGAACCATAAATACTATACGATCAACACATATATGAACTGGAGCATGAACTAACCAAAATAAAGTGGGATATTATTGGATTATCCGAAATAAGGCGCAGAGGAGAGGAAAGTATAATACTCGAATCAGGTAACTTATTGTATTATCAAGGATCAGAAAACGAAAGCCAACGTGGGGTAGGTTTTATGATCAATAAAAAACTAATACACAATATAACCAGGCTAGATAGCGAAACAGATAGAGTCGCATCAGTAACAATACAAATATCAAATAAACAAAAATTAAAAATAATAGAATGTTATGCCCCATCAACTGCGCACGATGATGAAGAAATAGAAAGCTTCTACGAATGCATCAATGATAATCTATCCAAAGAAAATACTAATTATACCCTCATCATAGGCGATTTTAATTCAAAGCTAGGCAATAAACAAGAAGAAAACGAAGAATATATATGGACCCTATAGTTTTGATGAAAGGAACGAGCGCGGAACAATGATGCTTGAATTTTTAACACGCCACAAGATCTATGCAATGAATTCATTTTCAAAAGAAAAACAACGTAAATGGACGTGGATATCTCCGGACACCCGAACAAAGAACGAAATAGACTATATTCTCTCAAAGGATAAGCATATAGTAAAAGATGTAACAACGCTAAATTCTTTTAACATAGGCAGTGATCATAGAATGGTTAGAGCTAAAATAAAT
The DNA here is from genome assembly GCA_036346155.1 of Sinelater perroti. Classification (NCBI taxonomy): domain Eukaryota; kingdom Metazoa; phylum Arthropoda; class Insecta; order Coleoptera; family Elateridae; genus Sinelater; species Sinelater perroti. The sequence continues at coordinate 746,775 of JARFIY010000025.1, read as the reverse complement.
ATTAATAGCAAAATAACAAAAAAGAAAAGAAAAGAAAAATATAGTCTACCAGACACTCAACGACTATTGGAGAAAACGGACGAATATCAGCAAGATCTACAAAATGCACTACAACAAATAGAAGAGTCATGGAATAGTAAAAACTTAGATGATCAAAGTACCATACTGAACGAAATAATGAAAGATACCGCTGATAAAGTTGCACCAAGGAAAAAACAAAAAGTAGAGAAACTAAAGCAAACAACTAAGATTAAAATAGAACAAAAGAGAAAGTTACTTAGAGAAGGTAAATATGACGAATTTAGAGAAATGGCTAAAGAAACGAGAAGATTAGTAAGAAAGGATCTCGAAAACTACTATGAAATAGAAGTAGAAAAAAAAATAGAAAATAACAGGGGATTGAAAAGCTTAAGAAGTAATAGAAAACAACAAATAGTGGTATTAAAAGATGAGAGAGGACAAGAGATACGACAACGAGAAACTATGCTAGAAATAACAGAAAAGTTTTATTAAAACTTGTACAGTTCAAAGAAACAAGAAGAACAGGGAGAGAATACAAAACAAAAAATAACCAACATAGGATCAGAGGAGATGCCCGAAATCTCAATAGAAGAAGTATATCACTCACTCAGGCAGATGAAGAATAACAAGGCGCCAGGAGAAGATGGAGTTTTGACAGAGATGATAAAAGCAGGAGGAAAACCCATAATATCAAAGCTATGTGATCTTTACAATAAATGTCTCAGGGAAGGACGAGTACCCGAAAGTTTCAACAATGCGGTAATTGTAATATTATATAAGAAGGGAAACGAGGCGGATTTGGAGAATTATAGACCAATAAGTCTACTCTCAGAGGTATATAAACTATTGACAAAAATTATTACAAATAGACTTAATAACAAAATAGAACAGTATTTGACAGTAGAGCAGGCTGGATTTAGAACAAACTACAGTACACATGAACATCTATTAAATATGCGAATTCTCCTAGAAAAATCAGTAGAATATAATCTGAATGTACATATGGCCTTTGTTGATTTTAAGAAGGCCTTTGACAGCGTAGAGCACTGGGCAATCAAAAGGTCGCTAAATAATGCAAGGGTAGATCATCGGTACTCAATGCTTTTATCATATATATATGAACATGCAACGTCGACAATACAATTTCATGAACATACTAAACCTATCCCAATTAAATGCGGCATAAGACAAGGAGATACGTTATCTCCCAAATTATTTACGTTAATTATCGAAGATATATTCAGACAACTTAACTGGGACAACAGAGGCATACTAATAAATGGAAAACGTCTAAACCATCTCATATATGCAGACAACGTAGTACTTATCACAGAAAACTCTGAGGAGCTACAGAATATGTTAACTGATTTAGAACAGCAAGCATCTAAAGTTGGTTTAAATATGAATTTACAAAAAACAAAAGTAATGTGCCCAGAAAATCCAAGAATAAATGTAAGAAACATAGAAATAGAAAATGTAGAAAGCTATATATATCTTGGAAATATGATAACGTTAGGAAGGCCTAATCAAAAAATAGAAATAAACCGCATGAAAAGACCAGCATGGAGCGCGTTCGAAAAACTAAGTAAAACACTAAAAAATAAAAATATACCTATGCGTTTACGTAGCAGACTATTTTATCAGTGCATATTACCGGTGTTGATCTACGGAGCACAAACATGGACCCTCACGAAACAGTCAATGAGCCAATTGAAAGTGACGCAAAGAGCAATGGAGCGTCAGATGTTAGGAATATCCCTAAAAGATCGTAGAAGGAATACATGGATTCGAAACATCACGAAAGATGTTGTGGAGGCAGTGACAGAACTGAAGTGGGGTTACGCAGGACATGTTGCTAGATACCAAGATGGAAGATGGTCTAACACTTTATTAAAATGGAGACCATACCTAGGAAGAAGAAACAGAGGACGACCCCCAAAACGCTGGACCGACGACCTTAAGAAAACGGGCGGGTTAGCATGGATCAGAGAGGCTCAAAATCGCGAACACTGGAGAAACATGAAAGAGGCCTATGTTCAGAAATGGACCGAAGATGGCTAATGATGATGAATGATGAATTATTTTATAAATAACATTCTTTATACAACATCCAAAGCTCTGAAACTTTATATAAGAGTACGCAGAATATCGTGCCATCTATTTTTAGTATAAAAACCTGCATTTCTTAAATATTTAATAAACTCTAAATTGGAAATAAAGTGAGCTATTGATTGGGATAAACAGTTTTCTGGTGGTAAAAATTTGCATTAAAGCCAGGATAGAGTAACAAAACAGTTTCCGGTTTTTCTGTTTACAAGAGAGGGACGGAATTAAACCAAACCAAAGTATATACATTCTAATTGGGTCAGTTTTAACTTCTGCAATTGTGCTACGACCACCCAGAATATATTCAAAGTGTAAAAAATCTGTGTATTGTAGTTCTAAATCCATAAAATCAGCTTCCGTGTGTTTGGCCTGGTTTTAACTATTGCTTACGCAAATATGCTTTTATTACCCATAATAATATGTTTGTTTGATAACGTGATCGACATAAAGATTTGCAAAAAGTTGGCGACAAACTTTAATTCTCTTTTGTGTTTGCACTTAAATTAAAGTATGCTGTGTAACTCTACAGTTCCACCTTTTTTTTCAGTGCAAAATGTGTCAACACACACAGATAATTTTGAAAACATAATTTGAAGTGTTTGTGTGCTTGTGGTACCAAATCCACAGTACTTGGTCAACCTGAATGAACCGCATTTAAATTTTTAAAACCTTTACCGTATCGTGTCTGATAGCGTAGTACCCTCTTTATCAATGCAAATCCATCTGACTCAAGTTATTAAGTTATTTTAGATTAGATAGCATATTAATATATGTTGTCCAAGAATTGTTCGGAATTTAGCATGTTTAATATAATTTTTTGTAACTTTGATACATGTTTTTGATATAATTTGAACCATTGTGATCTCCCAAGCATTTTGATATATAACACTTATATATTTGTTTTAAGATGGGGCTTGCTCGCCGACAAAAACGATTGCTGATATTGCATGAATATCGTTTAACTGTTTGCCGGATCAATGCATAAATAGCAGGAAGTAATCGATATTGAGAGAGACTACTAGTTATTTTTTTATTGAATATTATTTTGTTAATTACTTCAAACAGGCTTAAGATAAAAAATGATCTTCCAACGGTACAAGAGTACAGTGCAAAAATCAAATGTTAATTTAAAAATTATGCTAGAGGTTTAAGGTTACATTTAATGGTTGTGCTAATTATAATTAAAAAATTCAGTTTTGTTCACAAATAAATAAGGTATCTTGCTATTTGCATATGTTTGCGTGCGTAGCACATTAAAAAAGTGAATATTTCTTATACTCATAGTAATTTGTCTACTTTAAAATAAACTTTTAGTATTTGAAAGTAGACAAAGGAAAAATGTAGAACATCATATAATTAAATGTATATGTATTAGGTTAGTTTTAAACTTATTAGTTAGATCATGTACAATTTAGCAAGAAAAGATAAAAATTCAAAAATTTGTGGTTGTCCACTTTTAAACTTGGTTAGTTAAAAAACATTAGTTAGTTTTTGCATGTTGATCCAAGGTGCAATCTGGTAATGTACCTTGGACCAGCATATGTTGTAACTTGGGTCGGTTATAAAAAATGCGGAATTAGAACATATTTTGCAAATTTTTATAGGAGAACACAAAAGAATCAGAACATAATTAAAATAAGTAAAAAAATAACAAATATTAAAAACTTAATTAACGTTATACCCACTAAACTCAACATTAAACTGCAACTGCGTATCGTGACGCGCAGTTTCTTTCATTATGGGCGGCTCTGGAAGGTTCCGTACAATATCATTGGGCAAAAATCATAAATTTCGGTTGAGTCATTAATAAACTTATTAGAATCTAAAATTCTGCATAAATATTTAAGTTAATTATTATCTCCACAATTTCTTATTTTCGCCACATAATAAATAAAAGATATTTTTATGCTACTTTCATTAAGGCAAAGTCCTTTTTTTCTATCTTACTTTCAGATAATTTGTATAATTTTTGATCATTTAGAAATTCTTCTTTTCTAGATAGCATGTTCTCGATTGTTTCTTCGTCACTTGAACTTGACTCAATAACAGACTTGGCAACTTTCTTTGGCACTTTTCTTATCATATCTTCAGTCGCCATTCGCTTGGTTAATCCTTTCATTTTTTCAGATGACACTTTCTCTTGAGTCTTTCTTTTTCTTAGCGCTGCTATATCTCCTTTTGCTATATCAGTAAGTATTCGTGACTTTCCTCTAGCTCTTCCTGGCTTAGTTTAGCGAGCAGGTGCTTTTGGATGGGGTTGCAGCATTTCAGGCGTAACAGAACTCCCAGAAGTTCCTGTTTGAAGACCACCTGAGGTAGAAGGAGTAGAAACGTCTATTTCCGTAGCCGTAGTTTGACCTTGTTCACCATAGATTTGTTCATGACCCTCAGTACAATAGTTTAAAGGACGATTAGTTACGTCTGCTGACAAAAACTCATGCTCCTCAAAAACATTTTTATTGACGAGATAAAGGCCGCTAACCTCAAAACCCTTTTGGATGTTAGATGTGGTAAATACTTTGGGAAATGCCTTGCCCACAAGTTCAACTATGTTGTATATCGTTATTACTGTCCAGGATACATAATCATCAATTCCCTACAGGCGGTATTATAGTAGGTTTTTTTCGGCCCTATCGAGCGGTTGCATCTTGTGGCTGCTATAGAGATGAAGCGTTATCATAAAAATGCCATTTTTTTACAGAAATCAATAGCAGTGACATTCACATGGTTATCGTGACTATCCAAATGTAATATGACTGGATTTTTCAAATGTTCATTTTACATGATTTTTAAAGTATTCTAAATATCCAAAAACAATTTTTCGTTTGACCAGACCGACGGATTTGTATCTCCTACTGTTTCAATCGGGCAACCTTTTAGCATATGGAGCTTAAAATTTATCCTCGGAAAGATAATCATTGGCGGAATACAATTTCCGATTGCATTTATTGAGGCTGTCAGAGTTACATTTTGGCCTTGCTCACCACTCGTCATTTGACTGAATTTTTTTATTCCTTTTGGGTCCTATAACTTTTTAGTAGTACATGGACGGTCGTTAGTCCGGACTCGTTCACTATTCCAAATTTTTTTTGGGGTAAAATTCCCACTAGATATGAGTTCTTTATAATTTTTGAAAAAGAAAGATACGTTTATTGAACAATGTTGATCTGGTCAAACTTGTAGGTTCGGGTTTACGTAGTGATAAATTTTAGTTTCTTCTAAGAAACTGACTTAACCATTTCTTCCCAGCTAATTTCAATTGGTCCCAAGGAGTCGGACGGGATTTTCCATTTGCAATTGTATACTGGTATGCTAAAGTATGAACTTCCATTTTAGTCAAACCATAATGCAGGCGTGCTTCTCTACTGAAAACTTGTTTGACATTATTGGCAGCAACATATGAAAATTCTGTGGCTTGCAATTTTCTAAAGGATTGCAAGTGCATAATTAGCGTTGTTTTTAATATGTTATAAATTTTTGCTGCTTCCTTGATTGATAGCTCTCCACTTATACATTTGTTTGCTGCTGCAATTAAGTCCCCAGATTTTATATCTGGTCTCTTGATGCCTAATTTACTTCGCGGCATTTTGAAATAACGTCAGAAACAATAAAAAACGTTACAGCGGACAGTTGATTGTACCTTCCGGTCCAAGACCTATCAGTGACCCGAGGTACAAAGCGGTGCAATTTCACCTATTACTTGAAAAAAAAATACATTCATAATTATCAAGCCTAAATAATCACTTTCATTTGCAAATGATAACGATTGAAACGGATGTTAAGATATAATAAATAGGAAAATAATTTACTAACGACTAAGCAAAACACAAAACTCCAATACACCACGCGATGATCCCATAAAAAGTTTGTCTAGCTGCCATCTACCGACCAAAAGTTAGGAATACATACTTACCAAAACAAACAAAAATCTGCAGTGCAAATGTATAAAAAACCAACTGACCGGTCTGAAGTACAAGTCTTTCCCCTACACCAAATACTTTAAAATTACATGAAAAGAAAATTAGTCTCATATCCTTTTAAAGTAGCCAAAAGAAAACAATACTAATTATTCAATTTAAACAATCCATTTCACTCAACAATTAAAATATTCACTTATAATTATTTGTGCATTACTTTTCTTAATTACATATATTAATTCAATAACTTGTTATAAGCTCCGTTTTAGTTTATATTTCAACTTTGATCTTAGCAATACTTAAAAATGGAACTATTATTTGATAACTTATATAACGTGGATTATGGTTATACGTAAAAATAGTGTAAAATAGACGTAAGTGTTCTTTATGATTCAAATTTGGTGCATATGAACACACATGTTGTAATAATGGCTTGCCATTGACAAATGGTACATTATCAACATTATCAGTCAGAGAATTTGAAAGAAGGTATATTGTTGGTCTGGAGAATATTTGTAATAATACTGTGGAGCGAATATGGAATCAGTAGATCAACAAAAGGCACTTATTTACAAAAACAGGGGTCTGCAGTAGTATAGAAAATAACCAACTGGTAAGGTCGACATATTCAGCAACAAAATTTACATTAAACATCAGAAAAATGTCTGTGGATGCACAAGTGACATAGAATCGTTTTTTAATAAATTCGATAATAAACCGAAATAATGTTTAGATAGTAACACATCGGATACCTGGAGAACGGGAGCAAGATAACTGCATTCATAAAAGGCATAAAACGCTAACTACACTGCCAGTCAGAGATGTATTGATGTGGTTTTATAGTCTGCGGTACTATGTTTCAGAAGCTGTCCCAAGCAATCGTGACCGAGACAATACTTGAACACATATGGAATGCAAGACCCAAATTTTCTTCAAAAAGACAGAGTGAAAACTCTCCTATGGCCGGTCCGATTACCTAACCGTTTTATTGAAAAAGTTTTTAAAATATTATTTCGTAAAGGGTACACTAGTATCCACAACTTATGAACAGAATGCAGTCCATAAAAATACTATTCGTTCAATGTTTGGGTAGCTGCCAAGAAGAATAGAGGCGATTGCAAAAACCCGATGTGAGACCATACATTATTAAATAAATGTAAATGTTCACAGACAAGTATTTTTTAAACTTAATCTTTTATACACGGATGTTCCAAAACTTCTTGTATAGGTTTATCAAAACATTTTAAGCAAAAAAGTAACAATTTTTGAGATATCGATGAAGCAAGTTAAGGGTCTAGGCGGTGCTTGGTCGTTTTAACACTTTATTTTTCCTCCAGGTATATCATTATAACTTTTGTTGCCAAAGAAACTAGATGTAGAGTCCATTTTAATGTAGGGTCCTTAAAATTGAACTTTTACTTTGCGCTGAAGTTGCTGAAATTGGTCTTACACTGATTGAAGGATACTCCGTAATTTCTCTTAGTACTCCTTCGGTCGACTTTCTTATATGAATATCTCTATTATTTTTTGTTTAAAAACGTCTTATTGTCTCCGAGAGAAAGAAAATTGCTTAAAATTGTTTTGTGACACGGATAGTGACGATTCGAGTATTTAATCCTGCATTATTCTGCCGCTGCAGTTGGTGACACAATATTTTGATAATAAAAATTAAACTAAATCTTTGGTAACCATAGCGTCAGGTGAAATAACGACTGGTCGCGGGGAAAAAGAAGAGCTAGAACGACTAACTTGCTTCATCGATATCTCAAGAAAGCTCGAGTATTCGACCAATTGGAACTTTTTTGCTTAAAATGTTTCAAGGAATCTATACACGAAGTTTTGGCATATGCTTGTGGAACATCATATATATTTATATTAATTTGCATTTTTCTTCGTGTGAAACTTTTAATAAGCAGTAGGGTACAATTAATTTTATAGTGTATAACGATATCTTAAGTATTTTTCCCTATCCTAATAAAATATATAGTAAATTTTAAAATTTAATGATTCAGTTGCCCTTAAAAAAACTTATTTTTTATACTGTTTCAATATAATCTATAGTACTACTTTAGCAATATTTTAAGATGCACCAAAAAGGTATTACTAAACTTTTAGTTGTCGTAATCATTAAAAATGCTTTTTATCACACTTTAAGCACTTTTGCATTTTTATACACTAATATTTAAACCAAATGTTTCATATTTCCCCAAAGACTTAGAGATGGGCTTTCGTTGGTACATTATAAATAGAGAATCAGGTTTAGTCCCTTGTTATAGGTAGTATCGACATAATGAGAGACCACAAGCTTGTCTTATTCTGACAGCAGGGACCTTCTTTTCCATAGCAGACAAAAATCACCTTTCTGATCTTAGAGGGTCTTTTGAGACTAAAATTGCTTCTCCAAAAATCCCAATATTACGTAAATATGATAAAAAATAATGTTCTCCCGATATAATAGACATTTATGTACTTCAAACATTAATTAATTCTTAAACCACAACATCTCCTGCTGTCATGTTTTTGAGTAAAGTAACATTACAAGCTCTTTTCACTGCTATAGTTCAGAAGTTACCGATCCGCAAATATTGTGCTTCCAGAGATAATGCTACTACATAACGTTTAAATTGGTCACTTCTTTATGTCTCTTTAGAAACATAACCATGTTAAAATTGATACCTCTTTTTTAATGTCCCTTAATATATGGTTAATATTTTAAAAACTTAATATCTGCATATTGACTTACGTAAACAATTTTTTTTAAATATGTTTATATTTATTAGTTACGAATAGTCTGTGTATACGATTTTAGATTCACTTTTCTGCAGCAGCTTTCGATATATATTTTACAGAAAATTAAAAGTTTCTATTATCACCCCCAGAAGGATTGAATTTAAAACAACAATTAAAAAACCTGCTTATTTGTACCCGTTTAAGACAGAATTAGAAAAACAACAAAACGTGTCTTCATTTAGTCGTTTCAGCAGTATTTTTTTTTAAGTTACGGGTGTTACTTAAGAACGCTTAGCCACTTACTTTGGATGCGCGTTGATGAATTAACATGGATATGTCATTACTTCTATATGCATATAAATATCCATAGACGCATTCCTATTACACGTACACGTTATATATTATTTACATTATTAAAAAGAAAGCCTTGTTTTTACATTTTTATTGCACTTTTAGAAAGCATGTGTATTTTGCTTCTTCAGAAAAAAATATTACACCCAGAAAACATAACTTCCATAATTTTCGCAGCAAAAAGACTCATATCAGTGTTCCAAATGTACTTTACAAATACTTCATATAAACATCCCTGATGACTTAACAATGCTATATATAATTTCCTATTGCACATATCTCAATATCTTACAGTTGATACTGTCAGCTATGTGTTTCTTTTTATTACACTTGTCGTGCATCACGTAATGAAGGAGTAAAATCAAGCAACCATAAAACCCACAGAAAGATGAATTCAACATAAAACCAAATTATTATGATGTCCAATAATTGTAAAGCTTAGCAGTGTGGTGTTTACAAACATCTAAATGCATTCGTGACAGTATACATTATTTTTGTAATAATGGCACTGACTACTGTACCAATAACAGTGCACTAATTAAAAAAGTTGTCCGTAAACTTTACACGAGAAAACAACAAAAGCATAATCACTTTAGGGAAATTACAGATGTATTTCATGTCACGTAAGTATATTACTTATCACAAATGAGTTCTCTTCAAAAAATAAATTATTCAATAAAAGATAACTTCAATCAGCACGCTGAAAATCGAGTGGCTCGTTCTGGTACTAAGATTCAAATTCTTGATTTTAAATCTAACAAGGGTAAAACTCCTAATAAACTTTCTATGTGAAATTTAATTTTTACTGATACAATTCTCGAAATTATATTATTATAGACAGATGAAAAGATAAAAAAGATATAGGTTTAGCAACCCCACTAGAAGATCCGATGAGTGAACTGTTCAATAAAGTTGTAATCAAATGTTAGGAAGATTATAGTTGAGGCATTTCTGAAAACGCTAATAAAATGTTTGTTGGTAAAGAGGAGATTATAGATTTAAAACTTACAAGCCGATCAAATGATATAAGTATAACTTGAAAGCAACATTGCTTAATAATAAGAACATTAAAGGTACATCTTGGTTGAGTTGGGATGGTATAAACAATTTATTAAAATAAAGGGGCCTCATAAGTGAAATAAGTCGACCTCAGTGTCCTATACACAAAAAATTCTTCTTTATAATTTCATTAATGCAACAACCATGGAAGAGGAAAACCGGAAATAATAATTTAGTTTAACAGATTTTGGTGTATGAAAACCGTGCTAATTAAAGTTCAAGTTGCAAAACTCTCAAATTGTCTATGACTATCATCTGTATTCTGGACACAAGAAGCGCAAATGCATGCATTGTAAAAGTTATCTACTCTATAAAACTGTAAAAATGTATCTATGAGGCTCATCTTTGGGAGGGACCTTTTACTATTAAAAATAATTAACTATTAGGAAGTTTAAAACTTAAAAGCATTGACAAAACAGCTACAGCCGTCTTATATACATCAGAATTTTTAGGAAATTAAAATTACAAAAAAGTAGGTTAAAAATTCCATAATCCTTTTTTATTTTAGATTTAGATGCTAACTATACCATAAAAAGTCAAGTACCCATAGAACTTATCAGTAGTGTGATCTTAACAAAAGTAAAACACAATATTTTTTTGCATTGCCTAAGTTGTTATGCAAAATACCTGATGTATTTAAACTACCAGTTATATAAAAATATCGATTAAGCTACATATAAGCAAATTTTAAAACAAACCAAACTGAAACAATTTGTATGACCCGGAGGTCTTATAGACCGTAATCTCCAATACTGCAATGCAAATGGTTCGTCTCTGGTTACAAGTTAATGTAAAAATGGTTGTTTAGCATAAAAGCAGGCAATTAAGTTAATGTTTACAATTATATATACTTGTGACATGCATATAAACATAATGCTGATAGATAAAATTTATTTAATAAATAATTCATGTTTGTGAAGTTTTGCCGTTAGTAGATTAGATCATTTCATTTATTAAGCTGTCCTACTAAACTTGAGCATAGACGTAATTCATTTTGGTGAGCAATATATGAGATTATCTTATAGCGTCTCCAGTTCAGCATATTAATCATATTTTTTGTAAATACTGCTAGTTGCGTCAATATCTTATGTTTTATTCTCCTTAATAGTTTTTATATTTAAGTGCGCTTAATTTAAAATGTGATGCTGCTTTGGATAAAAAAACTTTGTTAAATTTTAGGTTTACCCTGAAACGTACGCAGTAGAGCTTTAAAATAAACAAGAATTTCTATATCGCCATCAGTGAATACTACTGAAAATAACGGAAAAAATGCCGTCACATTTGAAATACCGGTTAATTCCGTCATCTCACCAGCCTCAAGAAGCACTATCACAATTTCTAGGGAAGCAACTGTTTCTATGTCTTAAGGCAAAACATCCCAATGAAGTAATCAACGTAAGCAAAATTAAAACATGCAATTTTATGCAGTAGGATTTGTAACCACTCAATTTACAGAAATTTATTTTTCAGATTTGTGCTGCGACCGGAGAGACGATAACAAGTGGCCAACTCTTAAAAGACAGTGTAAATGCAACCGCATTGTTAAAGAGTTTGGGACTGGAAAAGGGAGATGTAATCTCAATTATAGCAGAAAACCTGCTAAACTACTGCGTAATTGTACTGGCGTCTCTTTACATTGGTGTAACAGTCAATCTCTTAAATCCTGGCTATTTAACAGGTTAGCCAAATTTATGCTAAAATATTTAATTAAATAACACTAACTTTTTAGCGGAGTTGAAACATGCACTGTTAATTTCTAAACCAAAAGTAGTAATTTGTTCCGAAAGTGCTCTGCACTTATTGGAGCAGTTGAAGCAAGAACTGCACTTCATCCAAGAAGTAGTAATGTTTGGAACGAAATCCAAAGAGAATCGAGAAACGAAAATATTTGAACATATGATGGAAAATGTTGAAGTAGATATTGACTCTTTTATTCCGGAAGAAGTTGATTATTCTAAAGATAACATTTTTATTTTGTTATCCTCAGGCACTACCGGTTTACCAAAAGGGGTACAATTAACTAATCAGAATATACAAGCAACATTAAAAAGCTTTGAGTAAATAAGTAAATATACAACAGTAGTAAAACTTGTTTACTTTTTATTTTCCAGTAATAAGAAGTACGTTGGGTTATGTCCAAGCGACACGGTTATTTTGGTATTGCCTTTATTTCATATATTTGGTTTAGTGGTACAGCTAAGTGCAATCATAAATTCTGCAAAAGTTGTCCTCTTAACTAAATTTAAACCAGAAGTATTTTTGGGATCCATAGAAAAATATAAAGCTACAAAGTTATTTTTAGTACCTCCACTATTACTATTTCTTACGCAATCTCCTCTAGTACAAAATTGTGACGTATCAAGCGTAACATATATTTTAGTAGGAGGAGCACCTATAGGAACAAGTTTGCAAAAGGAAATTAAAAAGAAGTACTTCTGTGCGAAGCAAAATATTTTATTTCATACAATAAGACTCGTTTCAGATTTCCAAATATTGCTTTATATCAGGTGTATGGTTCAACCGAAACCGGAGGAGCCTGCACATACCAAACACCTGACATGGAAAATTTTAATACTGTAGGTATGCTTATCCCAAATATAGAAGGTATGGTGTGGGATCATAACTTGAAACAAACCGTTGGTCCCTTGGAAGTAGGAGAACTGTGTGTAAAAGGACCGATGGTAATGAAGGGATATATCAGTGGCGCAACCCCGATCGACAATTGTATAAATGAAGATGGATTTTGGCACTCCGGAGACGTGTGCTATTATGACAAAGAAGGATATATTTATCTAGTGGATCGAATGAAGGAAGTAATTAAGTATAAAGGATTTCAGGTTAGTGCAGAAAATATAAAGCTATTGTTACGTTTAATAACTTTTCAGGTTCCACCGGCAGAACTTGAAGCCTTACTTATAACACATCCTAAAGTGAAAGACTGTGGGGTAATAGGAATACCTGATGAAAAGTGCGGACAGGTACCGCTTGCATTCGTCGTGGTTAAAGATAATGTATCAGTTACAAAACAGGAAATAGTAGATTATGTAGCAGGTATAAAAGATGCTAATGCCAACGGATCTCCCTTTATAGGCTTATAACATTTCAGAAAGGATATCTGTTCAGAAACGATTGTACGGAGGAGTTATATTTGTGAATAATATTCCAAAAACAGCGTCTGGAAAAATTCTGCGCCGGAAATTAGTAGATATGTACAAGGAATGTCTTAATTAGCACCATTCTGCATGTCTTGTTTGCTGTTATTGTAATGGTGCGAGCACAACAATGTATGGTGGGTTATACGAGCGTACTAACCTTTTGTCGTTAATTAAAACATACTATTTTAGAACTAATTAAGGTTTTGATATAAAATAATAGAATTATTATTGTATTAGAAAAACAAAGGTTATACTTAAGAACTAAAGACAATTTAGAAAAAAAAAACTTGTCGCCTTGCTTAAACCTTATCATTTAGCAGATGTCGTAGTTGGAGTAGGTAATTTTAAATTAATTAAATACATAGGTTGTGGTAATAATAATATTGTAGACGAGGTTATTTTTGTTTAACTTACTATTGTAAGGTAATGTTAGATTATCAAATGGTACTAATAATATACAAGATTTATGTGTGGGCGCCTTGGAAAGGGTTAACAAAAGTAGTAGCCTCAAAAATTAGGGAATATTAGTTAAAACTAAATTTATTATAGATAGTAAGCGGAACTAGAGGCGCTGTTAACTATTTTATAGTTATTTGTATTGTAATTTTATCATGAATTAAATCAAAAGTATTCAATTGCAAACGATTGAGAAGAATGGCGTTAGCTGTCTACTTATAATAGCTTTGATTGTATTATTGATTCTCGGGTGAATAAAAATGGGATAATCAAATTTGAATTAATAAAATGACTTTTCTTACAGTAATTTATAATCTACTGCAGAAAAACAAAATTAAAATTAAAGAAAGGTGTTAAAAAAGCTTCTTCAAATTAAGTATTTGAAACAAGAAGAAAAAAGGTAGGAAAATTTATCAATTTTTAGAAAATGATTTATAATTTTCTGTTTCAAGACTGACATATTTTGTAAGTACTAATATCCAAAATAACAACTAAAAGTTTTTAATATAACTTATAATATTGTGACAGATTATGAACTGATAGAGTGCGTGTTGAATATTTAGATATTGGTAGGCAACAAACCCATAACATACTAAACGACAATTGTGGTTTAGTACAGTATTTTTAGGCAAACAATGAGGTAAATATTCTTAGTTGATAATGGATAAGAAATAACAGCTGATACCTGTTGTAGTCCCACATTTAACTTAGGATAAATGTTTTATAGTCTTACTAACCAGCCCCCCTTCACCGTCTAGCCCTGCGGGAATGCGTTTTTATTTAAGGAGGTGCATCCCTACATAACATGAACCCGCAATTAATAAATTTCCTGAAGCACGGGTTCTCTAATTTTAGCTATAGATTATTTCTGACAAATATCTTTAAGAAGTATATAGATGGAGAATATCCCTCTGTTTAGAGAAATTAAACAATTATAGAAGTCAAGTGATGAGCTGTCACTCTGACTTATAAGGTTACAACAAACCCAGATACTGCCATCTATTTTTTTAAGTAAATAGCGGCAAAAATTTAGCGACCGGAACCGAAAACTTTGTGGCTACTTCCGATCAAAGTGGTCTCAGATTTTCCGATCAGGTTGATTTTTGGAGTCTGGACTTGGCTTATAGTCCTTAGTTGAATACTGAAAACGTTGTCTCTATCTATCACAGATCAAAAATTATAAGGCGTGACAAATGTCACAAATGAGAGATGTCAGAAATGGCAGAAATAGAAGCTTAACTTTTGACCCTCAGTTTAGCCTCTGTGGGGGATTGGATCAAAAATTCCCGGAACACAATCCTTTCAATTTGACCGAAGATCGTTCTTGCGAAGTTCCCAATTCGAGCCGTTTTCGAATAAGCCTAAAACTTTGGACCCCGTTTAAATTTACTTGGGGGGACGAATTTCGAAAAATCCTTTTTTAGTACGTTCCTAAGTCATACATAGAATGAAACCATAAAGTTTCAAAGTTCTATGTTCGGCGGTTTAGGCTGGGCGTTGATGAATCAATGAGGGCTTTCTCTTTTATATGAGTAGATATAATAAGCAATGTATACTAAAGATATATTCCTTATACTCCATAGTTAACAACGCGAGTAACTACTTAAACAGATATATACAAATTATAGAAAATTAAACTATACTTATAGTAAGACAAAGATAATTTGAACTGGAGGTAAAGTCATATATCAATCGAAAGCACTCGTTGAGACGAATAATATGTGATATTCCACCAATTTTGTCTTCACACCGTTCACGAATTATTATCAAAAAATTATAAGGTTTGACGGATGTCAGAAATGACAGATGTTTCGAATTTATGTCGCACCGTGCAAAGTTGTTGCTGTGACTTGCTTGCGGGGTGGTGGCGGAAGCGTTAATACTAATTAAAAACAACTTAGTTATCCATAATAAAAACGACATTGTCGTTAGTAACAAACCCGCCGTTTTTCCTCCGCACTGTCAGTGCCGGTGCCTAGGCGTCTCACACGAAATATTTTGGGGTGTTATAAATATCTCATAGATTAAATACTTCTCCACACTTTAGAAGGCTCAAAAAACTAGTGCTGTTATATTCAACAATATAGTGCGATAACGAGTCCGACGAATAATTCGCTTAAATTTTGTGCACTTACCAATAACCGCTCACCAATTAAATTCATATAGTGTTTAAGCCCTTTAATGTTAATAGTTGCATATTGGTCACTAATGTAATATGTAATCCCTATCACGCATAGCACTGTATTGCTGAACTGATAAATATATTTGTTAAAAAAATAATACAAGATGAAAAAAATTGTAGCCTTATTTTTTTCGTAATTTTGGACCTACTACACTTCTTTCAGCGTTATTTTTACTGTTCAAAGCATTCTGGAAAATTCTATATTAGAATAAGGATTAACTACCAAAAATATCAAGATATATAACACAAAAAGTTACAATTGCAATAACAAAAGCATTTAAAGATTTGGTAAAAATAGCAGAATATATAAGCAACATTGTGTGTAGCCTTAATCGCCTTAAAAGTAAGCGCCGTGGAATCTTACACACTTTTTTCAGCGTTATTACCACTATTTGAAACATTCTGGAAAAAAACTACGTTGGAATCTCAAATAATTGCATTGTCGTATTGGTTTAAATTACGTCGACGGTCTCAGATGTATCTTTTTTAAAAGCAGTTGAAATTTGCACTCATTTTAACGTCCCCAAAGCTTTCTGAATTATTCGAATAGTTTTTACGAGCAAATATCCCAGCTTCATACAAAATTTGATGCATATTTGCTGCTCTACACACTCAATCGCTGTAAATATGACGATTACATATTATACGTGATTACGTACTGGCTCCCAACTGATCCGACTAGTAACGTTGTCCTAGTAATATGTCTTTAAATACTGACCATTGTTCTTGTGTATTTTGTACTTCTTTGTCCTGAAACTTTTACCGAATTTTTTCAACTTCGGCAAAAATGTTTTTTTAACAAATACACAAGATTTTAGTGAAATTGATTTCAAACTCAAATATAGTCAAAGTTGGAGGAGATCGGTCAAATTATATGCCTACGAGAGGTAATCAGGTTTTTATAAAATTTACCAGAATCGTTTTTTGACCAAGAAAAGCACTTTAGAATTAATTGAAGTGAAACCTGCCGTCAGTAATTTTTTCTTATCAGAATATTATATTTACATATTCTTATTAAGTATCCAATGATCTTTAATTTTTAAGAGCCTCTTTTAAAATTTTTAGTCATTTCCCATATAAAGGATTAGAACGATAGGGACCTTATAAATATTTTCATTTGTACTTCTTTCGTAATCTGCAGAAGCATACATGCTTAAATTTAGCTATAGTGCACATAGTGTTTTATTAAGATTATTTGGGCATCTCAGTGGTTTTGCTTATTTAAAAAATTGCTGAGGTTTAGTAATTAGTAGTAAATGTAATAACTTGGTCATTAGAAATAGATTTCAATTTTTATATTTTTTATTTGTTGATAGAGTAAATACAGAATAGTCGAAGTAAATCCGGAATTCGCATAATCAGCAGTTCACGATTTTTGATAAAATGAACCTAGAATATAACCTTAGAGCTTTAGAGTATTCTAATCCTTTCGCGACAAAAAGTCGCCGACAAAAATTATTGCGTGGTTTGACTAAAACAGGCCCTAGTTTACGACGTAGCTGAAAAGTACAAGGAACCTAATCACCAAAATCAGGTAATTACTGACATAGCAACTCGCAAGTCTACGAAAGAGACGATCAATTAGGATTATCAACAGAATGTGACTGACCTAGCAAAGGAAATAGGTATAGCGAGGTCAACAATAAAATTGTACCAGATCACGCAGTACAAATTTTTCGTCCTGAGGAACCGTCAACTGTTAAATGAGAGAAATAAAATAGACAGGAAGTTAAAGGCCCAAGCATTGTTGAACGACATCAAGCAAGACAGCGCTGGCTCCTGAGATTATTTTCGGATGCAGAGAACTTCATCCAAGACAGGATAATGAATCAACAAAATGATCAGACAAGATGTCTCTAAAGTGCCCACTAAAATGTAAACAAAATTTCCAGCCTCTATAAAGATGCTGCGGTTTATTGAGTAGCCAAGATGGTATCATGGCGCCCCGTTTCTTTGGGGAAAGCCCGACAGCTATATTAGCGTAGTGGAGACAGTTTTCAAGCCTTAGCTAGAGGTATGACTCCAACAATTTGTATTACTACTGGTCCCCCCTGCAGCTCCAACTTCAATCCTCTTGACTAATATAATCTATGTGGAGCGTGGTCGTGGCATATTTCATTGAGAGGCATCATAATACCAAAGGCCGCTTAAATTCTTCCATCATCGAGGTAATGACATAAATGGACAAGAAGAAAGTTGTGTTGGCCTGCAGCTGTCGTGGCCTAGTAGTAGCCGAAATACTATTTGCTTAAATTGTGATTAGTCTCATATTTTTTTTTAATATTACTGTTATTTTTATGGTTAATTTATTTTTTCTATTGTCTCCAATTTTAACTAGATCTAGGGTATTTGCTCTTATTTATGTCAGTCACTGTCTATCATAACTATTACGTTGAAACAATTTTATTTATATTTTTGCCTTTTTTAAATTCCTCTTGTAATAAAATAATATATGCATATTAGGGAACTATTTACCAGGCTTAGATTTTTTGGCGCCTTAATATTTATAAAAGCTAATCATTCGACAAAAATACTAAGACGTGTGTAGAATTTAATTTTACGTTCAAAAAGACCTATGTGTATATCAAAATGCATAATAAAAAAGCACATTTAAGTTCATTGATTGTAATAGTGCCTCTGAATTCGAGGTGATAATAAAATGATACGATGCAGCTACTTTTCCTAGGATGTTAACTGTTAAGCCCAAAAATTACATATTAATATTAAAATATAACAAAGTAGTGTTATTATAATAGAGCATAGTTATTAGTAATAATCTATTTTTAGTAGAAGTAATGATATTCCAAGACATTAAGTGACTTGATTGCTATCGAAATTTGTTGGACGCCATTAACGTGAATTTTCCATGGATAACTTTTAATGGATTAAGTAAGCTGTTCTGTATTTTTAGACTTCTACACATTAAAATGAGAAACCTTATGTATGTTTCTATTTCTCTCATTTCTGACATCTGTCACATCTTATAATTTTTGATCTGTGATAGATAGAGGAATAACATTTTCAGTATTCAACTAAGGATCATAAGCCAAGTCCAAACGCCAAAAAATCAGTCTGATCGAAAAATCTTGAGACCGGTTATGTACAGAAGGCCAGGACATCTGTGGAACCGGAGTTCTACGTCCGTACTGGTTTATTTCTTACCCACTACAGTAAATTTATCACCAAGTTCGCCAAAAAATTTACAATCTACTTTGTAGAGTCGTCCATTAAATGATATAATGCGGTATGTAATTGCTATTTGGTAAGTCTAGGGTCCTTATTTTTTACATTTCAAAATGCTTATTTTCATTTATAGGAAACGGCTCTGCTAATGCATTTGGGTGAGCACTGAGACAACTTTGGTAGCAAACACTGTATATTTATTTGTTTATTTATATTATTGCTTTGAATACCATGATTTAGACAAATAAAATATTATTTGTCATCGGTCCTGATACTTGAGACAGAACCTCCCAAAATATCTTTCATATGTCGAGACGGATTTAATAATAGTCTTCTCCAACAATAGTTTGTTCTCTAAGAAAATTTTCTCCTGATCACAAGTATTGTTTTTAAATTTTGAGGTCCAACTTTTTCCTTTTCATTTACATGTGCTTCTTCTATTATTAGTCGATCTAAATAGAAAACTAACGTGTTTATTCTATGGTATTAGTTTATTGTTATATTACCAGGCAGGAAACTACTTTATCTTAAAGTAAATGACATGTGCCTTTTTGCTTTCGTTAACCTTGATGTACCATTTTTTTAGTCCAAGTTTCCAGCTACCATAAATGGACTTCATTAAGCTTAACATCTAATAGAAGTGTCGTAGTACCGATGCTGAATGCAATAAATAAATTTCCTAGTCGCAGAAGAGAATACGAAAGTAACACTAGCATGTTTTCCTTTAGGAACTTTAGCATTGAAGGGAAACAAAGTTGTATGATTATCACCGTACCTCACAAAAAAGTTAAGTATAATTTCAATATTTTTTAGTAGACAACGCGTTCTTAGTTTTTAGTAATAGACCTTGATACAACACTTTATAAAAGACATGTGCTGTCGCAAAACATAATCGGACAGTTTTTGAGTTTATGGCCTATATTTGGCTGTGGTTCGTTTACCAAACTTGGGGTTAATACAATTATAGGGAATTTCTCTTCTTTCTTCGGAAAGTTTTATAGTCTTAAAAAGTAATTTATTAGATGTGGGAAGAACATAATACTTTTCTTTTTGTAATTCTTGTAATGCTATAGCTATGAGTAGATCGTAGCTAAGTATTTTACAGTATTTAATTGTGTTTTTGATCTCATTGAGTATAAAGTTTTAAATTGGTAAATAGAACTAAAAAGGCCCTTTAATATTATGAACCAAAATGTTTGCTTTACTTGTGATTTTAGAATCAAACTCGTAAAATACGAATTCTAGAAGATTTGCCACTGCAAACGGCTGTTTCCAGATCGCGTATTATTTTTGAAATGCATTGGAATGATATGGTTTTGTAGCCTTTTGAACACCTTAGTAACTTTCGATACTGGTAAGTGTTGCAAGTAAGTTTACAGTGGTGTATTCTTCATGTTAGAAATTTCGAAATTTTAATACGAAGATGGTAAGATCATTTTTGTAATAATTTAAGATATTGATCTACTGCTTTATTTAAAAAAAAAACAGTTTCGGTAGTGTCCATTTATTTCATTAATATTTTTAGCTTTCGTTTAAGTTCACATAACTGTTTTATTTGATAATGCTGTTGGTTAGGCTAGCGGCGATTCAAGACCAGATATCTTGTCGCGCCCACTTACTTACTTTAAATTGTTCTGTATTGAATAATATTACAATTGATGCATTTAACTTTAAGAGTTCTTTACTTTTGCACACATTGGGCACTTAAATAATTTTAAATATATTTTATTTTGAATTTCTGTTATATATTTTAGTATGCTTAAATATATTGCATATTATACGAATCTTTTGTTTTATTGTTTTATATAGAACATTGGTAAATATAATTATGTTCTTCTTTGTTGAATGTTTATGATAAGATCTATCTTTTAACTCATCTTTAATTTGCCATGGTCAACAGATGGATGTATATTTTTACGATGGTGGTTGTCAAATTTTGTATTTATTTTAGTTGAGGGTTTTATTTATAAATGCATGTGTGTCAGAGGTCTTTGGTATCATCACCCTTGTTCAATATTTTAATATCATCATCATCATCATCAGCCTGCAACCGTCCATCGTTGGACGTAGGCCTCTCTCATTTGTTTCCATGCATTTTTGTCTTGAGCCTTCTGGATCCAATCTCTTCCCGCAAAGTCTCGGATATCGTCGCTCTATCGTTTTGGTGGTCTTCCTACACCTCTTTTCGTTAAACGGGGCCTCCATCTCAAGAGTTTTGAGGTCCAGCGGTTTGGTTCATGCCGTGCTATATGTCCCGCCCATTGCCACTTTGCTTGAGCTACTCTCTGCATTATATCGGGTATTTTCGTTTTACGCCTTATTTCCTCGTTTTTCAGTCTATCTCTTCGACTCACTCCCAACATTTTGCGCTCCATCGCTCTTTGGCAAACTCTTAGCTACTCGGCGCTCTTCTGGGTTAACGTCACCGTCTCTAAACCATAGGTTGCCACGGACAGTATACATGTTTCATACACCTTTCTTTTCAGGCTATTGGGAATATCGGAATTTTTGAGAATATGCTGTAGCCTCCCAAAGGCTGACCAGGTGGCTCTTATTTTAATATGTATTTACTTAATGCTAGGGATTTGAGTAAACGTGCTAATTTTCCTGTTCTATACATTAATATCTTTATTTTTATTTTCATTACTTTTATTTCTGTCGCCTATAGTTTTCTGAAATTAATTTTATTATTGTTATAGCAAATACTGAACACATTAAAAGCAAGAATCTTTGATCAACACATACTTCCGACATTAACATATGGTTAATGGGCTCTTAATAACAGCATAATAAGGAAGCTCCAAATTACACAACGTGCAGTGGAAATACGCATAATAGGAATTACAGTCCGTGATCATATACCTAATGATAAAATACGGAAGTGATAGACGTGATACATCGAGTATGTAAACTTAAATGGAATTGGACAGGCCACATAGCCAGGATGAACGACAATAGATGGACACGTCGAAGTCGCTTCGTCATTATTGAGCACAGCAGCATTATATGGAACACTTTTCAACATAACTTTGCATGCATCCTGTCAGGGGTGCGCGTATCGGTCACATTTTTTAAGTTCTTAAACCACCAATAGTTTGTATAGATGCAACATGAGATCGCAGTATAGAATTCTTTACACGCTCCGTTCAGGTATTGTTAAGGCGAGAATATACTTAACAGCGGAATGTTGTGACGATGGGACAAGAGCCTGTCTCAGTGCTGCGATATTCTCGGGTGTCCAAATGCTGCGAGATCTACCGGGCGATTTTCGTTTGAATGCTAAACCAGTCTGTTAAAAATTATGTAGCAACAACATCATAATTTTCTTGATCGGAACTTTGCCATTACGACGTGCTCCAAAATAGCCGCTGGCCCACAGTTACAGAATCAACATTATAAAAATAATTTTTTAACACAAACGTGTTTACCACTTCACGCTATCATAGCACTAAAATGGCATGTCTTGATTGATTAAGAATATACGACTCGAGTTTCGTCTATCAATATATTGCGCGCGGCGGATAATTCAAGAAGGGAGATCTTTCTGCCGGGTTCTGTACTATTTGTTATATACTTTGTGTGGGTGTGACTTGACTACGTTACTAAACTATCGTGATTGTTTATAAAACTTACATGATAGCGAGTGAATCCAAGTAACGTTTAAATTTGTATCGCACCTTGATCCACAAGTTACACGATTGTTCCTAAACTAACCACAGCAGCTGCTTTACGTCCGCGCTCGCGGGCACACATTAAAAGTTAGTTTACTGGTATGTCTCGGCGTGTTCTAACAATTTGACAGCTAAGTGGGACATTTTTAGCTAGACTCGTTTTCAGGCAAAAATATTGAATATTTTGTTACGGGAGATGGTAAAATCTTCTTTAAACCCCCTTATATTAAATTTTTTGTTTATATTTAAACCTGGAGCTTCAGATGTATCTTTTTTGCGTTAATTGAGATTTAGATTCCTTTTTGTTTTGAATTTAGTTGATGTTATATGTCATGTCTGGAAAATTGGCAATTTAATGAAATTATTTTTCAGCCATTTATAACTCTTGAAGCCTAATATTAATATTTTTCGAGTTTTAAAGACTTGAACGCTTGACTGCAATTCTAAGCGTTTTTATGCTGTTTTCATTTTTTATTTGCTGCAGCTAACTGTTTTACATTATTTTGGCTTATTATTATCACAAAATGAAAACAAATGCTGCTTATCCAGTGTAATCAATATGATTGGCTTTCTTTAGATCCTAGCTTTTATTTGAAGTTATGTGACTTTAATATACTAAAAATTGTGCAACTCAAATTTTTTGTAATGTTTCTCATTTTACGAATGCACTTAATATGATTTCCTCACTATTTACCCTAGGCTACAAAACCAATTTTTACTTGGTTTTGTAACATTCACATATTGTCCAGATGTTTATGGAAATTCCCTAATTTTCTTATAAATGCACTAAACACTTACTGTACAGTTTAATTTTAGTTATAAATGCAATAATAGCGGTAATCTCAAAAAATTGTAAAAAAACCACAGCTAAAAGTAAGAGTGGGTTGCATTTATGATTAGTTTTCATAAACGTAGTAATATTGCTTTAAAATGATGGCTAAAAATGTGTATGCATTCCATAAAAGAAAGTTATACAAATGTGTATTTAATGGGGTTTTAAAGTTGAACTGTACAACTAGTGGCTATAATGTATACATAACAAAAAATTAAAAAATTTTACGAACTCTTAGAGTGAAAGTGAATAAGCTAATGTACCTAAAGGTTATGAAGATTACAACAAGATGAAGAAGTTTGTCCAAAGAAATGTTAATTTTTTTTACAAATTTTAATACTTTCTGGAAAAATCTCGTTAACTAGGCAAATATATAGTAAGTCAAAAAATATTAGAATATAATATCAAATAAGTAATAAGATATTAGAATAGATGAGTATCTAACGCTACCAAAATTATAAAGATTTGAGACTGGATACACAAAATTTCCTCCATAATTTTCAGTTTTCAATTTATCACATAGCAGCTTTTTTAATTTTTAAATATTATGTTCTACCTCTTAGTATTATAGAATAAAAATTTTAGTATAAACTATACTAGGAAGATCGGCTAAAGAAATAATACAAATATGTAAGTGAATATTACAACCTTAAATACAGCTAACATAATTCTGGGTGTATTAGGAAAACTGCACAGTCTAGATAAGAAAATGTATTTGTAAATCGTCAAAATTGTCACGTCAGGTAGTAAAAATAGGAAATACACATGCATCCACAAAAAAGCACGATTGCATGTGCATTGTGAGTTAGAGGAATCAATGATCTCATACTTGTTTGAGGTCGAAGTTGGTAAGCTGTTACTGTCAATGGGGTACGTAATCGAAAGATGATAAACACATTTTTTTGTAATAAAATCAAATATTTAAACTTAAACGATTATAACAAGAATGAGTTACATGTCATGTAGCGCATGCAACAATAACTTTATTTCAAATTTCCTGATTGTGTGATCTCGTGGAGTAACATCTTCTCGATGTTGCAATCTAACCCCATTAGATTTTTTCCTCTGGGTCTATTTGAACGAAAAGGTTTAGGTCGATAAACCTGCTTCGATTTGAGGGTCAAAAATAAGCATCAGGCGTGTAATTGCTGAAGTAGAGCTGCCGTGAAAGTAAAAGAACGGTCGCATGTCATTTAGTCAACATCGTATTTCATATATTACTGCTAAATATGTACTATCTACTAATAGCAATAAAATTCGGATTGTTGCAATATATTGTGGTTTATTCAGAAAAAAAACGTCCTGAAATCCAATTTCAATTACCCTAGATATTAAATAGTTACAATAAATTAAACAGTATTAAAAAAATAATACATCGTAAATCCTATTGCATAGAAAATCATTAAATAAAGCTTAGGAAGATTGAAAGAAAGGAGAATATTATAAGAAATATGCCAAATAAGTATTTATTAATAAATACTATAATAAACAATAAATTAAGAAATATTTAAAAAAATTATAAAAAATACAACAAATATATGTCGTTTAAAATATGTATTGTTATATACTTATATCAACACAAAAGGGGCAGTTGTCGGGTAGCAGTTTCTTTTAATTACTATTGTTCGTTAGTAAGCCTTGACATTTTAAGTCTATTTAAATGTTTCGTAATATTTTAATTGATTAATGAGTTGAGCACTAGCACAGTTAAATTTTCATGTAATTTGTTATGTCATCCATAGGGTACCAATATCTTCATCTAGTTTTTTGTCACTCACGTACCATTCTACGTCTTATTTTAAAATATTTTTGGAAATCCTATGTTTAAAGGTTTTGCACAATCCAAGAGTTGAATCCCTTAAGCTCATACTGAACTAACATTTATTTATAAACTAGCACTTTGTTAATTTAGACGTTATTCTAGAGGCCAAAATTATTTATTTTTGTCTAGTTGCTTTCTCTTTAAAAAATGTACAATCTTCAAATTGGTCGTTTATTTGGATGCATAACTAGGCATTTAGCTTCTTTTTCAATCTAAAAACACAGTATCGTTCACAAATGTTCCCGTAACTACTTTTTTATTGTACTGCTATGAACAACTATTATAAGGTATACCCCACGACACTACCTTATGATATTCCTACTTTAATTAGATACAATCCAGACTAGTGTTATCCGTATTTAACTTCATAGTACCTCTCTGACTCAGGTATAATTTAATAAAAAGGTAATATTAGTAAAGTAAAAACAATTTTGTACAGTAATCTGGAACGCCTTACTCAGCAATACAGTATCAGTATCGTTAAAAGTCTTATATAGCATCAACTACTTTGTCAATCTGTTGTAGTGGAGAATATGCCTGTCTAGACCCAAGTTAATGACGCGGAATTAGTTTTCGTTTTTCTATTATAGTTACAGGTCTCTTCCATATCAATCTCGCTAATACTTCCACTAGAATTTGAGTTAGGACTCTATGTGACGTAACTTTATGGATAGATTTGCCCGATTTGTAAATTAAAATTATTTGACCAAATTTCCACTGAATTGAGACTAGACCAAACTTTTTTCGGTAATTTAGCAGTCATGCCCCAGCGGTCTTCTATTATTCGAAGTTTTAATTACTATATAAAGTAATTTTCAATATTTTTTTTTGTAACTAGATGGAGTTAAATGGTAGGGTAGATATTGCATGATATTTTTTCAATTACATCTTCCGTTTTTAAAAAGATTTTAATATTTATATTAGTCGTTGAATAATCTGCAATCATTTGCAAAGCTGTTTGATTGTTTTAAAGAAAAGGAGTTGCTGATTATAAATGTCATGGAAGAATAATCTAAAAATACACCAAAGCAATTATACACTTTACAGTAACTTGATGATTGATGATAGATTTGTGATAAAAAAATCTGTAACGTCAAGTATTTTATTTAAATTGCTAGATCAGTATGTTAGCTCACCGGTGACTATAATTATTTTTCATCACAACTTATGGTGGTTGTTAATCGGCATCCGTTAACTATGGTTTTTGGGTTACAGTCCCTGTTCGCCACAAATTTGTTTCCTAATCTTGTTTCATAGAATATTCTGGTAGTATGTAGGCTGCTGCTGCTCTAGCGATCCGTTGGAATTTTTGACGTTAATTATAGTATCACGTATATAGTCGCTTAAAGACTCATCATTTACATAATGGAATATTTTATCATTTATAATTATTATGAAACCGGCACATGCCAAATCGTAAGGTGTGATAAAAAAGTTTTTTTTTTCTACAAACAACAAGATATCAATTTTGAATGTTGCAACAATAGCTTGCTTATGAAATAATAATAAAATGTTCAATTTGCGTCTTATGAATCTATGCGAAGAGATTCCATTGAAATTTAGTAACTATGATTGTAGTCAGATTGAATAGCATTATACTATCTTAATTCATAAGTTGATTAATAATGGTTTCAAATGTGTATAAAAATTTAAATATTGCGATGTCATTGTTGGTTGCTTTTTGTTTTAATATTCTTGGCGCAATCAGAATGACAGACATTGTTCAAATTAACAGAATAAACATATTGTGAAGTAATTTATACACCAGATTTCTTTGCTATTAATACAACGCGAATTAGCTGGGGACATCTCAACAATTAACACATAAATAAGGCTTATACGTCTGTGACCGTAAGTCTAGTACACTATCATGATATCCCTTTGGAGAGCTGGCATATTCATTAGATCCCATGCTTGCAACTAATCGATTCGTAAAATATCCTATGCTACGGGTGTCTAAATTAACTGTAAATTATGTCATTGTAAAATGAAAAGTGTGGGATAAGAAACAACTATACAACGAAGTAGTAGGCTACATAAGCTTAACCATCGTAGCTGTCAAACTATGAAAAAGCTAGTGATAAAAATCAGATGTTCTCAGTGACAACAATCACTAGTAATTTGCAAAGTGTTTTTGGTGTTGTTGTTAACGCCAGAACTGTTCGTAAAAAGCTAGAAAATATGACTTTTCGCGGTCGTACGGCCGATTATAAACGCGGTCAATGTAAGCGTTGTTTACAATGATGCAAATCTAATCGCAATTAAACTGTGGAAGTTATGAATACAAGATGCAGCAATTCGATAAATGCATCTGAGTTTTGTGGGTGCCAGGGGAACGCTTATCTGAACATATTGCGTCAACAGTCAAGTTTGGTGGCAGAAGCATCGGGATTTAGGACTGTCTTTCGTGATTCTTAATAACTCTGTGCTTACTACTCTCCGGCACTGTACTAATAAGATAACTACCCTATTAATATAATGAAGGTTTGTGTGTCGTAATTGAAGAAAAAACAGGTGTTAAAAACTTGGACTTGCTTTTACAGACACTAAATTTTAATTTCACCGAATACCTCTTAGAATAATTGGAGGGTTTTAGTGACTAGGTTCACTGCACATATCATGGAGAAATAGAAAGTAATTATTACAGGCTTATATCAAAAGTTGATAGAGAGTCTTCTCAGACAAGCTCGACTGACCTGATCCTATTAATACAGGTAATGTATTATTGCAGTTTTCTTTTGAGGTGATTTTACTGCTATTTGTCGATAGTTTAAGTGTTTTATTTTGTATTTAGTTTTATTGTTAGTAGCTGACTTTAAATGAACAAAGAACGTAGTTAAGGTTTTCTTCATTACTTCATGTTTTACATAGATGTTCTTATACATCTTGTGACTTAACTTTTGTAATTTTTTCTTTATTTTTGTGCCATTCATAAAATAATGCACATTGTTTAAGTATTATAAAATAATTATAAACTTTTATAAATAGTTTTATTTAAAATTTTATATAAAATAGTACTGAAACTGTTATTACGTCCGTATCTAAAATTATTGCAATAATTTAAAGCATCAAAGTGATTTTAAAAATGCATAAAACAAAAAGTTCATAACGTTCCAATAGCTATAAGTGAAAGTGTTTCAATTTTTTTTAATTAGACGCCACGTTTCCTTATATTTAGTTACCAGCCACTGGACGCAATTAATGGGTTTATTAGCAAACGTAATAGAAAATATAGTCGAAGCTTTAGTTATATTACAAATAGGCATTCAAAAATCAAACATTGCTTTAATTAAAATAAAGAAATGTTTATTGAGAAAAATTTCTCAATGCAATAAATAACTGTAGCACATTAAAAATAATAGAAAAGCTCAAACATTTACGTATTATTAATAATAAAATGTTCAGATATAAAAAAAAAACCTTAATAAAACAAGTAGAGTGATTTAAATAGACCCTTTCTTATAGTTATTTCTCCGCGTTTCTTGGAAACTGATGTTGTTACTATGTTTATCATATTTAACTTGATTATCGAACTATTAAGCTGTAACTTGGCAAATAAAAATTTTTACAATGTCTTTTAAAAAAATTAAAAAGTAACTATAAAACAAAATTACAAATATGTAATATATAATTTAATTTAAACTTTACTTTAATGTACATTAGAAATGACATTAACCTTTGAGTAACCACAGGCCATCATAAATTTACGACAATGTAATTATAGGCTGTTTAAAACCATTTTGTGAAAGAAAGTTGGATCAGCAACCCGGTCTGTTCTTGGATTGTAGTTTGTTTTCAATAGTTAATTTAAAAAAAATGTTTTTTGCTTTCAATTTTAGTTATATCATGACGTTTACCTGAAAGTATGTATTTAGTTTTACGCACAATTTTTGTACTTTGTGTTGATGTAATATTATTATTTATTTAATTATAACTTTGTGAAATTCCGTACAGTCTTACGAGTATAGTTGAAACAATTTATTCTTATCTAATAAACTTCATCAAAAAAAGGAAATTTAAAATATTTAAATTGTAGATTACATGCTCTGTAAATTTTCCAAAAAATAAAAGTAGCTTTTTTTACCACTCCAAATAATGGTAAGATTTGGTTTTATTATTGGATAATAACTGTAACGTAGAAAATTCTAAAGAAATTGCATTAACGAAAATTATAATTACCATTTTAATTATTTAAAATAATTTAACTAAAAGCAGCCAATTGCGGTTTAAATGCTTGCTTAAATAGTATAACATTTTTATGATAACGCAGTGGTACTAATGCATATATATGTATAAGACTTGGTATATTTTTTTAGTGTATTTAAAGAAAAATTTTATTCACTTAATAAGTAATTAGAATGTAGCTAATTTTGTGACATTATATAGATTATATACACAGAAAAGAAAATATACAATCATAATTGTATGGCATGATGGGGACTCCATTCTGTGGTGGTACCCCTATATTATATTTGAGATCTATGAGTCTCCTATGGCCAGCACTATGGGTAAGTTGCTCCAAATAACATAATGTTTACTGCTTCTCTCGTGAATGGCATCTAGAACGCAAGGAACGTTAAGGCCGGTATGATTTGACATAATCCAGGGAGTGTTGCGTCTACAATCATTTAAAGGATATTCGATTGAGTCTTTTGTATAATTCCCATGACGAACTTACTGGCCTAGCCCCATAATTCCAATGATATAAGTCCAAACTGGCCTTATAATTGCTTTGTAGATGAGCAACAGCTCAATTTGTTTGCGTTTCTTGGCTATGCGCCTCATTCAAGTTAGTTGACTACCAACGATTAATCCAAAATATTCGACTTCTTTAACTTAGGGTGTACCTTTCTTGTTAATTTTTAAAGATGGGCATTGCATTTTTCGGAGCGTAAATTTTATATGCTGAGATTTTTGTTAATTAACCTTTACATGCTATTCAAAAAGCCACATTTGAAAAGAGTTTTGGTAGTTTTTGACATGGTCTACCACACATGGAGCTACCACTGGATTTTTATGTTTGGTAAGTATAACGGTACAGTCTGCAAACGTACCTATGCGTGTGTTTCTATCTGTTGGTAAATTTGTCATTTAAAGAGTGTAATAGAAGGCTCCCGCCGAACTCTTCCAGTTATTGGATATAAACTGGATGTAGCAATATTTTATTTAGTTTGGAACCGTCTATTAAATAGATAAGATATAATCCTGTGGTAGCCCTTTTTTAACTGTTGTTAACAGACCTGCGTGCCAAACCTTATCAAAGGCCTGACTTACACCTAGTAGAACAATACGCAACAATGTTTCTCTTCTAGCGCCTCGTTTATGATTCGCACCATGTGATGGCACTAGTGAATCGTCTAGTGTGCCCTACGAAATCTAAATGTGTGACCAAAAATCCAGTTATTGGTAAATGATTCTTGATTCTTTGAAAAATCACTTTTACAGGATCTTAAAAACAACAGGAAGCAGGCTTATCGTTCTACATTAGGTGGTTTTTAAGAGTAAAGAAATGAAACTGATGAAGAGGTATCCAATCTTTTACACGATTTAATTTTCGGAGTAGTAGCAATTACAGAAAGTTTAATATTATAGGCGAAACACTTATTGGTTGACATAAAAATTTAATGTTCAGGTCCATACTTTTATTTTAAAATTGCAATTGTCGGTGTTAATTTATCTTTTTTTTTCTTGGTGTTTAAAAGGCTGGTTTTCATCTAATATAGTTTATACTGAATATCCAAGTCTGTTAAGTTTTTCCAGTATAAAGGGAAACATATTTTTCTATTTCATCATCATGTGATGTGAATAGGTCATCAAAATTTTTGGCAGTAGTTCTAC
The DNA here is from genome assembly GCA_036346155.1 of Sinelater perroti. Classification (NCBI taxonomy): domain Eukaryota; kingdom Metazoa; phylum Arthropoda; class Insecta; order Coleoptera; family Elateridae; genus Sinelater; species Sinelater perroti. The sequence goes on along the minus strand of JARFIY010000025.1, from coordinate 715,452 downwards.
TTTTTCTTCATTATTATTATACTATAAAGGTGGCGTAATATTGTATAGGTTTCGGGATTTTTAAATTGATTTAAATTAGTGGAGTATATTCAATCATAAGTTGAGGTTTTCTCTCAGTTCTTCTAAAGAATCAATTGAATATTGTTTTGTTTACTAGTGCGTGTATTTATTGCTATAGAGAATGAACACGGATTTATGTTGTACATTCTTCTAACGATGCAGGTTACTTATTCGATAAGGCTATTCCAAATTTCTTTGAAGACTTTAGATGTGCGTTTATCTAATTCGTTATTGCGATGTAGTTTTTGGTATGAGATTACTGTTAAAAGCACATTCATATACGACATAAAAATCTAGAAGATCTAAGATATTATTGGAGTCTGTAAGCCAGTAAGTTGGAGTGGCTGCTAATAAAACTAAGTAGTGCTCTTTTTGTAGAAGCATATGCAGATATTTTCCTTTCTATGTAATTATTTGAGTTCTTCATAAAACACGTTTGGAAGAATTTGATAACATTTTCTTTACTGGTGTTACTTCAAGGTGAGAAGATTTTATCGTTAAGGAAATTTGTAAAATGTTTACGTTTTCATTAAAATTTAGGTGAGTTATATTAGCTAATGTTGCCTTTAGTGAAAGTCGCAATCCAAACGCGACGCATTATCTGTATTTTTGCAGCAACACATTTTATATTGCACCATATTAAAATTAAGTTTTTTAGTAAAGTAATACATCAAATTAATTATTGATAACAAATAACTTGATGTTACCATTATAATTTAGAGACTCTTTTTAAAAACAAATTCATATGTATTTTATCTAACGTTGTTGTTGATAGCATGTGTAATATATACGATATTATTCTGCTGGATGTCCGGAATAAGTGCTTACTTTAATTTTTATAAAAATTTGTTGCCGTCATAGTAAAAGTGTCGTTTCCATATTATATATTTTTATGCACCTTTAATTTTTCTGCATAATTGAGCATTTTGTCGTACCATCCATGTTTCTTGTCTATTAAATAGTAAATGAATATTTATATTGTTATTATATGCCACCGCAGGAGTACTCTACATTTGGAGTTTAGTGGTTTAAAAGTTTGCGTTAGAATGCGCACCTCTTATTTTTAGCCAAGTAGGGACCTTTACGGATTGTGAATTTACAAGGTTGTTTACTCTTCTTGCAGCTGGCAATATTTATGTGATGCTTTACTATTACTAGAAACAAATGACCTATGGTGACATATTTTCATACACCATGCCAAACCTTTAGTTGTTCTTGGTAGTTCTATTTATACTATAGTTACTTTAAATTTTTTTGTTATTTATTAATAATTATTTAAATATATTTAGTTGTTCTATTTATACTATGGTTATTTTAAATTTTTTAGTTATTTAATTGCTTTACGTCAACAAAAAGTAATTTTAGCAGCGTCAACATAAACTTCTGTTTTGCTTTAATTATATTTTATACTTTACACCCATTATTATTTTGTTCTCTAAAGCCTTACATAGCAACTGATATTTAAGACAAAACTATACCCTTTTTCCTTTTTAACTTGGTAGACATGGTAGATAGTATTATTCCCTTTTATATTAATTAATATTTATTCTGTTGTCTGCCACAGCCTTTGTAGTATTCGTCTCTAGTACTGTTTTTGTGATTTCGGATAATTTACTAGGATATGGGTAAATGCGGTTGCTGTTTGACAATATTTTAAATAACGGGCGAATGTTTTTGTTTTGTATGCCATGACATTTTGTGTCATTGTTAACTTTCACGTACGTTATCGTTTGAATACTCACTCATCATTAGTAGACAACTTTCTATGTAAATATTGCTTATTGTAATATTGTGCCAAGTATTTAGAAGATATAATATTGTGCATATTGAGATGAATTATAATTGGTATCTCTCATAATTAGTTGTCTCATTAGTGAATTAATAAAGTATCGCAAGCTGACCAAGGAGCATCCATACTACTGGTCGTGAACTAACTTTTAAAAGTTAAAACAATTTTATTTCTATAACTATTAATTTTTATGATTACACTATTCTAAGTACGAGATCCGTCATTGTTCTTGTTACGTTGTGTTAGATTTTTAGTATTAGAAAATTTTTATCAAAAATTAGTTGCCCTATTTGTATATTATCTTCCTTTAATAACTAATTATGCCTTTTAGTTAAAAAATGTGACAAAGTATAAATAATTATATCAATAAAGCTTCTATAAATCTTGTAACGTTATCGTGGTTTTTTTAAACAAATCAATTGACACAAACTTTGGCGAATATTTACAGTTACATAAAACCAATGTAATTAGTTTCTGTTAAGGGTAATCACCGATCTAGTCTACAGTAACGTGATAAAATTTAATAGTGATAAACAATATTTTAACTTTTAAAATTAGTTCAAGGCTATCAGCATGATATTGCCGACAAAAAATAACCCTGAAACTCTTTACAGTTGTCTAGTTATAATTAATACACTATTAAGCTAACTAATTATAAGAAACACTAATGTTACAATATATCAATAATAAGTATTTACATATAAACTTGAATAATAAGTATTCAAATAATAAAATGTTTCAAAACAAAATTGATATTTATTGAAATCAATATCAATTTTAAAAATTAAAATAAAACATGTAATTAAGTAATAACGGCAGCTCATTTACTATTGAAAAAAGTGCCAACAAAAACAACACAAGCAGCAGCATTTTAAAGCACCTATCTATCTTCCTATATAGTTTTTTTTTTTTTATTATTACGTAATTATTTAGCAATCAGAACAAGGTTACATTCTATAAGCTAAATGGTTAACAATCATTATAGATACTAACGATAAGAATAACATGATGAGGCTTGCATCCTACGATACAACCTACGTAATTACAGTTTTGTACTTCGAGAGTATTAGAGTTTAATAGATATTAGGAATACACTACACACACACACGAGTTTGTTGGCCATACCACGACACTCACACTAGGTTTATTGGCCATAGTTTCTTTAGTCTTTGGTTGACCCTGGGTTCCAGCATCTGCTCCAGTAAGGGGTTTGAGTGAGTTTCTAGGGTTGCATGGTACTTGATAGCTCTCTCCTGGATTACTTCCTGGACCGTTGGGAGATGTAAGTCCATATGCAGCGTGTTGTTGGATACATACCACGGCGCATTTGTAATCTGACGTAATATTTTTGATTGAGTACGTTGGATTAATGCGATGTTTGATTTGGATGCACAGCCCCATAACTCTACTCCATACATCCAGATTGGTTTTATAACAGTCTTATAGATTAGGGTTTTGTTTGCAAGCGATAATTTTGAATGTCTTCCAATTAGCCAGTTGAGTTCCTTTACTTTTAGATCTATTTGTTTTTTTCTTCTTGAGGTGTTCCTTCCAATTTAGCTTATGATCTAGGTGTAAGCCTAGATATTTTTCCGTTTCCAGTTGTGGTATTTGTGCATTATTTATTACGACTGGTGGGCATATCTGTTTTTGAGCGTAAATGTTCTGTGTACCGACTTGTTTTCGTTAACTTTGATTTTCCATCTGTGTAACCATTGTTGAAGAGTACTAAGTGGTTTTGTAGGTTGGCCGATGCAGTTGCAGGATTTTCATGTCTGGACAGTATAGCAGTGTCGTCTGCGAATGTTCCTATTGTTATATATTGTGTCGTTGGTAGATCCGATGTATATAGGACATAGAGCAAAGGCCCCAGAACACTGCCTTGTGGAACGCCTGAGTTGATAGGGTGGTAGTCTGATGTTACTTCATTAATTTTATCTGAAATGTTCTATCGCTTAGATATGATTTTAGTAAATTATAGTATGCCAAAGGAACGTTTGCTTAATTTTGAAAAGTAATCCGGGTGCCACACTTTGTCAAATGCTTGACTAATGTCGAGAAAGACAGCTGAACAGTACTCTTTGTTTTCTAGTGCTTTATTTATGGTTTGTGTAATGCGGTGTACTTGTTGCACGGTAGAATGAGCCTGTCGAAACCCAAACTGATGAGAAGGTATCCAATGTTGGGGCAGTAAGTCTTCATTAATTCGACGAAGTATGAGTTTTTCTAACAGCTTTGAGTCACCGGAGGAGGCTGATAGGTCGATAGGATGTAACGTCGGTTGGTTCTTTTCCGGTTTTCCGACCATTATGATTTGTGCAGCCTTAAAGCATTTTGGCCAATATCCTAGCCTCAGGATTGCATTGTAAATATAAGTTAAGAGCACTAGGCCCTTTTTTGGGAGTTCACGCAGCATTTTGGCAGTTATCAGATCAGTTCCTGGGGTCTTCTTGAGGTTTAGCAGATTTATTTCAGATTTTATTTCGTTTGGGGTAAAGGGTTTAATTTCATGACGTATGTCAGGAGGGATGGAAAGACTTCGCTCTACTTCTTGGTCTGGTGCGCTATCAAGTGGTTGAAAGACTGAGGATAGATGTTCAGCGAAGAGTCTGACTTTGTCTCTATCGCTTTTTGCCCAAGGTTCGGTGTTGCTTTTTCTAATTGGTGGTATTTTGAATTTTGGTTTCTAGCTTGTTTGATGGGTTTCAGATAGAATCATCAGTTCGATTTAATTGAGATACATAGAGCTCAAATTTCTCATTTCTGATTTCTTTGAGTTTTGTTTTTAATTTATTGGTCATATGGTTGTAGGCGTTTTTGGCAGCAGGTGTATGATTTCGTTGCCAGTTAGCTCTAGCACGACGTTTTTCTGCGACCATTCGTTTAATTTCTAGTGGTATGTCAATGTTTAGTTGCTTTTGTGAAATGGTTGGTGTAGCTTGTTGCGCAGCTTGCTGGAGTTTTGTTATGAGTTCTTCAGTAGCTGTTTCAATTTCTTCGCATTCCTTGAGTCGAATGTTTAATTTTATGGTTTCGCTTAGAATATTACGATATGTAGCCCAGTCCGTTCTAGAGTTGTGTAATCTGGTTGTGAGCTTCTTGTTTACTATAGATGCCCCAATTGTTAGTATGATAGGAGAATGATCGGAAGTTAGGTCATAACTGGGTATTACAGTAGTATATGCCTGATTGATTCCATTTACGACGAAGAAGTCTAGTAGGTCTGGTAACTTGTTTGCGTCAGTGGGCCAATAGGTTGGTGTTCCTGTTGATATAAATGAGTATTTTTTGTCCTCGATTGACTTAAGGAGTTCTCTACCTTTCGTTGTTGTTAGGCGTGAGCCCCATCTAGTATGTTTACTGTTGTAGTCCCCTCCCGCTACGAATTTGTGACTTAGTGTTAGAAAGAATTTGTCAAAATCTGCTTTTTTGATATTATGTCGGGGTGGGCAATAAACTGCAGCAAGTGTCAATTCATATGGCAATGTTTGTACCTTGATTTTAGTGGCTTGGATAAAGTCTTCCTGATATTTTATTTCTTCATGGTGTTGAATTGTTTGCTTGACAAGAATGGCTGTACCTCCATGGGCAGTACCGTCTGGGTGATTGGTATGATAGAGTTCATAATGAGGTATTTTGAAGTAAGTCTGTTGTGTGAAGTGTGTTTCACTTATTAGCAGTACATCTATGTGGTTATGTAATAAGAACAATTTTATTTCTTCTTTATGTTGCGTTAGGCCATTAGCGTTTCACAGAGCTACTCTGAGAAACTTACCCATAATTAGGCTAGTTTATTTATTAGCGTGTTAAGCATGTTTAGAATCATGCTATTTTGTTGAATGAGTTGATTAAACATGGCTTTGAATTCAGTTAAAAACTGAGGGAGAGCGTTGTTTAACATTTGTGTTGACTCATTGTAATTGTTTAGGGGGTTGGAGTTGTTGGTTACTGCATTAGCGTAAGATTTATGATGTTGACTAAGATTCAGTGACTCTGTTTGCACTGCGGTGTTTGCATTATTGGTTTGTGGATTGGGGATAACATTTATTTTTGATAGTTGTGGTGCGAAGATTCTAGTCTTGCTTTGTGGATTATTTCTACGAATTAGTTGTTGATAATGATCACAACCTTTATAGTTGGCTGGGTGGTCTCGCCCGCATAATGCGCAGCTAGCTGGGGTGTCTTTGCTTTTTTTGCAGTTGATTGTATTATGTGCTCCACCGCATTTGACGCATACGAAGGGCCTGTTGCAATACGTCTTGGTGTGGCTGCTGGCTCTATGTCAATGAAGAACATGTTTAAGGGTTCTTTGGTTATTCTATGCTTCGCATTTATAATATTTCTAACTTTATGTCCTTTATTTTCTAATTCTTCTGAAATGTCATTTGTGTTCATTGAGTGATGAATGTGTTTGATAACAATTCGGTATGCTCGTTCCGTCTTTAATTGATATGTGTGGTGTATTATGTTTTGTTCCTTGAAGTATTTTGTTAATTTTCTGTATCCATCAACTGTATTACAGTTAATTTTAATTGTATTATTGGCTAAGCTCTTTGTACTATATTGTTCATCTTCTAAATGATCGCGTATTTGGGTGAGCATGTTTGGAAAATTACTACTCCATACACAAAAATCGGAGGAGGTTTGGGTATTTTGGCTGATTCTGTAGTGATGCTGTTGGTAGTGTTGCTTTGTGGAGTGTCATCTATTGTATTTGTTAATACGCTATACTTGTTGGAGGTTTGTGTAACAATTTCGTCACCATTTTGTTGTGCGTTCGTCCTTATTTTTCTGCGTTTCATAGCCTTAACAGTTTGCCAAGCGTTTTCTTTCGATGTTGTAGGGTTTCCATTTCATCGTCGCTAGTTGAAAACATTCTAACAAGTTGTTGGGGATTATTAGTTGGATAGGCTCCTTGAGGCTGATAAGTGATTAATTGTTCTTGATTTGGAGGAATAATTACTGGGCCCTGATGATAATTGAAGTGATTGTGTGTTGTATGGTGCAGGAGTTTGACTGTATATGAAACTTTGAGTTTGATACGTATTTGGAATTTGTAACTTTTGGGCACTTAATTGAAGTTGACACTGTATATTTGGTGAATATGGTTGGTTATATATGTAATTAAAGCCAGGTCCATTGCCTGCTGGAAGCATTTTGGTAATTTAAAAAGAAAGATTACCTAGCTGGATGTTTACTTTCACTAGGAGGTTTTTAAAAGTGAAACAGTTGTTATCACTTGAGTTAAACGTTGAAATTAAATTAATAAATATATAAATTTGCCTGACCTTAAGCAAGGCTACGGCTGCGGCTCCGCCGTTGTGATAGCTCAGGTATAGCTCGGGACGCACGTTCGGTCTGCTTGAAGGCACTTAAGCGAGGCTCTTCCTATATAGTGTAGTCAATTTGCTCGAAATCACAAAAATGCAAAACATCACAAAATATGAACACTACTAAAAGCATGACAACAGTATTATAAAATTTTACTGAAGAAAGCTAGTACCTACTTTCTGCTATGAACAAAATAATAATACTTGCAATTGTAATAAAATATATTGTTGCGGTCTAATAAAATCTGATTAAGGTTTTATTGCCACAAATATTTAATAATTACCACGTGACTGAAGCTAAATTTCTTATATTCTTCCTGTGAACACTAGCTAGATTATCAACAAGGTGAAAGCCCACTGAAAGATAAAAAATGTAACAAGTTAGTTACAATACACTATATATTTAGATCAACTAACAAATCGAGCTACTATGTAGCTAAATAAAAAATCCAACAACTATCAAAATACATTGTGCGAAATAGAAATTTCTGAAGCAAGATCTGGACCGATTTCAATTTGTCGATCTAATGTTTTAAACAACCTAACATTTATTAGTGCTAGAAAAAAGTATTTGGCAATTATCGGTCTGCAAATAACAGATAATTCAAAGACCTCGACGATTAGTTTTATTCTCATTCAAAAATCAAGCGAACGGATTTATTAAAATTGCATAAAATGAGTTGAAATAAAATTTGTTTTTTTGTGAGAATTATAGAAGAGTTCGATAACATTATCCTATAAATTAAACAAACAAAAAATTTTTAATCTAAAAGCTATTTATAACTACTAGACATAAAACTATTTAATTGATCTCAAAAAGAAACTTAAATGAGTATTATAGTCTAGATGCCCGTTTTCAAGGCGATTTTTGGGAATTAATTGTATAAAAACGGTTAAACATACTGATCTCAAGTTTTGTATTCATATTTATTCATATTTAAAGTAACACCTAAAATTATATCGCTTTTAATAGCAAATTGTGCGAGATATACATAAACACACAGGTCATGTCGCAAAATTTCGTTTCTATCTGGCGCGGCGTAGTGATTGCCGCCGTCCTCGTCATAAATAAACGATTTTTTTAATTTTATTCTGTAGACGTGTGGTTATTTTAGAACCTCTAATACTTAATTTTAAAAAAACTGTCAAAATGGCGCCGCTTGAAAGAATATATTCCGATTTTTACTAAAAAATTTCACTTATCACGGTCCGAAAAAAATAGTAATTTGTAAACAGATATTATATAAAAGTTAGGGGTTACAACGATAGCCGAATATGTAGACTATATGTTTAAAAAATTAGAAGTCAATCGGCCCAGTAGTTTGTGATAAAAATACACGCCCGACCTGAGAAATGTCGTTTCGAGAAAAACTCGTTTAAGGTTTCTTCTACTGACTCTGGATTTCTTCGAATTACCAAGCCTTAGTACGTACTTAATTCATTTATAATAACATCTGTCAATTTCCCTGTTTCTTTTCCATCGAAGCCTTTGTTGTTTTTTTTTGGCATTGCATAGTCTCGTACCCATACGCATTCTTTTTTTTTCAACGACACAATTTTCACCATATACCATAGCTTCAAAAACAGATTTAAAGCTAAACCTTTAAATTTATATTAATTTGACGAATGTTATTGTAATATTTTAAGGACACATTCTCAAGACCCTAAACTCTAAGAAAATGCCAAATAAAATAATCGATTTTTTTGACCGCCTAGACTACAGTCTTAACTATGTATTTCTCGGAAAGATTCTTTTAGAAAGCAAAAAGCAAATGTTGGTATTTAAGTCAACTACCAATTAAGGGGAAAATGGGACACTTAATTTTCCAAAATTTTAAGATACTTGTTCAAAAGAAAGTAATAAATGGTTGTTAGCGCATAGTTAGTGCATTACCCAAATTTTAAATTCTAGAAACGAGTAAATAACAAAGAGAAAAACTCCGTCAATTAGATTCTATAATAAAAAATAGAAAATTTTTAATAGTATTAGTTTTTCTAAAAATAAAAACAGATATCTACAATTATAAACATGCCAATGAAGAAGAAAAAAACAATAACTTTTTAACAATCTTACCAACTATAAACTATATAAAAAGTCCAGTGGATTACAACACACCGAAATTGTCACAATAATTTTCTCAGATATTTTTTTTATCCTTTTCGGCCTATAGCTGTTGATTTGATATTTGATAAGTTCTGATCGATGAATTACCACCGTAGTTAATAGACTCCTTAGTATGCAGTAACTTACTTATTTTCCGTTAACATTAGAAAATTGCTTATTAATTTGTAAAGATTCTGCACTACTAGTGAAATTTTAAAAATTAAACCCTTAGAAATTATAATACAAACAGCTTCAGCTTGTTAATAGAAGAAAAAGTAAACAATTTTTTCTCTAACGTCTGAACGATGACAATGATCCATCTGAAAAGCTAATAAAAATACTTTTTTTGGTTCAAACTAACATTCGTTGTGATTGTTTATTAGTCAGTTTTATTTCTTTTATAAATTATTGCGTAATATAGTGTACCTTTTAGATTCCTTTGTATAGACCAACGAATAGTTTAGATTTGAACAAACAGTTTTTCCAGAGATTATTTTTTTTATGGCTAGAAAACTGTAAAACAATCTATAATGTAATCATACTAGTGACGAAAAAATTATGGTTATGCTCATTTTATAGCATTTCTGAAAAATTACTGTTTTGTTTGTTTGTTCGTTTTATTTCATCAATGTATACATTTTCAGATAAAACCGCTTATTCTATTATACATTTCTGAACAAACTGCTAGAATTTGTTTATAGCGTCATAGATACATATGGTTCAGTTTTCCAAAAATTTTATTAAAGCGAAGTATTTTAGGGTAAATATAAATTTTTGAAAACCACTTGGAGTTTAAAATTTACTTTCTGGTTCAAATTAAAAGACTTATCTTTATATACATAATTCAACTGTACGTGTGTATGTCACTGAACTCCTTCTAAACGGCTGGACCGATTTGAATGAATTTTTTTGTATGGGGCCTGGATGGTTTAGATTCCCAAATCAGCCCGAGTCTCACCGCTCACCAGTAAATTTTTCTGGCATGGGTAACGATGTTTACAATTTTAAAATCCTTGGTTAAACCTGGGATCCTGCTGACGATTACTTTTCTTTAACAACAGTTGCTGTAGAAGATAAATGCACAGAGCACACGATTCTATCGCTAGTTGTCCGCTTATTCGACGTACTTGGCAGTTGTGCTGTACGCCAAAATTCTTATTAAGGAACTATGGCTAGCTAAAATAGACTGGGATGAGGTTCCTCCGGAATCCATCATCAGTCGCTTTTCAGCTTTGCACGCGATTTTTCCGCACTCTCTTCTCTAAAAATTCCGCGCCATATTGGCATTGCGGGAAAATCCGTAGTGAACATCGTAGCCTTTTGTGACGCGAGCTTCAGTGGTTACGGTTGTTGTGTTTATTTACACATCAGTGATCCTGAAGGTAATATCACCGTCAAAGGTTTCTCCAGTTAAAATAACAACGCTACCTCGATTAGAACTTGTCGCCGCTTTGCTGTTGTCTAAGCTTTCCGCTCGTTTACCTACTACAGGTGTTTACGCCTTCTCGGATTCTACAATAGCGCTTTCGTGGATCCACTCATCGCCACATAGGTGGTCTATTTTTGTCGCAATCGTATTGCTAAAATACACGATAATTTACCTGCCGCTTGCTTTAATCATGTGTCCGGGAAAGAGAATCACAGCGATTGCCTTTCACGCGGCATGCTGTCTTCTGATTTAATTAAACACTCGCTGTGGTGGAATGGCCCTGCTTGGCTTCATCAGTCTAATACCGAATGGCATTTAAAATTCATTCCAACTGAGTTTGAAACTCTACCGGAGTTCAAATCGAAGGCGTTTGTTGTTAAAGCCGCGAATTTCGAACCACGTGTTTTTGACTCTATAGTCACCCGTGTTTGTTCGTGGAATAAACTGTTGCGCATATTCATGTACATTCTCAAATTTGCGAGCAAAAAACGTAATGGTGGTCAATCTGTTAAAGATATTCAAATCGCTGAAAATTTTGTTATTCGAATAGTTCAGAATATTCACTTTTCTAACTAATTGAATTTAATTAAAGCCGGAGAACTTCCGTCTAAGAAGTTGCGCAGTTTGTCTGTCTTCATCGATGACTACGGAATGTTACGCATCGGGGGCAGACTGTCCCATTCGGGCCTGCCTTACGAGGCCAAGCATCCCGCGCTGTTACCTAAACGTGACCGCGTAGTTGACTTAATTATTGATCACTACCACAATACTTACTGCCACACGGGCCCCGGGCTATTGATGTCTATTATAAGACAGCGGTTTTGGATATTGGACGGTAGAACAGTCATTCGGTCCCGCTGCCGCAAATGCAATACTTGTTTCCGTTTAAATCCTGCACATCCAACACCTAAAATGGCTGAACTGCCACGATATCGTGTCCGCGACGCTAAAGCATTTGTACATACCGGAGTAGACTTTGCCGGGCCTGTCGCTTATATACCTACTCGCCGTAGGGGTCAACGCTCTCAGAAAGTTTACATATGTTTGTCTGTATGGTTACTGAAGCCATACATATCGAACTTGTATCAGAACTTACATCCGATGCGTTTCTTTCCTCCTTCAAAAGGTTTATTTTCCGCCGCGGTCCAGTGTCTGTTATATACTCAGACAATGGCACCAATTTTGTCGGAGCTAAGGAACAGCTAGGCGAAATTTATTCTTTTTTGTTAAACTCCACTGTCCAATCTGATATTAAAAAGGAGCTTCTTAAAACACGCATTGAGTGGACAATGATTCCGCCACGCGCCCCACACTTCGGAGGCGTTTGTGTCGAGTCATGGGCAAGCAGTTGCTCACTTATGAGGAACTTTTGACCGTGCTAGTGCAAGTGGAAGGTATTTTAAATTTTCGACCACTTAGTGTTTTATCATCAGATCCGCATCCGGATGTGCTCACTCCGGAGCATTTCTTAATGTCCAGTCCCCTCAAGTATTTACCTTCTTCTGAACTGACAGAAGAAAGCTTGAACTTAACAAACGGAAAAAGGCTTTTAGATCAGCTTGTGTTGTCTTATTGGAAAAAATGGCGAGTTGAATACTTGCACACGCTGCAAGTTCGGCAGAAGTGGGGATCACCCGATCGCCCAATAGAGATCGGTACTGTTGTTCTCTTGGGTCAAGATAATGTACCTCCTTTAACCTGGCCACTAGGCGTTATAAAAGAGACTTTTCCCGGATCGGATGGTGTAATCAGAGTAGCTTCAGTAAAAACCGGGTCAGGTACATACAAACGTCCTGTCACCAAGCTATATCCTTTGCCAACCCAATAAACAATATTTTAGCTGACTCATGTATATATAGAAAGTTTAATAGGGCACTTATATAGTTTGTTACGATATAAATCTAACCGCAATTTAACGCACCTGAAGTATAATAGTTAATTTCAGGAATTTAATGACAATATAGTTTCAAACCGCTGTTAATAGCTCCTTGATAAGGTATTAATTTTTTTGAAAGCTCAGGACCTTTCAAGGCGGGGAGTATGGTGTGGCGGCCTTTTCGCCCTTAAACCGCTGGTATATCGCGGCGGTATGCTGGGGGCTTTGATATCTGCCGCTACGTTTTGTCATCGCATACAAAGCGGCATATGGGCTTTTGCTCAGCCGACAAGTCTGCATACGCCGTCGGCGGCACCCTTTGATATGAAAGGTGCTGTCGAATTAAAATTTCCCGCAAAAGACCTACCGCTAAGCCAGGCGCGAAGTCCGGCGATATACGCACACCGCAGCGCTGCCAATTCGGTCGTGTTTTAACAACCCGCAATTCGCACACCGCATCGCGGCCAATTCGGTCGTGTTTTAACATCCCGCAACATACACGAAGACATCCCAACAAGGTGGCCACCGTGAAATCATCGCCGCCGAAGCCGAAGCCGATTCAGGTGAGTGATTTGGCTTTACTTTCGGTTGATATCGGTAGCCGCCCCCATCCGCTTTCGCGCTGGCCGTTTAAGGGACGATTTGGGCCTTATCGTTTTAAGTTTCAAAACGGGCCGTACTTAGTTTCCCACACTGCACCACGAGGGCACGGCTATTTACACGCCTGCCTCTCCAATAACTCAATATAGAGCAAGATTCCTTCAAATCATCTCTAATGAGATTGTCAGACTTATATACTGACCGGTACAATCTAAATGTGTGCAGATAATTCTTGTCTTTAATTCTGGCAAAACTGCCAGTGAAATAACTTTCTACCATCTTATTAGTCTGATTTTTATACAGCTCAAGTTGCTGTTTGATATATATACATAATTTAAAATGTATTTTAAAACAAAAAAAATTTATACTTGTGTTCTCCCTACAACAGATCAAGCAGAAATAAGTAAGTAAACAATCGAAATAAATGAAAGCAAATCAACACCTTACATTTACGACCAAACTCCTAATATGCTTATCTGACACCCTTAATAATAATCACAGCTCCAAATCAAATGGAGTTAAATATCTAGAATCGTATATTATAAAAGGTAAAAAAATAGATTTGTAGCTGATAAAAATATATTGACTTATCAAAATAAACTACTAATCTAATTAACAAAATCTTATTGTATAAAACTATTATTTAAAATCTGATATTGAAATCGTTTAATTTTCAGTCTACAACCATTCGTGATATAACAACCACTCAGTAGTATTTGAAAAACCAAATACCCCACTCAAACATCAAAATTCTATATGTAAGGAAACTAATTAATCAGTATGCCATTAAACACCAAGAATACTTAAAGCTCCATCCCAACAAATATGTTGTATCTCTGAAAAAATCTTTAACTTAGATGACTCAAGAGGACGTGGCCAAAAGACCTGTTAAATTAATAGCTAGCCGACTTTAATAGGAGTAGTTGTCACTAAATATTGCAATAGATGTTGATGTTCTTGTTTGATTCCTTTTATACAAATGGAAAATGTTACTAGTATGACATAATTAATATTTGTTATTATCACAGACAATGTGGTTTTGTATTTTATGATTTTACAATTTTTTATTATAAATCTCTGAAAATGTATCTCCTTACCAAAATAAGTGCAATCGTAAATTTGCGTAGCACTTTTGTGTTAGAATTGCATTAGATATCATTTACCAATATCCTAAGCTACATTTGCGAAAGTAGTGCTGTGATATCTATTGCACCATTGCTGTTCTCTAAATATATTTTCCAGTAATTGCAAAATGAAGCAAATTATTAACATATTTATTTTTAACTAAGTTATCATTTAAGCCACTTGTGTTTTCGTCAGAAAAGGTTACTAAATAAGATAATTTTTTAAAGGACAAGCGATCCTCAATTATTTCAAAATTCTTATGCATAAACATTTGTTTACATGATACCTGTATGCTGCGCATATTTAATGGAAATTTCAGATTAACAATAATTAGCAAATAAAATTAAGTTAGGGTTAAGTTGTCTTATTTGTAGAGAAATAACTCTAACTAAAGTCAAACTAAAAAAAATAACACAAAAAATCTGTTTCATTGACACCTTTAAATAAATCTTAAATTATTGTTATACAGGCGACTTAAGCATTTAAACTTTATATCACAAGCATTACTTCCTGTAGAAGTTTTTCTTTAAAAAGTATAATTTAGAACTATTTCATTAAAGCTTTTAAGTTAATGCCGAGGGAAACACCTCCATAACCGTACTTTTGATATACCTATTTTAGCACCGTACGGTGTGTACCACACTACCTAAAATGGTTTTAAGTGATTGCACATAGTAAAACCTACATCACGTTCACGCGTGTAGCATGAGGGGCTATTAAATCATGATTTTAAATAACACCGAATTTTGTGCGTATAATCAAGTACCCTACGTCAGAGCCCCCGAAGATAACTTTAAGAATATTGCAACGCAATTGCGCAACAGTACGATATCAATGCTGCTTTGACGTATTAGATATACAGCGCAAAACTACAAAAAACAAAAGATTTTAAGTAGCAAAGATGCTTGCACGAAGAAAATTAAAAAAATCTTAATCCAGTGCTTAATAAGTTAACAATTTTTATAAGAGATACAAATGTTATAGAAATAAATATAAAGAAGAAGTAAAGTAGTAACTATAGGCACAAAAAGCAAGACTTTCTTTGTTCAGTATATATCTATGACGACAAATATTAAATGTTAACATTATATGACCAAAATTATATGGACACTTACTGTTGTAGAATCAGAGTCTTATGTGGCATATATTTACAGGAAGTCGGTCCACCTTTAGCATCAACCATAGCCTGAATTCGTCCGGAAAGACTTATATCAGAATTTGATATATGTTTGACCACTTTGATTTGGGGCCCTGTGAAGTCTAGTTTAGTTTTTTAACGCCAGCCTTTTTAAAGCACAGCAGAATAACCTACATTATGTGGACAGGGCAGTTAACCTGTTGCCAAAGAATTAAAAGCAAATAGTTGTTAAGAATTTCAGTGTTTATCCTAAAAGATTTAGGCCTAACCATAAAAAACAGCTCCAAACAATAATTTTTTCGCCATCAAACTTAGCTGTTGGTACATTACACTCAGATAAGAAGAGTTTTTCGGATTGCAAAATTTGTCTCTATAGAACTTATTTCCATCATTTTATAGTTTAATGGTGGTGAGCTGTAAGCCATTGCAAAGGACAATTAGTATTGACCGTGTTTATGATGAACTTGTGAGCTTCAGGTCCGGGCGAACAAACTAATGCAATAAAATATGCAAAAATGCAAAGAACACCGAAGAACTATAAATAGAAATAGCGTACTATGACTTTTAGAGGTAAAAAAGATTTTATTTGGATGGTCCGCATTACTTTCATATCATAACAAAAGAGAAAAACCGCTACATCGCTATAGTAAATAAGACGATGTTATAATATGGGAAGCCATCCTCTTTAAAGCACATGTACATCTTAAATTTTAAGTGGAGGGCAAAATGTAAAAAATACCTCAACAGAAGATCAAAGATACAAAATGAGTTTTTAGAATAATACTGTAACATTAGTTGGAAAAGCAAAATGTCAAAGTCTTGAAACGATTAATTTTTTCACCCGGCTTGAATGTAATCGAAAATGTTTGTGTTTGCCTTTCTAGAACGGTTTAAGGCAATAACGGACAATACGAAAATGTAAATAATTTCGACTGCTGCTAAAAATTTTAACACAATAGTCTACGGGATTAGCTAAATTCTCTTTATTAGTTACTACCTGGCGGAATAAGTAAGTGATTAATAAAGACGCTTTGAAAATACAGGGTGTTAAAAAATTATTTAATATAAAAAATCATAACTATTCAGTTTTTAATCCGTTTTGATCGAACAATGTACTGTTAGAAAGAGGGAATTCTTAAGTTTCATGCGGTAGGTAGCACCAGCGCGATTTGTTCAACTGCCACTTCAGTGCTTGTCAAGATGGGGACGGAACAACAGAAATCATTTGGTGTTCTACGCTTTGCAAAGTCCATAACAACTGTTAACTGTGATTTTCGGCGACAATATGGTGTTGAACTTCCTACCTCTCAAAGCGATGGTATAGACAATTTTAAGACACAGATTGCCTGTTTAAAGAAAAATTTAGTGGTCATCCATGTGTGTCAGACAAATATGTAGTCCACACGTAGTCCGCAAAAATCCACTTGGCGTGCCGGTAGAAAACTAAGCATTTTCTCAACGTTTGTTTGGCGTGTTTTGTAGCAACGTTCGATTATAACCCCGTGCATGATTTAATTATGCAAGCTCTTCATGCAGGTGACAAACAATGATGTGTGGAGTTGTGTGAATTTATCTTCGACCAGGTGGCAGAATATAACAATTTTTTAACACGCTTAGTGTTTTCTGACGACGCTACTTTTTATTTCATTGGTAAGGTAAATCTCCATAATGTTAGAATATGGGTTACGGAGTAGCCACATCAAATTGTACAATATGAGAGAAACTCTCCTAAACTTAATGTTTTTTTGCGCAATTTCTCGGAAAAACGTGTATGATCTCTTTTTCTTTTTAAACAACCCTGTTACGGGAATCACAGCAGCCGTGGCTGCAGTGGATCCAAATTCTGCTCGCAAAAGTTTGAGATAAATTTGGCTACCGTATGGACATATGCCGTGCATCCCAAGGGAGGGTATTAAGAACCTATAATTTGGTATCTAAAAAAACTTTAAGATTAACCCTGTAATATAAAATTAAGCTTTTAAACTGTATATTTGTAAGTGCAATTTAATTGGTAAAATTACGATTACTTTACTTCAA
The DNA here is from genome assembly GCA_036346155.1 of Sinelater perroti. Lineage (NCBI taxonomy): Eukaryota > Metazoa > Arthropoda > Insecta > Coleoptera > Elateridae > Sinelater > Sinelater perroti. The sequence goes on along the minus strand of JARFIY010000025.1, from coordinate 697,964 downwards.
ACCCGTTTGAACTGCAGATAGACAGAATAAATTGCAGTAAGTACTTTTTACACGATTTTTTTTTAATTTTAATTACTTAACACTGGTAATTCAACTTTTTATATTTTCAAAACCATTACACACGCAGTCACATATACATAAGCTTTATTATTTTATAACTACCGTCCCCGTAAGTAAACAACATTGAACAAGAATATTTTACATAGTATTTATTTTATCTTATTTAAAATTTTAAGATTTGCCATTAAATTAGGGTGCAATTTTAAACAAAAAAGTAAATTAAATATCATGTACAGTATAACATAGAAAATTTAAATAGTGCAGATAACAATCTATACCATTTAAGTTTCTTATGAAAACAGGCGATCAGTTACGATTACGCGAATTAAAATTTTACCACTGTTTAAACCCAATAATGTGCAAGTAAGCCTGCGACTCGTGCAAACATTTGAAACAAGTGGTATCCTTATTGACATAGCAAAGGTTAGCTATTAACGCAATGATTGTTCAGATGACAATATTGATTGAGTGTACATGAAAAACCAAGCACGTCAATTCTTTGCCAATCACAGCAATTGAATCTTTCATAGGTTACTAGGCAACGCATTATAATAGATTTGTATTTATAAACGTATAATATTCAATTGTATCAAAAACTTACATTCATTTGTAAACTGGATTTTAAGGAACACAGAAAATTTATTTTCGGAAAAAACCTATATTAAGCGATAAAAGTTATTTCTCTTTAAATAAGTTTATAAATCTCCAAAATTGTTGCATCTGGGGTAGTAATTATATATGTCTTATTTACGAAAAACCTAGGCATCTACAAAAATGCACTATTGGGTGTAGATTGTTAGCTGGAGAAGTCCATGGTCCGTAATTCTTTGAGGTCGAAACTGGCAAGCCTGTAACTGTTAATGGTGTACACTAGAGGGTAGATGATAAATAACTTTTTTTTAATTAAACCAACGATTTTAAGTTGTATGACACGTAGTTTCAGCAAGAGCTACATGTCACACAATACGTAAAACACTTACGTTACTTCAAACAAATTTTCTAGTCGTGTTATCTCTGAGAGGTTACATTGATCAGCCACCGCGGTTTCATGATTAGCCGTACTAATTTTTTTCTCTGAGGTCTTTAAAGAAAAGAGTTTATGTTATCAAACCTGTTACGATTCCAGAGCTAAAAAGAACATCAGATGTGTAATTGCTGAAGTCGGACCACAATCATGGGAAAGCATTATAGACACTTTTGATAAAAGTATGATTGCATGTCGTTGGATTCGTGAAGGGTATTATGCCAACATGGTATATCATACCAAGTCGATACTTTACAGTAATATCAACAAAATTCGGATTATTCTAATATTTTGTGTTTTATTCAAAAAAGAGACATTTCAAAGTTTAATTTCATTCACCTTATATAAATAATAAGTTAAGTATAAAAATTTAATAGTAGATAGGTAATAAAATAAAAATGTGTTTTTAGAAGATTTAAAAAAGACAACCTATAAAGAATTTTTTTGGAACCATCATTTGTTCTTAAAGCATTTTGGTACTTAAAATAATAATCGTCATTTAAATTTTCCTCTAATAAAAACTAAAATCAGTGATTTATTTTGTACAATACTAGAAATAGTATCTTCTTCTTAAAGTGCCTTATTCATTATTGAATGTTGGCAACAATCGAGGCAAAATTTTGTCTATCTTTAGTGTCTCTTATCAACTCATGTGTACTCATGTGGGCCCAATCTCTAATGTTCTTAAGCCAGGAGCATCTCCTGCGACCTCGCCCTATTTTGCCTTCAACTTTTCCTTCCATAATGAGCTGCAATGTATTGTATTTGTCATTCCGATATAAATGTCCAAAATAAGCTGTTTTTCTTTTTTTAATAGTTAATAGGAGTTCATTTCTTCTATTCATTCGTCTCAGAACCTCTTCGTTTGTGATATGCTCTGTCCAAGATATACGTAGCATTCTTCTAAACACCCAGTACTCAAAAGCTTGTATTCTCTTTTCTGTATTAGCCTTGAGGGTCCACGCTTCAGCACCATATAATAGTATTGAGTATATGTAGCACTGTACAAATCTGTATCTGGTTGTAAGACGAAGACTGCGGTTGGTAAGTAGTTTTTTGAGTTTTTGGAATGCTGATCTTGCTGTTTCTATTCTTATTTTTATTTCCGTTTCTGGGTCTCCATTTTCTGTCAGCCAGCTTCCCAGGTATTTGAATTTTTGTACTTTCTCTATTTGTCGATTATATATTATGAGTTGTGTTTGTGCTATTGGTGTTTTGCTGAAAATCATGTATTTTGTCTTTTTAGTATTTATCTTTAACCCTATTGCGTCTCCTTCACGGCTTACTGCATCCATCAGCCGTTGTAGTCCTTCTAGGCTATCCGAGATTATTGCGGTGTCGTCAGCGTACCTTATATTATTAAAAAGTTTACCGTTTATTTTTATTCCGTCTTCGGAGTTTTCTAGGGCTTTGACAAAAACTGTCTCTGAATAAATATTAAATAATAGTGGTGAGAGGATGCAACCTTGCCTCACTCCTCTTTTAATTGAGATAGCTTCCGTATTTTCATTATCTGTTCTCACTGTGGCGTTTTGGTTCCAGTATAGGTTTCTAATAGCTAGTATGTCTTCTTGATCAAGTCCTTTCTCAGTCAATACTGTCAATAGTTCGTCGTGCTTTACACGGTCGAAGGCTTTTTCATAGTCGATGAAGCACACGTAGATATCTTTTTGTTGGTCACGGCATTTTTGTAGCAGAACTGACAGGCTAAATAACGCTTCTCTGGTACCAAACCCTTTTCTAAATCCAAATTGGGAGCCGCTCAGATCTATTTCACATTTCTGATATATCCTACGGTGTAAAATTTTTAGAAATAACTTGAGAACGTGGCTCATCAGGATTATGAGTCGAAAATCATCGCATTTATTTGCGTTGGGTTTTTTGGGTATAGTGATAAACTCCGATGCCATCCAATCAGAAGGCATTTTCCCAGTTTGATAGATTGCATTAAAAAGATTAGCAAGTAATGTTATGTTTTCTTCATTTAGAAGTTTCAAAAATTCGTTATGAATCTGGTCTGGTCCAGCTGCTTTGCCGTTTTTAGAATTTCGTATTACGCTTGTTGTTTCACTTTGTAATATATTTGGTGCATGCTCCGTTGTTGTTATATGTTGTTCAGTTCTCACATCTTCAAAGGTCTGTTTTATATATTCTTCCCATACTTGTTTTAGATCTTCTTGGTTTGTGATTAGTTGGTTGTCGTTATTTAACATTTTTTTGTAGTTATATTTCTTAGTCCCTCCTATAGTTTCTTTGATCTTTTTGTGTAGGTTAAAAGTATCGTGTCTCTTTTCTAATTCTTCTATTTCATTGCATTTCTCATTTAGCCATAGTTCCTTGGCTTGCCTTATCTTCTTTTGTATTAGTTTATTTAGTTGTTTATATTGTTGTTAATTTTTGCTTTTGTATGTTCTTCTGTTGTCCATTAACGTTAATATTCCTGATGTCATCCATGGTTTCTTATTTTTGTTACGATTTTGTCCGGTTATGGTATTTTGTGTGTTTGTGATGGCTAGTTTTATATTTATATTTATAGATAGATTCGATAATCTCTGTGCGGTCTGTATCGTCTACATCAGTAATTACATTATTTATTAACTCGTGTGTTCCACTTTCTTTTATATTTTCGTTTAGAGTCTGAGCCAACTGCATGCAGTGGACTGGTTCTTTCAGTTTCTGTAAATCTATTTTCTTGTCATATCGCTTTCGTAGTTTTTTGAGACGTATGTTAATGTATCCTACAACAGGATTATGGTCTGAGCCCACATCACTTCCGGGATATGTTTTAACGCCTGTTAGTCCATTTCTATATCTCTTGTTAATTAGAAGATAATCTATTTGATTTCGTATAATGTGTTCCGGGGTGTGTTGTGGAGACGTCCATGTATAGAGACGCCTAGGTGGTAACTTGAACCACGTGTTCATGATGACCATGTTTTCTTCTTGGCAAAATTGTATTAGTCGTTCTCCTCTATCGTTTTGTTCGCCCAAGCCAAAATTTCCCACAATGTCTTTTACTTTGCCTTGGCCCACTTTGGCATTGAAGTCGCCCATAATAATAGTTACTTCGTCTGTTTTAAAGTTTTTTCTTAGTTCATTTATGTGTACGTACAATTGTTCTATTTCTGCATCTGGTTTTTCCATTGTCGGGGCATATATTTGGAAGTTGATTATAGATTTGTTTATGTCCTTGTTGACTATAATCGCAACACCATTCGGATGATTTGTGTCATTGTTACCTGCATAGTATATGACATGGTCATCAATTTCACTTTTTCCACATCCCGACCATCTTGTTTCTGATATTCCTAGAATTTCTATGTTTAATCTAGTCATTTCTTGAATTACGATGTGTGTCTTCCCAGCCATATAAAGGCTCCTTACGTTCCATGTTACAATTTTAGTGTTTTTTTTCTGTTTTTATCCATATTTGGGTGGTGCTTATCTTGTTTTAACGTGGGAATTCTTAGCACCCCTTGGTTATTTAAAACCTGCCACGGACTAGGCGCCAAATTCGGGTTTTGTGTTGCCATGATTGTTGGAACTTGAGAAAGTAGCGCAGTAGTTTCTCCTTGCTAATAATAGTATAGGGTAATCCAAATTGGACTTTAAGAAGTTTCAACTAAATGAAACACAAAATATTGGAACAATCCGAATTTTATTGCTATTAGTATAAAGTAAAGACAGTTTTGTACATATGAAATATAATCTCGGCCATATGCACTCGATGATTCCGCTTACACGCGACTTCTTTTAGTAAAGTTTTCCATTATGCTCTGCCATAAATAGGACTGTATTTCAGCAATTTTACACCTATAACCTTGAAATCGTAGCTGGTTTGTTAAACCGTTTGGTAAACCTTTTCTATCAAATAGCCTCTAAGAAAAGTTCTAATGGGCTTATATTGCAAGATCTTAGTGGCCAATCGATATCACCCCTTTGCGAGAAAACACGACCAGGAAATTTGGCCTAAAGTGTTGTGTGACATGTAGCTCCATCTTGCTGAAACTACGTGTCAAACATCTTTAAATAATTGTTTTTTAAAAAATGTCGCTTATCGTCTCACAGTAATGTAATCCATTGACAGTAACAGCATTACTAACTTCGTCCTTAAACAAGTACGGGATAATGATTCCTTCAGATCACGATGTACACCAAACAGTGCATTTTTGTGAGCGCATTGGTTTTTGTGAATAGCATTTGAATTTTAACTGCACCGGATGCGAAAATTATAACAATTTACAAAACAACTTAATGAAAAATGAGTTTCACTACCTATTATGAAGTTTTTTTTTGCAAAACTTAGCATCACGTTTTATGCATTCTGAACCCCATTTTACAAAGGTACGGCGTTCTGCTACTCTTTGGTGGACTATTTGTTTAGATACCAGTTGTACAAATGCACACTTCCAACGTTCACAGAACGCAAACAGCAGGGAATTCATATCCTCAAGTTCAGTTTGATTCACCCTATAGTAAAAGTCTATTCTGAATCTTGTTATCGTTCAAAGGTCTCCCGTAGCATTTTCCAACGTAGTCAACCTTTTGCTTTCGTCATCCAACGTAGTCCCTCTGTTTGTACTGTATCATTGACCTATCACCTATCTATACTACTTCGACGCCCTCTTTTACAGTTGATTGAAATTAAAGTCTATTTTTTCCAGTTTATAATCCATCTTTAATTTTTTTAATCCACTTTAGTTTTTTAAAATACTGCGCTACGTGTACATTATCGACACGTTTGTTGAAGGTTGTTATTTTTACTCTATTCTTATGTTAAATATTTTGTATAATTGCTAACTCATTAAGTAAGATTTTGTGAGAATGTCTGCACCATATGTTAACGTTGGAATGATAAACTTATTAAAAATTTTTGTGTTTTTTCTTAAAAGTAATATTTTTTTAACGGCCAACATTTTCTTACTCCGTATTTTTTCTTCGGTGAATTTACTTTTTTTAAATTTTTGTGTAATAATTGTGTTTGACACAAGTAAATTACTTTTATTACTACACTTATGCTTCCTGCTACCTTTATGATTTGTTCAATTATATTAGTTAATGTATGTACATTTTTGAAAATTTATTTTTCATCCTACTTATTGTGTTTGGTTGACTTATTACAGTTTTCTTATTGTTTGTTAATAGTATAAAATTATAGGGAAATCTAAGGTTCGACAAGTGCTTTTTATTTATGTTGTTCTAGAACGGAGTTGAACAGAACCTGAGATAACAGATCTACTGGTCTAACATCTTTTGTTACTTTTCTTTCACTTTTTATGCAGCGTGCCACGCCTCTATACACATTTTTAGGGTGGTAACATATTTTATTCCTACTTCCTGTGGTTCTAGATTTGTCCATAAATATGTATGCTTTACCGAATCAGTACTTTCTAAAAGTCCACTGAAGCTACAAACACAGATAAGTTGTAATTTTTGAGTGTCTCTATATCATGATTTACTGTTTGTGGGCAATGTATTATAGAATAGGAGAATCTAAATAAAGTTTGTTCTTGAGGTTGGTGTTTGTCTAGTCTTTTTCGTATTGTTGCATACACTTGTAAATATTTGCTATTAAACTAATAGAACTATTTCTGAGCTTGTCAATTGTTTTAGCAGGTTTTCCATTTTTCAAATGTTGTTAAATATTATTTTTAGTAGTTCTATAATGCCTTTTTTGTGATCTGTTCTGTTCTGGTATTTTGTTGCTTTTAATTTGTTTTATTACTCCTCCTGTTTTTGATTTTTGTATCGCCTACTTGCTGTTGATCTAATATCGAATATTTATTGACAGCTATTGGTTGCTATTTTGAAATATTTACTATGTCCTATAATAATATTTTTTTTTTGATTAATTAGTTTTGGTATCTATTTTTCCACCTGAGAAGGTTTTATATAGTTATTAAAATTTTTTCTAATATTTCTTGTATAATAAAAATAAAAGTACATTAATTTTGTTTTTCTAATTTTCCATTTATTGCAATAGAAACCAAATATATTGTTTAATATTCTTTTCCTTTAAATATTCCTTGTTTTCTAATAATTTCTTACATTTCTTTTCAAGTATAGATTTTTTATTTCTGTGGCATTATTTTCCATATTAGTTTTGCTGCATTCATAATAAACTTATTAAGTCTATCGTAAGTTTGTTAAAATTCTGCATTACTTGTTGTTTGTTATGTTTTATAGCTTTTTTCGATCACTGAGTATAACGCAGCATATAGCAAATTCAATTTTTTGTCCATTATGTTTCATATTGTGTTAAAAGGTACTAAGATTTTCTGCATGTACTTAAGTATCGCAAAGTGTGCCAGACTTATTATCATTATATTTATAAATATTAAACTCTACCCCTAAGTTATTATTTACTTAGATGTTTACACATAAGATACCAAAAAAATTATTGCTAAACCTTTAATTATAGTAATCATGCTTTTTATCAAACTTTAAGTGCTTTGTAATTTTCATAATTTAGTACGTCAACCGACTGTTTTATATTTCTTCGGAAACTTAGACGTACTCGTCGTTTTAGGCCACGAAAAGTAATTGAAAAATTTTAACACAATAAATGTAAAATCAGATGTAGTTCGTTATTACAATAGTATAGACATAATGAGAGACCACATGCCTATCATATTTGAACGCCTTTCTGACAGAAACGACGTTCTTCTCTGTGCCAAACGAAAAAGGCTTTTCTGATCTTAGGGCGTATTCTAAATCTAATTTTTATCCCTAAAACTTCCAATATTACGTGTATATGATAAAAACAATGATCTGTTAGTCTAATAGCCATTTGCTTCAGACCCCCATTAATTTTCGAACAACAAAATTCCCAGTATCCTGTTTTTGACCAACCACTGCCATAGTTCAGAAGTAACTGATACGCAACGAATATGTTTTCAGTGATAATCCTACCTCAATACGTTTAAATTTGCTATATAGTGCGACCTTTGCTTGTGCTATTTTGTGAAACTCTTCTAATGCCCTTATATAAGTATATCGTTGTTGGGTTTGATGATCGTTTCAATGGTGTTTGTATCAGAAATACATACTGTTTTTATAATAAAAAGGAACACAACTTCTGCACATACACATATTTAAAAACATTATAAAATAATATATCTTTTTCAGTATCCCTTAAGATATGATTAATACATTAAAAAAATTAATGGCTGCATTTTGATCTATATAAAAGTTAAATTTTAAAATATGTATATATTTATTAGTTATGTGTCTGCGCATATGAATTTTAATTCATTTTTCTATAGAAGTGGTTTATGTTATATAGAAAAGCAAAAGGTTTTAGTGATACTCCCATAACAATTTAAAAATGAAAGACCTCAACTGGCTAATTGATAGAAGGTCAACATTACTACTAAATAACAAACTTCTCCTGTACAACATAATACTAAAACCTATAGGTATGAACATATGGCAGTCCAAACATCTCGAAAAATTAAAACTAAATTCCAAGCACCTACTAGAATCACTTCTACTGCCGGCTTACAACAGAAAAACAAACCGATCTTGGGCAATGGACTTACCACAGGGAAGCCTAGAAAGCGTTACTGAACGTCTTCCTCATCACACTATAAGTGTTTTCCTTCATATGTACACTAACGACCAAACATTAACTTTGTATTCTGATAGCTGATTCATTGGAATTAAAAAAAACTGGTGTGAACATCACACGACTTTCCTTATCCCATTATTATGTATTATACCGGGTCCATCGTCTCGGCCCTGCGCTGCTCTCGTCCCGGAACTTGTTATTTTAAAAAGGACGAGGCGCGAGTCCAACACTCGAAAACTGATTAAAATAGACAGTACAAGACAATAATTGACTAGTACTTAAAATGTTGCTACGTCACTGAAGGTAATCGTGCGAGCTCGACCGCACGGCCTTCCCCGTCATTGCCTGTGTGCTCCCTCCTAGCGGCCAAGCGCTCCCCCCTGTCCTCCCGCAGTCGGCCAGGAAGCTCTGCGAGAGCGCTGTGATTGGTCCGTTTAATTAATTTTTAATCGGTTATAACTTATTTATTTGACCTCGGATCAAAAAATTTCATTGTAATTTTTTATTCGTCTCGGTCTGATCTATCCGGTAATATAAATTTCCCGAAACATTTTATGAACACCCGGTATATTAAAAATCCTGAGCTTAAATTCTTTTTCGAGTTCCTATTTTACCAACTTTTATTTTAAATTCATGTTTATCTCATGATAACAAATCATTTTTATTCTCATGCATTTTTTGTATCTTCAACGGTTTAGACCGCTTTGCGATCGATTTTGCGACCTTGCGACCAAACGACTCTGCTGATTTTTACCAAAAGCTTCTCACTGCGTCCCCTACCTACAAGTAACTTGTGCACCAAATTTCAAGTCTCTAGCTCTTACGGTTCTCCTGTTTACTCATAGACCGACAGACAGACATACAGACAGACAGATAGACACATACACACACACGTTCGCGCGAACCAATGGCTCAAACCAACTTTTTTGGTGTCCTGAGGCTATATTTTGTCCAGAAATGTGAAAAACTGGGTAGGTCAAATTTCCGCCGATTACATTACTTTCCTTATTATTACATGATAAAGAAAGTAAAAAGTAAAAAGTTGGTTTTGTTATACGATTGTACCAAATAGGCGACCTCAGTGTCTATACACCAAAAAAATTCTTTTTGGTTTCATTAATTCATAGCAGAAGTAGGGTCAATCATGAAAGTAGGAAATCGGGAATAATAATTTAGTGTAACAGTACCAAAGACGTGGATGTATGAACACCGCGTTAATTAAAGTTCAAGCAACTAAATTCGTGGATTGTCTATGATGATATTATGTATTCTAGACACAAGGGATGCAAATGAATGTATTATATTAGTTACATAAAATAACTAGCTATTAGAAAGTTTCAAACTTATAACGGCTACAACAGTCTTACTTACATCAAAATTTTTACAAAATTTCAAAAAAGGTTATTATGTACTTTATAATATTTTTTAAGCTAGATCTAGATGCCAATTTTACAATAAAAAAGCCAGAAACCCGTAGAACGCTTGTATATAACGAAAACTTATCAGTAGGGCGAACTTAAAAATAGTAAAACAATTCCTTCTTTGCATTACCTAGTATCTTATATTTGATATGTAAAGTATTTCAGCTACCATTTTTATAAAAACGTCGATTATGCTACGTACAATTAAATTTTAAACATAACCAAACTGAAACCACTTAAAATACCTGAAGTTCTTATAAACCATAATCTCCAATAACACAACGTACGTGGTTTGTCTTTACAAATTAAAGTAAAAATGGTCGTTTGGTGAAAAAGCAAGCGATTAAGTCAATGTTTATAACTATTTATACCAATTACATTTATATAAACAGAATGCTGATACATGAAATTCATTCAATAAGTAATTAATTTTTGTGTGGTTTTGCCGTTAGTAGATAGGATCATTATATTTATTAAGCTGTTCTAATTAAAACTACCGCAACTTAACTTGCGTAAAGAGTACTAATAACTAGTACATAGATGCAAACCATTTTGGTGAGCAAAGTGATTATTTTATAGCGTTTCCAGTTCAGCGTATTAAATATCATAATTTTGTATATAGTGCTAGTTGCGTACATAACTTATGTTTTATTTTTTCTTAATAATCTTTTATACTATTTAATTGCGCTTCACTTATAATTTGAAATGTGATGCGGCTTTTGATAAAAAGAAACTTTGTTAAAGTTTACCCTGAAACGTACGCAGTAGAGCTTCAAAATAAACAAGAAATTCTATATCGTCATCAGTGAAAACTATTGAAAATAACGGAAAAAATTCCGTCACATTTGAAATACCGGTTAATTCCGTCATCTCACCAGCCTCAAAAAGCACTACCACAATTTCTAGGGAAACAACTGTTTCTATGTCTTAAGGCAAAACATCCCAATGAAGTAATCAATGCAAGCAAAATTAAAACATGCAATTTTATGAAGTAGGATTTGTAACCACTCAATTTACAGAAATTTATTTTTCAAATTTGTGCTGCGACCGGAGAGACGATAACAAGTGGCCAACTCTTAAAAGACAGTGTAAACGCAACCGCATTGTTAAAGAGTTTGGGACTGGAAAAGGGAGATGTAATCTCAATTATAGCAGAAAACCTGCTAAACTACTGCGTAATTGTATTGGCGTCTCTTTACATTGGGGTAACAGTCAATCTCTTAAATCCTGGCTATTTAACAGGTTAGCCAAATTTATGCGAAAATATTTAATTAAATAACACTAACTTTTTAGCGGAGTTGAAACATGCACTGTTAATTTCTAAACCAAAAGTAGTAATTTGTTCCGAAAGTGCTCTTCACTTATTGGAGCAGTTGAAGCAAGAACTGCACCTCATCCAAGAAGTGGTAATGTTTGGAACGAAATCCAAAGAGAATCGAGAAACGAAAATATTTGAACATATGATGGAAAATGTTGAAGTAGATATTGACTCTTTTATTCCGGAAGAAGTTGACTATTCTAAAGATAACATCTTTATTTTGTTATCCTCAGGCACTACCGGTTTACCAAATGGGGTACAATTAACTAATCAGAATTTGCAAGAATCATTTAAAAGCTTCGACTAAATAAGTAAATATAGAACAGTAATAAAACTGGCTTACTTTTTATTTTCCAGTAATAAGAAGTACGTTGGGTTATGTCCAAGCGACACGGTTATTTTGGTATTGCCTTTATTTCATATATTTGGTTTAGTGATACAGCTAAGTGCAATTATAAACTCCACAAAAGTTGTCCTCTTAACTAAATTTAAACCAGAACTATTTTTGGGATCCATAGAAAAATACAAAGCTACAAAGTTATTTTTAGTACCTCCACTATTATTATTTCTTACTCAATCTCCTCTAATACAAAATTGTGACGTATCAAGCGTAACATATATTTTAGTAGGAGGAGTACTTATAGGAACAAGTTTGCAAAAGGAAATTAAAAAGAAGTACTTCTGTGCATAGCAAAATATTTTATTTCATACAATAAGACTCGTTTCATGTTTCCAAATATTGCTTTACATCAGGTGTATGGCTCAACCGAAATTGGAGGTGTTTGCACATTCCAAACACCTGATATGGAAAATTTTAATGCTGTAGGTATGCTTGTCCCAAATATAGAAGGTATGGTGTGGGATCATAACTTGAAACAAAGCGTTGGTGCCTTGGAAGTAGGAGAACTGTGTATAAAAGGGCCGATGGTAATGAAAGGATATATCAGTGGCGCAACCCCGGTTGACAATTGTATAAATGAAGATGGATTTTGGCACTCCGGGGACCTGTGCTATTATGACAAAGAAGGATATATTTATATGGTAGATCGAATGAAGGAACTAATTAAGTATAAAGGATTTCAGGTCAGTGCAGAAAGTATAAAGCTATTGTTATGGTTCAATAACTTTTCAGGTTCCACCTGCGGAACTTGAAGCCTTACTTATAACACATCCTAAAGTGAAAGACTGTGGGGTAATAGGAATACCTGATGAAAAGTGCGGACAGTTACCGATTGCATACGTCGTGGTTAAAGATAATATAACAATTACAAAACAGGAAATAGTAGATTATGTAGCAGGTACAAAAAATGCTAAGTGCCAACGGATCCTCTTTTAACGGCTTATAACATTTCAGAAAGGATTTCTGTTCAGAAACGACTGTACGGAGGAGTTATATTTGTAAATAATATTCCAAAAACAGCGTCTGGAAAAATGCTGCGCAGGAAATTAGTAAATATGTACAAGGAATCTCTTAATTAATTAATCGTTTCGCATGTCTTTTTTGTTGTTATTGTAATGGTGCGAGCACAACAATGTATGTTGGGTTGTACGAGCATTTTAATCTTTTGTACAACAACAAAGATTTTACTTACGAATTGAAGACAATTTAAACAAAAACAGTTCTGTTGCCTGGCTTAGAACTTATGTCAGCAGATGTTGTAGATAAATTTAAATTAATTGAATACAAAAGTTGTGATAATAGTAATATTGTAAAATAGGCAATTTTTGTATAATTTACTATTGCAAGGCATCAACTGATACTAATAATCTAAGATTTATGTGTGCCCGCCTTGGAAAGGGTTAATAAAAATAATAGCTTTAAAAATAAGGAAGATTGGTTACAACTAAATTTATTGTGGATAACGAAATTAGGGGCGCTGTTAATTATTTTATAGTGTTTTTGAATTGTAATTTAATCAAGAATTAAATCAAAAATATTTAGCAATACACGAGTGAGAAGAATGGTGTTAGCTGTCTGCTGATAATAGCTTTAAAAGTACTATTGATTCTGGGTGAATAAAATATGGAATAATTAAATTTGAATTTATAATCTACTCTAATTTTCTAATAACAACAAAAGTAAAATTAAAGAAAAATATTAAAAGAACTATTTAAATTAAGTGTTTGAAGCAAGAAGAAAGAGGGTAAGAAATTGTATTAATTTTTAGAGACTTATTTACTAACTTCTGTCTTAAAACTTAATAATTTTGGAATTTACTAATATCCACAATAACAACTAAAACATTTTAGTACGTGATATTGTGACAGATTATAAACTGGCAGAGTGAGTATTGAACGTCTAGAATTTGGTAGACAACAAACCCATAGTATACTAAACAACAATTGTGATTTACAATACCATTACGCAAACAATGAAGTGAATATTCTTAGTTAATAGAGGATAAGTAATAACAGTTGATACCGATTGTAATCGCACGTTTAACTTAGGATAAAATGTTTGATATAGCCTTATTTAATAAGAAATGCACACTAAGGACGTAATCGAAATACTTCATAGTTAAAAACGCGGGCAGCTACTTAAACAGAAATACAAATATTACAGAAAGTATAAAAATAATATATGTATTTTAAAAAATCTTTCACTATTCTTGAATTTTGTGGTGTCTTAATAATCACAAAAATGAATCATCCCATAGAAATACTGTGACGTGCAGAATATTAAAATATATTTAATTAAATGACATTAGTCCTCGTTTACAAAGCATACCAAAATGTTGCAGACTAATTTTATTTGGCTTTCAAAATCTCAAACCCCATCTTTCGCCAATAGTTTAGCATATTAGATTATGTATTATTCTAAAAACGTTTCTGTTTATACATTAAATGTTTATAGTTAGCATTATATTAAATCTAAAATAAAATAATAGTATATTGTTAATATTTTACTATAAGAATAATTACGAAAGAGGAGGAAGTATTTCATAATACTTCATTTTAGGTTCAAAAAGTTTGTGTACATCAAAAGTCTACCAATTTTTATAAGGAGCATATTTAAATTTATTTGCGTCTCTGAAATCGAAGTGTTAATATTATGATGCAAATAAGCTACTGTTTCTATAATGTTAATTGTTGGGCGAAAAATTATAAATCTATAAAATTCTTAACACGTAATGTTTTTATGATAGTGTATAGTTATTAATGGTAATGGATTTCTGAGTAGAGGTAATAATATTCCCCGACATTAAGTGACATGGATGTTATTGCAATTTGTTTGATGCCATTAACTTTAATTTTCACTGGATAACTTTTAATGAATTAAGTAAACTGTCGTGTATTTTTTATTTTTTGCCCACTACAGTAAATTTTATTACAAAGTTCTCCAAATCAATTGGGTTAGATTAAATTATTTTTAACTTAAGTTTATCTATTGCAGTTTACAATCTGCGTCGTAGAGTCATTCGGTAAATGATAATTAGTAATAATTAGATTATGTTAATTATTTGGTAAGTCTAGGGGCTTATGTTTTAAATTTTAGATTGTTTACTTTTATTTATAAAAAAGGCTCTACTAGTGAATTTAGGTGATCACTGAGAAAGGATAAAGAGATAGGAAACATTGTATATTTAAATCTTCTCATTGACTGAAAAATATTCTCCTAAGTTTCTTTGAATAACGTGGTTTGGACAAATTAAACATTATTTATCATTGATTCTACTACTTTAAACAAAACCTCCAAAAATGTCTGTATTTGAATTGTTTGCTGTTCTCCGGAATTACCTTTCATATAGGATTTTTATGGTGTGGCGGATGAACTGCACGTTTTTTTTTTGAAAGCTTCGATATTTAAAAGTCTATATTGAGCTAAATCAAGATATATAAAGCACAGACGATAGCAAAATAGAAAAGGAATAGTGAAAAGCAAAGGCGGAGATATTAGAAAGATAAGACAACTAACGGGACGTTTAAATTGAGATTAGAAGAATGCGAATAAGGTGGAAGATTCCATGCAACTAACAGATAAGAGAAATCAAAAACATAAACTGGAACTACGCCAAAATTCTTAGGATACGTAACACACTATACAACGTAGTTTTCAAGTGATGTGCTATTAGGAGCTGAGAGAGTAGCCCGAAATATACAGAAACGGGTCATCCCTTCAAGGTATTGAATCGGGATTGACTCCTATCGGTGTGTAGAGCTGTAAGAGCTTAAGACAAAAGTTAAAAATGGAAACAGGAAATTCAGACAACAGGAAGGTAAAGAAAATAAAAAATGTTTTCGATAATATATACGAAAGATTCTTCTTATTTGATCTATATCTTTTCTCATATCTATGTTTGTGTCCATTTTTTGCAGTATTGTAATTTTTCTCTTGTCTCCTTTTATCATGACGTTTTTCTTCTTGATTTATCTTTCTAGATTAGCTATTTTTCTTTTTTGTCCTACTACCACAGTTTTTAGTTTTACATTTTCATCTTTCATTTGTTTCATTTTTGTATTAATATATCTAATTTCATATTAACTTGTTTTATGTTTCATCTATTTGTTGGAACTTTTTTTAATTCTATCTGATTTATACATCTTTAATATTGCTTAACTTTGTTTAATTTAATTTATCTATTTTGTTGTATTTGCGCCTTTGATTGTTTTTAACTTTAACCTTTAATTTAAAATTTACTTTACTGGATACATTTTCTTAAACATTTTTTGTAATTTGGGTTGTCTATTTACACGCTCAAACAGCGTAAATTGTTATCATCCAACTCAACATTTTGAAGGTGACACCCTTATCTTTAGACTTTAAATATACTTTTATTTGCCTATTTATCATTTACTGTTTGCAAGTTATTACTTATATTATCCCAGTTAAAGACTATTTTTTCTTAAACATAAATCTCGATGTACTTACGAGTTATAACTTATAACCTATCTCGTAAGGTATGGCAATTTGAGTTTGTTTATGAAGCAATTGACACGCATGGATGCGACAGACATTTAGAATAAATCAAAAAGTATTAGAAGATAATATCAAATAAATAATGAGATATATCAGAATGGAGAGACATTCAATAGCACCAAGTTTAAAGATTTTAGGATAATTCGCTCCCCGAACATTTCGCCCTTGAATATTTCGCTCCCGTGTCTTAACTACCTTATATATCGGTCCCTATACTACAACAGTTTTTGTTTAAAATTTAAATAATTCAGAAAAACAAATTTTTATTGTACAATAAAAGGTTAACACAATGCAATATACTTACAGTAGCGGGTAGGTACTACTTTACGATCATGGTAAAAGTATAGACCTGCTTCAGGAACCTAACGATCCCCTGAAACAGGGAGCAATCATGCCCTAGCCTAATTCCTTACCTACATTATACCTATCCTCACTCCCCTCACCGACACGTTTGGCCAGCGCGCTGTCATGGCTAAACACCCCCCAACAAAGTATGAAATGTCGAATTTAAAAACATATTTATCCCAGGTGAGTAGAACAAACAGCTCAGAATCTCACACTCTTAATACAGTCAGCCTCGTGGATTCTGGGGGAGGCAGAAATTCGAACAATGGAAAACAGACAATGAGAAGACAACAAAAAGCAAAACATACGGTGTACATATCCACCTTTAATGTCAGAACATTAACGTCAGAAGAAAAACTAGCAGAGCTAGAAATAGAACTGAACAAAATCAAATGGACCGTTGTAGGATTATCAGAAGTCAGAAGGTGTGGAGAGACTTGCATCACCCTACAAAGTGGACATATACTGTTCTACAGAGGAAATGAAGAAAACAAAATCATAGGAGTCGCATTACTAATAAATAAAAACACAGCAGCTAATATAACACGGTATAAAAGTATATCTGAAAGGGTAATTCTAATAGAAGTAAAAATTAATAAATAATACCGACTAAAAATAATACAACCATACGCACCGACAACAGGCCACGAAGACCAAGTCGAAAAATTCTACGAAGACATAAGCAGAGCAATGAAAAGTAGTAAAACAAAATACACATTGATATTGGGAGATTTTAACGCTAAAATTGGCAAACAAGAAGAGAACAATGGACTAGGGATGGGACCATTCGGCTCAGGAACGTGAAACGATAGAGGACATGTGCTTATCCACTACGCACAAGAAAATAACTTGTACATCATGAATACGTTCTTTAAAAAACCTGATCAAAGACGATGGACTTGGCAAAGCCCTGACGGAACAAGAAATGAAACTGGTTTTATAATCAGTAATAACAGAAAAATTGTAATGGACACGAACGTACTAAATACAATATGCGTAGGGAGCGATCACCGTATGGTGAGAGCTAAGATATACATAAACACAAAAATAGAAAGAAGGAAATATATACAGAATAAACACAGTCAAATAGATACAGACAACTTAAAACAGACAAATTAAAAAAATCCCAATACCAAGAAGAAATACAACATCAAGTAAATCTCATAAACGACAATGAATCCCTAAATACTCTAAACACCAAAATAACACAATGTATAACAAAAACAGCAGAAAAAGTAGCAAAAAAGATAAACCAAAAACAACAACGAATTAGCAGACAAACACTCGATTTAATAGAAAAATGAAAACAGTTAAAAAGAGATGAAAGAAGTAACACAGACGAAATTATAGAGATAAATAAAACAATCCGAAAAACAATCAGAACAGGCATTAGAAATTACAACAATAAAAAAGTAAAAGAAACATTGGAACAAGCAAAGAGCCTAAACAATACCATAAAGCTAATGAATGTAGGAAAAAATAACGTAACAAAACTCATAAATGAAAAGAACGAAGAGATAACACAAACAGAATAAATTATAAAACTAATAGAAAACTTTTATCAAACACTATATGACAGCAAAGTAAATCCATGACATAGCAAAACAGAAACAAAAAGAATATTAGTTCAAAACATAGGTTCGGAATAAATACCAGACATAACCAAAGACAAAATAGCAAAATCCCATACAAAATGGCAAACGGAAAATCACCCGGTGAAGACGGAGTAATTACAGAAATGCTTAAACAAGGGGGAACACCAATACTAAGCCTACTGGAAAAACTATATAACAAGTGTATAAGTAAATGTACAATACCAGAAAACTGGAATAATGCTTCAGTGGTTTTATCATTTAAGAAAGGAGATAAAAGTAAACTAGGTAATTATAGGCCAATTAGCCTCTTGTCAGTGATGTATAAACTCTTCACAAAGATAATAACAAAAGACTAACAAACAATCTAGACAACTATCAACCCATAGAACAACCCGGATTTCGGAAGGGATTTGGTATACTTGATCACCTGCAAACTATCAGAACCCTGATAGAGAAAGCCAACGAGTACAATATGACGTTATGGATCGCTTTCATAGACTACGAAAAAGCATTTGACTCCATGGAAACCTGGG
The DNA here is from genome assembly GCA_036346155.1 of Sinelater perroti. Classification (NCBI taxonomy): domain Eukaryota; kingdom Metazoa; phylum Arthropoda; class Insecta; order Coleoptera; family Elateridae; genus Sinelater; species Sinelater perroti. The sequence continues at coordinate 679,180 of JARFIY010000025.1, read as the reverse complement.
CAATTCTAAACGCATTGAGTAACAGTAGAATAGATCACAGATACACTACACTAATGCAGAACATATACAAAAACACAACATTTCAAGTGAAAATACATGGAGAAACTAAAACAAACACAATAAACTTTAAAAGAGGAGTAAGACAGAGCGACACTATTTCGCACAAACTCTTCACTCTCGCCTTGGAAGATATGTTTAAAGAACTGAACTGGGATGATAAAGGTATTGGGATCGATGGAGAAAATTTAAATCACTTGCGCTTCGCCGATGATATCTCACTGACAAGTAAAAACAGAGAAGAACTGGAAAGAATGTTAGTTGAATTAAATGAAAAATCAAAACAAATCGGCATGAAAATGAACATTCATAAAACAAAATATGACTAACGAACTGATAGAAAATGAAAACCACGAAAACATAATAACAGAAGACCAAATAATAAAGAAAGTGGGCTCATACATATATATACCTTGGTCGAAAAATACAGCTTACTAAAAGTAACCTAACAGCAGACCTCACAAGAAGGATATCGTTAGCATGGACAACTTTTGGGAAACTACATATGATTTTTAAATTACAACTTCCTAACACACTTAAAGCTCGAGCTTGACCAACACGTTCTCCCAGTATTAACTTATGGTACTGAAAGCTGGGCAGTAGATAAAGGCATAATCACAAAATTACGAACTACCCAAAGGGCGATGGAAAGACGTACCTTGGGAGTTACTTTACAAAACCATATAACAAACACAGAAATTCGAAAGCGATCAAAAGTAACGGATGTGGGATACCGCATATGCAAATTAAAATGGAACTGGGCCGGCCACATAGCGAGAATGCAGGACAACCGATGGACTCGCAGACTGATTGAATGGCGGCCTAGAGCTGAAAAAAGAAGCAGGGGACGCCCGTTGACAAGGTGGACGGACGACATAAAGAGACACGCAGGCCATAATTGGATGCAAAGAGCAAGAAATAGACAAGAATGGAATACATTAGGGGAGGCTTACATCCGACGATGGATGACATAGCTATGATGATGATAAATATACTTACACAAACATTTTGAAGTCGAGAAGTAATTCAGCTGAGCGCATACCTGGACAAATATTTTGTAATTCTTCTAAGAACTTTATGTAGGTGGCTTGTTTTGTTTGGCAGTAAAGTGTAAGCAATTGGTATTATGGTTCCGACGTACTGCACAAGTAGCGTATACAACTTGGTAAAATAAATTTGTAGCAACCGAAAAGTTTTTTCCTAGTCATATTTTAGAAACCGATGTTTTTCACCATTAATAGTAATCATACGATATTCTTGTGGAATTAGCAAATGCTCAGCATTCACTGGAATTGCAGTAAGCCGGCTTCATTTTGAGCGCGACGAACCATGTGTTTTATAGTCTCTTTCCTGGGTAACTAACACATAATATTATGGACATTTTCTAAGCAGGTGACCATAATTTGTTGTGGTGTTTCTTCGGTATTAGTTATTCTTTCTTTTAAAGAGCGGAGGACTTCTAAAGTATCTAGTCTTGTGGCATTGGCAACGTGATTGTGTGTAACGTGTAACGACTAACATTCGCGGAATTTCCTAATTTTTTTTAAATTTTCACAAGTGCTTAAAGTAAGAGACAACGATTATCTTATGGTTATTATATATTACTCACCTGTTGTCCAAACATGACCTTTGCATTTCTCTCTTCTTTCACAAACTCAAATACAATGTTCACCATTCGCAGTCTTTTTAGAAAATAAATACATAAAATTATCTTCACACGACAACATTTTGTGACTACCGAATTTACAAATCTCATTGTTCAAAATTGTTTAGAAGCGTTCGCAATCAAAACTAAGTATATAGTGAGTAGCTAACCCTTATAATTATCTCTTTTATACTGCAAAAGACGTGGATTCCACTTAACACTAATAATAATGGCATAGGAAACCACGGAAACCATGTGGCAATAAAGACCTGCTAATCCCTTATTGTAAATAAAAGTGTTTGGAATGTCTAAATACTTCTAACTGATGTCAATGACATTTAGATGAGAATGACCAGTAATACTTTTATTGCGTTCTATTAAGGGCCTTTTAGCAAAGTATCTGGTTTTTCAAGTGCTCAGTAAATAATTAAGACACGGGGCCGAAATGTCCGGGGACGAATTATTTATGGGGGAGAATTGTCCAGGGGCAAAATATCCAGGGGCGAATTGTTCGTCGAGGCGAATTTTCCAGGGGAAAATGTCCGGGGGCGGAATGTCCGGGGGCGAATTGTCTGAAAACGAAGTTTAGATTGCAGACTGGATACGCAAATTTCCTCTATAACTTTCATTTTCCAATTTATCACCTAACAGCATTTTTAATTTTTAAACATTATGTTTTGCTCCTTAGTATTAACTTAATTCATAACATTGGCTAAAGAAATAAAACATGTATGTGTGTGAATATTACAATCGGTCGGATTATCAACGTCTGTATTTATTTTCAAAGATGACGATTATTAAATGGACAGTATAAACAAATAGATTACCTTGAATACAAGTAACACAATCCTTAGTGTATTATAAACAAGTACGGACGAGGAACTCCTTTTCCACCAATGTCCGGAACTTTTATACATAAACAAAAAAAACTTGCCGCCACTTCCGGTCAAACCGGTTTTGAGATTTTCCGATCAGGCTGATTTCTAGCGTCTGGAAATTACTTATGGTTCTTAGTTAAATACTTAAAACGTTATGTTTGTATCTATCACAAACCAAAAATTATAAGACGTGGCAGATGTCAGAAATGACAAAAATAGAAGCTGGTCTCTAGCTTGGAAGCTGCCTTGATGAAAAGTTATAAGGAATGACATATTGGAAGCTGCGTCCACTAAAAACCCGTATTGCATTGTTGTAGGACATCCCACGTATGCCAGCTCGCGGATGTGAACCCGGTAGGCTACAGGCTTTCGAATGATACCCCCCCTTATGTCTTTAAGTTCAGTAGTTCTCGAGTTGAAAGTCGCAACGGACAGACACACCTTTGCATTGATTTCATTAGGCTTCCTTTCAGGTATAGAGCCTAAAACTGCACAGTCAATATAAGCAAAATGACTTTATAAATCGTCAAAATTGTCGTATGTGGGGTAATAGAAAGTGCTATTTATAAAATACCAATATATTTACAAAAACGCAATGTTTGATGTGCATTGTGAGTTAAAAGAATTAATGACCCCATACTTGTTACCGAGGGACGATAAATAAATTGTTCTTGCAATGAAATCAACTATTTAAACTCAAATAACAATATGCGGTTATAACAAGACAGAGCCACATGTCATGCAGCACATCAAACTAAATGTTCTAATTATGTGTAATTTATTCCCGTTAGACCTTTTCCTCTCTTTCTTCCTACCACCCTTCCTATCTCTCTAACCTTTTTTCTCTCCTTTTCCCTCTCACTCTCTTTCCCCCTCTATTCCTTTCTCTCCATCCCTCTCTTTCTCTCTTTTTTCTCCCCCCCCCCCTCGTGGTATGTGCGTTGGTGCGTGCGTGCGTGCTTGTCTTCAGCTTTTTAGATGGTTTGTCACAGCTTTTCATTCCTTTCTATTCCTACATTTATTTTTCATAAATCTATACGTGGCACATTCTGCGCCTTCCATTATTTGTTTAATATATTCTATCCGTGGTATGCCACAAGTATTCTTTTCTTTTATATGCCCTTTAATAACTGTGGTTAATAGTCCTCCCTTCCTTATTATGTGTCCATTAGTGTGCTCCTTCGTTTTTGTATGTACTTCCACAAACACGTCTCAATGTCCGATCCTCCTCAGTACTTCCTCGTTTGTTATCCTATTGAGATAGCTGATTTTTAAAACTGTTCACACGCTTCTAGTTTCTTTTTGCATGCCAAGCCGGTAGTCCACGTTTCGGGCCCATACAATAGTAAACTTCAAACATATGTTTATCCCTGTATATTTGAGGAATCCAACATGGTCTTCAGTCAAATTCTCATCAATATTCCTAGCTATTCTTCTAATAATTATTTTGTTAAAATTTTTATATATGTGTTGTCAAACTTATAGTACTGTGATCTGCACTTTCTGTTGCTGCTGATTTCTTTGGTTAATATTATTATTTTTGTTGTAAAGTCCGTAGGGAGCATTTCTGTCTCATAAATCTCTGATGTCGTTTATATAATTTGTATTTTGCGGGTTCGCTTATGGATAATAAGAATTAAGCGTGAACTTATCCACTCCAGGGCTCTTGTATGACTTTAGTTCTTCTAGTGTTTTATCAAATTCTTGCCTTAGATTTCATCCTTCCGTAGTTGTTTGTTTATTTGTTAGCGCGACGGTGACCATAACTAAAATATTTGCCAACGCAATTTTTGGTGCTTAATCTGGATCCGTAAATTGTGTTTATTGGGTTACAATCCCTGATTGCTACAAATCTGTTTCCTAATCTTGTTTAATAAAACATTTTGGTAGGTTGTAGACTGCTACTACTCTAATGATTCGTTGGATTTTTTTACGTTAATTATAGCATCGTGTAGATTGTCGCTTAAAAATGTGTCCATTACGTAATGGCATATTTTTCATTTATCAATATTATAAAACCGGCACTTGCAGAATCGTTGGTGTGATAAAGAAGTTTTTTCTGAAATCAACAGCATATCAATTTTAAATGTTGCTGCAATAGCATGATTATCAAATAATGCTGCAATAACTCATTTGCGTCTTATGAAGCTATGGAAAGAGATTCAATTAAAATTTAATAACTATAATGGTAATCAGATGGAATAGTACTATCCTAATTTATGAGCTTAAAATGTGTATAGAAACTGAAATAGTGCGATGTCATTGTTGGTACTTGCTTGTTTAAATATTGGGTTTTAGTTTTGACGTAATTTTAGAATGGCAGGCATTGTTCAAATAAACAGAATAAATATCTTGTAAATTAATTTATATGCCCGATATTTGGCTATTAATAGAATGCGCATTTGTTGATATTGTGTTCGCCTCGACAAATGACACTTAAGTAGGGCTTCATATATTATATTTTGGTGTGTCCGTAAGCTTAGTATATTATATTTCAAAAATATTCGGACATTCCTCTGGAGATGTGGCATGATCATTGGATGCCATCATTGCAATAAATCAGTTCGTGTAATATCGGCTATGCTACAAGTGCCTAAATCAATTGTAAATGATGTTATTGTTGAAGAAAAAGGTATGGGATGTGAAACATTTGTAAAGCAAAGTAGTAGGCCACATAAGCTTGATCACCGCAGTTTTCAAACTATGAAACACTGGTGATAAAAAACGGATGTTTTCAGTAACAATAATCATTTGTAATTTTTAAAGTGTTTCTGGCGTCGTCGTTAACGCTAGAACTGTTCGTCCAAAGCCAAAAAACACATATTTTCGCGGTCATACGGCCAATTATAACCGAGGTCAATGCTAAGCGTTGCTTACAATGGTGCAAGTATTATCCCAATGAAACTGTAGAACAATGACAACAAGTTAGGAATATCGCTATACTATCTGGCAATCTGATGAACGCTTTTCGGTTTTGTCGATTTCTGGGAAACATTTATCTGAGCATATAATGTACCTTAATATTCTTAATAATTCTGTGCATGCTACTTTCTGGCAACACTTCTAACAAGATAACTGCATTATCAATATTTATTTTTATTTAAGCAGAAGCGTGTTAAAAACCTGGACTTGCCTTTGTTTCATCGAATACCCCCGATAAAAATTAGAGGGCATTTGTAACTGAATTCAGTGCACGTCTCATGGAGGAATAGAAAGTAACTACTACTGGCGTATATCAAAGTTGGTAAAAGGTCTTATCAGACAAGCGTAGACCTGATCCTATTAATACATGTCATAGTGGATGTCCTGTTACATTTTACCATATATTGTATCTTGTGTAGTGGATACTTTTAGTTTCTTTTCGAGGTGACTTTACTGATATTTGTTGATACTTTAAGTTAATATAGAATGGCGGAGAGTATAATAAATGAAATGCTGCTACTATATAGGTAATGACTTAACTGTTCACAATTAATTAGTTTTAGGTTTTGTGCTTATACATAAAGAAATGTTTTTTAAATTTTAACAAATTGGCTATTACGAACTATGTACATGGTCACAGATATGGCTATCCGACAATTACTACCACTCGCGTCGCTTGCTCAAATAAAATTTAAATTTAAGAAACAAAATATTAAATAAATTATTGAAAAATATCTTTTTTAATTTGAACTATACTACAGATCCAAATAGAACATTAAGATTTGAATTACGCGCCGTTGGCTTTCTGTAAAGTTGGAAGTTTTCATTTGTACAGTTGATATCTAAACATACGGCAAACTGTATCAAAGGCCATCATAAATATCGTACATTTGTAAACCAGGTTTTAGAGAACACAAATTTTTGAAAAAAAAAATTATAATGAGCGATGAAGTTCATTTTGCTTTAAATTGCTTTGTAAATCGTCAAAATTGACGCATCTTGGATACTGAAAATCTAAGTGCTTAAAAGAAAACTCAATACATGCACAAAATGCGCTTAATGGTAGTAAAATAACACTAAAAAACAAGGCAATAATTTTAATAGTTATTAAAAGCAATAAAGCTGGTTACAATAAATAATTAGAAACTTTTATAGTCTGATTAAAGAATACCATAATGCAACTATTTTTTAGAAAAAAATGCATGGATTACAATTGTACTAAAAGTGTTATCATGGTCAACAAACTCGTGTGTGTGTAGTGTATTCCTAATATCTATTAGACTCTAATACTCTCGAAGTACAAAACTGTAATTACGTAGGTTGTATCGTAGGATGCAAGCCTCATCATGTTATTCTTATCGTTAGTATCTATAATGATTGTTAACCATTTAGCTTATAGAATGTAACCTTGTTCTGATTGCTAAATAATTACATAATAAAAAAAATAATAATAATTAAAAAAAAACGCCTATATTTCTAAAATTATTGCAACAATTTAACACATCAAAGTGATTTCAAACGTCCATAAAACAAAAAGTTCAGAAGGTTTCAATAGTCAGTTATAAGTGAAAGTGTTTTAAATTTCTTTAATTAGTCGCAATTTTTCTTAAATTTGTTTACCGGTCAGTGTACGCAATTAATGAGTTTATTAGTAAGTGTAATAGAAAAAATTGTAAATTTTTAATTAAATTACAAAAATTTATTCAAAATATAAACGCTATCTTAAATAAAACCAAGAAATGTTTATTGAGAAAAGTTTTTCGTTGCAATAAATAACTGTAAAACTTTCAAAATACTAGAAATGTTGATATATTTTAATAATAAAATATTTGGATATAATAAAAAGCTTGGTAAAACAAATATTGTAATTAAAAAAAAAAACTTTTTACAGTTATTTCTTTGCCTCTCTTGGAAACTAATGTTGTTACCATGGTCATCCTACTTAGCTTATCGATTATTTAATAAGCCGTAATTTAAACCGCTACCTTTTGAAAAGATTATAAATTAACAATAAAACAAAATTGTAGAGATATGGCACATGACAAGCATTTAAAGGTCTTAATGAATGTAATCTGAACTGTACTTTAAAGTACATTAGAAAATAACATTAACCTTTGAGCAAGCAGACGCTATCGTAAATTTATGACAGTTTAATGATAGGCCATTTAAAACTATTTTGTAAAAGGAAGTTGCATCAGCAACCCGGTCTGTTGTTGGACTGTAACTTTTTTTAATAATTTATTTAAGAATTTGTCCATTTACTTTAAATTTTATTTGTATGATAACGTTTACCTAAAAGTGTATATTTCGTCCCATGCGCGATTTTTTTTAAGTATTGTGGGATATGTACTGTAATTTATGTTGATATATTACTGTTCGCGCCAATCTCCAATTACTTTTATTTGGATTTTAAACTGGTGCCGGTCGTATTTTCGCTCCCTCCTGTATATGCTCTTTAGTTTTGATTTGAGATAGCGGCGGCCAATTGGCTCGCGTACGCGGCTATATGAAGCGGCTGTCGCTCCTTCGTTTTGAATTTTTAGTTGTAATGGTTTAGAAAGCGGGCGACCGGCTTTAAGTTTTCCGTGGCCGAGAGCGTTTTGACCGAGAGTTCGCCGGAGTGTTTGATTGGCGGCAGAAGTTTCCATCTCCTCGAGGTCGTTTTGTGGCGAATGTTTTGCCAAGCAGATTAACCTCTTTCCGGAGGCCGTTTTGCTTCCGGATTGCACTTCGGGAGTTGCAATTTTGCCGGTGAGAAAACTCTGTCCAATTTCCTTTATATCTAGCCCGGGGAGGAATCAAGAAGGATCCTTGTTGCACCAGGAAAACGCTACCGATCGGCTCCGCTGTGAGAATTGAGGTAACTTGTCCAATCTCTTCACCCTCACCCTTAGTTCCTCTTCCTAGATCTTCCAAGATTACATCACAGGGAACCGATTTATGCAGGACAGCGCCGCTTCCAAAAAGGTTAACGTTTTAGCTTTGGCTTTTGTTTGAAGTTTTTTTTTAAATTTAAAATTACGATATAGTCCACTTTGGCCGTTACAATTACTTATAACCATTATGTAATTTTCTAGTCTTACGGGCATAGTTAGAATAATGATTTTTGTTTCATAAACTTCATCCAAAATAGCAGACAACTTAAAATACCTTAATGCACTACTTTAATTGTAGATGTGCTATACCACGTTCCAGAAAATTTTTTTGCCATTATCAAAAAATGGTAAGATTTGGTTTAGGGATTACTAGATAATAATTGAATTATATATAATATATATCATAATTGTATAATAAAGACTGCAAATCAAAGGGAGGTGGACTACTTATGGTCTTACTTGAGATCTATGGACCAAGAACGCTTGAGTTTTCTATGGTCAGCACTATGGGTAAGTTACTCTAATAAAGAGGTACTGTAGAATTGGAGTCAATCATAATGTTTACTGCTTCTTTCCCAAATGACATCTTAAAAGCAAGAAACTTTGAAGTGGGTGTGGATGGTTTTATTTAATACAAACCAGGAAGCTTCTACGATCATTGGAAGAATTTTAAATTGACTTTTTTGTGTAATTGCCATGTTGAATTTACTGAAACATCCCTAAATATCAGTGCCTTAAGTTAAAACGGGCTTGATGATCGCCTTGTACGTAGATGAGTAGCTTGTTTTTTACTGATAGTTTTTTTTGCCTTATTAGCCAGTTCAGCTGCTGTACTTTTATGTGGATTTGTTTGCGTTTTATGACGACGTGTTTCTTCTAAGTTAGGTGATTATCAAGGGTTAATCCAAGGTATTTAACTACTTCAACTTGCGGTATATTTTTGTTATTAATTTTTAAAACTAGACATTGTTCTTTTCGAAGGGTATATATTGTATGCTGGGATTTTGCTCTTTAAAAGTAATACGCCATATAAGTTGTACAACTGTTTTTCATAAGTGATTTGTTTTTTTTAAGATTTGTCTATTTTTTAAGTAATCGATGGATTTATTTATTTTCAAAGTTATTTCTAAATGTTTGTTTTTTTCGATAGGATCAGTTTACTATCTAAATTCAGATATAACTATTTGTCTTTGCTGGATTGTGGTATTGCATTACATTAATGTATACGAGTAGATATTGATCTTTTCTGAATGTGAAGATTATCTACTCCATTTACTTTAGTAATTTTAATTTTTCAATTCTTGAGCCCAATCTGTAAATTCGTCTAGGTAATCTTGTAATCTCTAGGTAGTTATTATTGGTTTTAATTGCAAATAAAAATCAGAACGCTATTTTCAAATATTCCAGATGTAGTATTAGCAGTTGTCCAATTACACTATTTGGAAGAGCGCCTATGCTAGATTTGCTCTATCACTTAAGTAGAATTAAATAAGCTCTAAGCAAGCAATGTTTGATTTTCTACAATAATTGTCGCTGAATATTAGCGAAAATAAATTTTACAATGAATTAAAAAAGAAACAAAACGTCAACTGTTAAGACAAAATTGTGCCTCACAAAAAATATTATATTTTTATAATTTAAAGACATTTACAATTAAGTGAATACGTATAAAAGAGCACATACAAATTGTATTCATCAGTGAAAGTGTTTGCAACAAAAAAAAATATACTTCGGCTAGTGCCTTCAAGCAGAACGGACGTGCGTGCTATCGCAACACCGGAACTGCAGCCTTGCTTAAACCACTCGGCCACTAGTTACCTAATGGAAGAAGAGAGTGATAATGAAGATCCTCCAGAAACTTCCCATCCATGGCAAGTAATAAAAAAAAAGAAAACGTTCCAATACAATAGCTAATAAAAATGTTGAAACAATACCTGTGGTACCCACAAATAATCGATTCATTCCATTAACAAACGAATCATTAAAAATTACCATTCCTCCCAAAGACCCTAAACCCCCTCCAATTTTTATATATGGGGTAATAGACTATAAAATGATGATCGATAATTTATCACAAATTACTAAAGAAGAAACCTATTATTCAAAAGCACTCACAATCAACACAATAAAAATAAATACGCCCGAAACCTATAGGAAACTTATCAAACACCTTAATGAGGAAACAATTATACACCACATATACCAAATGAAGCAGGAAAGGGCCTATAGAGTAGTTATCAGAAATCTCCACTATTCAATACCTATTGAAGATATAAAAAAAGATATAGAAGCTAAAGGTCAAACCGTTCGCAATATTATTAACATACGACATCGAATTAACAAGCAACCACTAATGCTATTTTATGTAGATTTAGAACCTAAAAAAAATAACAAAAATATTTACAGTTTAGAATTCATAGGACATATGCGAATAACTGTTGAACCGCCACATAAAAAACCAATATCATACAATGTACAAGGTGCCAACTATATGGTCACTCCAAATCTTACTGCACACGACCATACAAATGTGTTAAATGTGGAGGTGACCACAACTCCACATTGTGCCAAAAATCCAAAAGCACTCCAGCAAAGCGTACACTTTGTGGAAAAGATCATCCTTCGAATTATAAAGGTTGCGAAATATATCAACAGTTACAAAATGCAAGAACCAAATCTAAAGGAAATAATAATCAAAATTGTAATCAACCCCAAATTCCACATATCCAAACACCGAACAAATCAATACAACAACCAAGAACGGACTTTCGAACATATGCTGATGCTGCACGAGGGCTAAATACAGCAAATCAAGATAATGACTTCAGTGGCCAACTCAACCATTTCCTCACCGAATTCAAAGTAATCTCCCAAAACAGCATGATACTAAATATGCTATCAACTGTCATCAATAAACTAGTCCATTAATAGACATCTCATCTTTACGTATAGTTCTCTGGAATGACAATGGTTTGGCAAATCACAAAACGGAAATAACTTATTTCCTACAAATTAATAAGATAGATATAATGCTTATATCTGAAACTCATTTTACAGACCAATCAGTATTTAAAATACCATCTTATACGACTTATCATACAATTCATTCGGATGGAACAGCACATGGGGGGCTGCAATACTCATACGCTCTGAAATAGCACATCATGAACTTCTTTCATTTCAAACTAACAAAATACAAGCTTCTCCAGTTCATGACAATGCTAAACCGAGATCTTTTACCGTAGCAGCGATTTACAGCCCACCTAGGCACGCAATCAATACCGACGAATATGAAACAATGTTTAACACTTTGGGACCTCGCTTCATAGTTGGTGGAGATTGGAATGCCAAACATTCTGACTGGGGTTCCAGATGTATTACGCCCAAAGGCCGAAATCTACTACGCTTCATAACAAACAAAATTTAAATTTGTCAACTGGTCAACCAACTTACTGGCCAACTGACCTAAACAAACTTCCTGATTTGTTAGATTTCTTTCTCAACGGCGATCCAACTAACTACCTTAATATTGAACCTAATTGGGACCTTTCATGGGACCATTTCCCCATTATCCTCACCTTAGTACTCACATTATTATAAAATCAAATCTACCCAAACTAGTCTCCCCAAAACTTTATTAATACAATACAAGAAGCAGCCTGGATAAGTACACCAACACCAATTAGAAATAACTAGTTACTAACATACCGCTAGAGATTAGACAGCAGATTGCACAGAAAATACGTGCAAGACGCACATGGCAAAGAACTCGCAATCCTATTGATAAAAATACATATAACAGGTATACAAGATTACTTAAAACTACACTACAAGATTTAAGCAATTCTACATTTGTAACATATATTACGTCTCTGTCAAGAGAAGACCACTCAGTGTAGAAAGCTACAAAGAAACTCAAAAGACTTACTAATCATATACCACCATTAAGGAAGCAAGACACCATCTGAAATAAAACATAAAATTAATAATTGTAAAACACACAAAGCTTCTGGATTTGAACTTATAACTGGCCAGATTCTTAAGAAATTACCGAAGAAGGCAATAACAATATTAACTACTATTTACAATAGTATGATAAGACTCGCATATTTTCCCATTTCTTGGAAATTTACCCAGATCATATTAGCACCTAAACCTGATAAACTACCTAATTCAACTTCTTCATATCCTCCTATAAGCCTGCTTCCTCTGCTATCTAAAATATTTGAAAGATTACTACTAAAGAGACTGCAGACTGATATTAACCTGAACGAGATACTACCTAAACATCAATTCGAATTCAGAGAACGACACTCTACAATTCACCAGTGTCATAGAATCGTTAACGAGATCATAAGAAGTCTGGAAAAAAAAGGTTTGCGTCGCAGCATTTTTAGATATTGCTCAAGCTTTTGACCGTGTTTGGCATAAAGGTCTTTTATTTAAACTAAAACAAATCTTTCCCACCTAATATTATCTCATCCTAAAGTCCTATCTCAGCAATCGCTTTTTCCAAACTAAATTTAATAATGATGTTTCCACAATCCACCCAATCGAATCAGGAGTACCACAGGGTAGTGTCCTAGGACCATTCTTGTCCTTGTATTTACGGCAGACATACCAACTACTGATACCACAACCATTGCCACTTTTGTAGACGATACTGCGATCCTTTCAGTTGACAGTGATTCTCAACTAGCTGCTGCTTGTGTCCAAACGCATCTAGACAAACTTGAAGAATGGCTCAGTTCCTGGTGTATCAAAGTTAATGCCGCTAAGTCAACACAAATAAATTTTAAAACTAGACAAATCGACTGCCCAAAATGTCTCCATTAACAATACCCAGCTACCTGTCCAAAACGAGGTCAAATACCTAGGAGTAATACTAGACTCTAAACTCACATGGCGGCCATACTTAATATCCAGAAACAATCACATAAACAACAAGATTCGACAAATGTATTGGTTACTTGGTCGTAATTCTCAATTGAAAATAGAAAATAAAATAATTCTATATAAATGTATTATAAAACCCATCTGGACATATGGGATTCAGCTGTGGGATTGCACGAAGGCCGCAAATTCAAAAATTATACAACGACTGCAGTCCAAAATCCTACGTATGATTCTAAATGCGCTTTGGTATATAAGCAATAAAACCATTCACGATGACTTAGACATTCCTACAGTTGATGAAGATATCCAAAGATTTAGCACCACTTATTTCCGCAATCTCCTAGGGCATCACAATGAGGAGGTTATCCACCTAATGAATGAACTAGCCGTACCTAGAAAACTGAAGAGAAAACGCCCCACTGACCTACAAAACTAAATTACTTGAATATCACTTATATTACCTTTGTCATATATATAAATCATATACGGAGAGTGGTCGCTGGATCACTTCTCCCCTCATGTTGTACCTACTAATTATCCTATTTACTAAATGTTCTCATAGAACAGGTTGTACATTTCTAAATAAACAAAAAAAATGAATAACCAACCTCTTCTAATTCCAATCTGATGTAAAGGTATCCAATCTTCTATCTCGAAGTAGTAATCGTTACAGAACGTTAAATATTATAGGCAAAAGACTAATTATTTGACATCTAAATTTAAATGTTTAGGTCAATGTTAATTTACCTTTTCCTTTTTTTATTTGGTGTTTAAAAGGCTACTTTTTATCTAATTCAGTTTATACTAAATATTCAGATCTGTTAAGTATTTTTCCAGTATAATGGAAAATATCTTGTTTTATTTTATGACTGAGCTGATCATTATGTGATGTGAGTAAGTAACCAAAAGTTTTGAGAGTAGTTCTACTTTCTCTTCATTATTATGTAATTTTTCTTCTTCTCCTTCGGCCGCTTTCTATTCATTGGATATAGGCCTGTCCCTTATTTGTCCATGTGTTTCTGTTTTGTGCAACTTGATACCAGTTGTGTCTCGCAACTTTCTTTATCTTATCGTACCAGCGCTGACCCCAACAGTACTTCTTCGCTTTCCCCATAGTCTCCACCTGATGACTCCATTTCTCTGCATATCTTGTGGTGCCAAATCCAGAATACTTAGTTAACTTGAATGGACCGAATTTAAATTTTTAGAACCCTTTACCGTATCGTACTCGACAGCCTAATCTTCCCTTTCGCAGCGCAAAGGATTATAAAAAAATTCAACTAACTGGAGTTGATAAGTTAGTTTGGCCAAATGCATATTAATTCAAGTGATTTATTGTTTACTCCATTAAGAAACAACGAAAACAGTTATCAACACACAGATAATACATTACATTGCAAAAATCAAATGTTAATTTAAAAATTAGTGGTATTCAAAGTTGGCTTCTATGAAATCTAAAAAATATGCTATGGGGTTAAGTTTTGTGATTGTTCTAATTATAATTAAGAAATTCAGTTTTGTTTATCAAAACAAAGAAATGCGATACCTTGCGTGTCTTTTGGGAATAGTCAATTAATAAAACGAATATTTCTTATACTCATAGTGGTTCGTCTAGTTTAAAATAAACTTTTAGTATATCCTACAAAAAAGACAAAGAAAAAATGTACAACAATATATAATTAAACGTATATACGTTGGGTTGGTTTTAAAATTATTAGTTAGAATATGTATAATGTAGTAAAAAAATATAAAAATTTAAATGCAATGTATTTATATGAATCCAATTATATTTTGCATTATAACTTTAAAAAATATAAAAGCATACTGAATATTAAAAAATAAAAAGTAATTTACAACAAGTGCTTTAAAATGATGTGGAAAATAAATTAGTACCACATCCTTTTGAAATAACCGAACAAAAACGCAATACTAATTCTTTAATATAAACAATCCATTTTGCCCAACAAATAAAATATATACTTACAATTATTTATGCATTACTGTTTTGATTTTAGCAATACTTAAAAAATTAGAACTTGTTATTTCTTAGCCTGTATAAACTGGATTATGTTTATACGTAAAATAGTGATGATGTAACGTGTAAAATGGACATAAAAGTGTTCTCACTCATTCAAATGTGCGCGTATGAACATAAATACATACACAATTTAATAATAGCTTGCCATTGACAAAGGGTACATTATCTGCAAGCCAGAGAATTTGACAGAGGACATACTGTTGGCCTGGAGAATATTCGTTGTAGTAATACTGTGGCGCGAATATGAAATCAGTAGATCAACGAAAAGTACAGGGGTGTGCAGTACTACACAGAACAACCAACTGAGAGGATCAAATTTTCACCAATAAAACATTGAACATCGGAGAATCTGTAGATACACAAGTAGCATAGAATGTATATGGTATAGGTATGTTATATAGAAAAAAGATTTTATTGATATTTCCCTAACGATTTATTAAAAAAAATAATTTAAAAATTTACTTATTTATTTGTAACAAAGAATTTACACTAACTTAACTTTTGTTACATTTATATTTGGCGAGTCTCACTATACGTCTATCAGAACACTTAATCTTTTCATTTGTATCCGCTTAAGACAAAATTAGAAAAACGATATACCGTTGCTTCATCAACTTCTTTTTAAGTTTCAGATATTGCTCAGCTACTTATTTAGCGCACGCGTTGATGAATTAACCAGGGTATGTCTTTCCTTCTAAATCCATACACATACCGCACGCACACATTAATTATTATTCACATTATTGAAAAGAAAGTTTTGTTTTTACATTTTTATCGCGCTATTAAAAAGCATAAGTACTTTGTCCTTTCAGAAAAAGTATACACGTGGAAAACATGACTTGCATAATATTCGCAGTAAAAAAGTTCATATTAGTATTCCCAATGTACTTTACAAATATTCATATATATATCCCTGATGACTTAACAATTCTGTATATAATTTCCTATTACACATATCTCAATATCTTACAGTTGCTACTATCAGCTACCTCCATAATTTCTTGGTCACACTTATCATAGATGACGTAGTGAAGGAGTAAGGTCAAGCAATCATGAAAGTCACAGAAAAATAAAGTTATCAAAATGATTATAAAGTCCAATGACCACAAAGCTTAGTAGTGGAGGGTTTACAAATATCTAAATTAATTGTGACAAGATCAAATCCCGGTTATTTTTTTGTAATAATGGCACTGTCTACAAATGCAGCAAGTCTACGTAAATACATTGTACCTGCAACAGTTCACTCAGTAAAAAAGCTGTCCGTAAGCTCTATACGACAAAACAACATGAACATAACTTTAGGGAAATCACAGATGTATTCCATGTCACGAGAATATATTCCCATTATAAATGCGTATTCTTTAAAAAAGGATATATTCATTTAAAAAAAATAATTTCAAGCGGCGTGCAGAAAATCAGGTAGCAAATTCTTGTACTAAGAGTTACATTTTCGATCTTAAACTAACACGGGTAGTACTCTTACTAAACTTTTAATGTGAAATTTAATTTTTACTGATAAGATTTTCGAAACTATATTACTATAGACAAATAAAAATATGATAAAGAGGTATCGATACAGCAATTCCAATAGAAGATTCAATAAGCGAAATGTTCAATAAATTTGTATTCAAATGTTACGATTATAGTTGTGGTATTTCGGAAACTACTGATGCTTGTTGGTTTTAAAGAAGATTATGGATTTAAAACTTACACGTTAATCAAATCGAATAAGTATAATTTGAAAGCAAAATATTTGAGAGGTGTTAAAAATTATTATTTAGTAGATAAGTCTAATAAGAACATTACAGACACTTATTGGTTGACTTGTGTTGATATAACTAATTTATTAAAAGAAAGGAGGCTTATAAGTAAAAAAATGTTTACTTCTTACAATCAAAAAGACTCTTACTTTACATTTTAAACTTCTAAATTTTTTTAAGTGGTTGTAAATTTCAAACAAACACAACATCTAATTACACTATTACAGAAACATTTACAGATGACATAATAATTGTCACAAAGACTCAAGATCCAGCAACATCCTCAACTCACTTACAAGATCGCCTAAAGTCGCTGCAGGATTGACTTCGAAAAAACACATAACATTTGTCATCAGACAAACATCTTGCTCGACAGTTTGCATAAATAGCGAAATGAAATACTTTGGCTTAACCCTGGTCAGTAAGCTCAATAGAAAATCCCACATCGTGAAAAAAGAAAACAAATCGACGTAAAAATGAAAGACCTCAACTGGCTAATTGGCAGGTCAATATTGCTAAATAACAAGCTTCTCCTGTACAACACAATACTGAAGCCTATATGGACATATGGGACTCCAAAAATCTCAAAAAAATGGAGCTGCACCCCAATCCCCTACAACAATTACTTCTACTATCGACTTATAAAAGAAGAATGAACCGATCTTTACCAATCGATTGAATCGATGAACGTCTTTCTCATCACACTGTATTCTTTTATACGTACACTAAACACAGAACTTTAGCTTATATAATGCTTTGTATTCTAATTGCTGATTTATTGGAAATAAAAAAATAAGGGAAAAGTTGGTTTTGTTATACGATATGTACGATACGTACCAAAAAGCCGAGATCAGTGTTGATACACAAAAAAAAACTTTTTTTGATTATTTTATTAATGCATCACAAAAGTGAGGTCTATCATGAAAGTGTGAAATCGGGAATAATAATTTAGTAGAACAGTACTATAGAACTGGATGTATAAAAAACACGTTAATTAAAGTTCAGGCCGCAAAACTCAAAGATTGTCTATGATGATCTTATGTATTCTAGACACAAAGAGTACAAATGTACTCTATATTAGTATAAATAAATGTATTATATTAGTTATATAAAATGGCTAGTAGACCGTTCGAAACTTATAAAAGCATTGACAAAACAGCTAAAGCTGTCTTATATGCACCAACATTTTTACAAAATTAAAATTGTGCATTGCATATTTTATAATATTTTTTATTTTAGGTTCAGATGCCAATTATACTACAAAAAGCCAATAACTCGAAAAACGCTTGTATTTAACGAAAACTTATCAGCCACTTTAAAAAGCGTAAAACACAACATATTCTTTGCATTGCCTAGGTTATTATATATGATATATAAAGTATTTAAGGCGCCTATTGTGTAAAAATATTGATTATGCTACGTACAAGCAAATTTTAAAACATAAACCAAACTGAAACCACTTAAAATACCTGAAGGTCTTATAGACCGTAATCTCCAATAACGCAGCGCAAACGATTCGTTTTTACGAGTTAAAGTAAAAATTGTTGTTTGGTGCAAAAGCAGGCGATTAAGTCAACGTTTATAACTATTTATACTTGGGACATTTATATAAACGCATTACTAATATATGAAATTCATTCAATAAGCAATTGTTTGCAATGTTTGTGTGGTTTCGCCGTTGGTAGATTAGAACATTTTATTTATTAAGCTGTTCTAATTAAAATTGCTGCAACTTAACTTGCGCAAAGAATACTACTAACTCGTGCATAGACGCAATTTGGTGAGTAAAGTGGTGATATATGAGGTTATTTTATAGCGTTTCCAGTTCAGCGTATTAAATATCATATTTTTGTAGATAGTTCTAGTTGCATACGTAACTTATGTTTTATTTTTTCTTAATAATCTTTTATGCCATTTAATTGCGCTTAACTTATAATTTAAAGTGTGATGCGCCTCCGGATAAAAAAACTTTGTTAAATTTTAAGTTTACCCTGAAACGTACGCAGTAGGCTTCAAAATAAACAAGAATTTCTATATCGCCATCAGCGAAGACTACTAAAAATAACGGAAAAAATGCCGTCACATTTGAAATACCGGTTAATTCCGTCATCTCACCAGCCTCAAGAAGCACTACCACAATTTCTAGGGAAACAACTGTTTCTATGTCTTAAGGCAAAACATCCCAATGAAATAATCAACGTAAGCAAAATTAAAACATGCAGTTTTATGAAGTAGGATTTGTAACCACTCAATTTACAGAAATTTATTTTTCAGATTTGTGCTGCGACCGGAGAGACGATAACAAGTGGCCAACTCTTAAAAGACAGTGTAAACGCAACCGCATTGTTAAAGAGTTTGGGACTGGAAAAGGGAGATGTAATCTCAATTATAGCAGAAAACCTGCTAAACTACTGCGTAATTGTATTGGCGTCTCTTTACGTTGGGGTAACAGTCAATCTCTTAAATCCTGGCTATTTAACAGGTTAGCCAAATTTATGCTAAAATATTTAATTAAATAACACTAACTTATTAGCGGAGTTGAAACATGCACTGTTAACTTCTAAACCAAAAGTAGTAATGTGTTCCGAAAGTGCTCTGCACTTATTGGAGCAGTTGAAGCAAGAACTGCACTTCATCCAAGAAGTAGTAATGTTTGGAACGAAATCCAAAGAGAATCGAGAAACGAAAATATTTGAACATATGATGGAAAATGTTGAAGTAGATATTGACTCTTTTATTCCGGAAGAAGTTGACTATTCTAAAGATAACATTTTTATTTTGTTATCCTCAGGCACTACCGGTTTACCAAAAGGGGTACAATTAACTAATCAGAATATACAAGCAACATTAAAAAGCTTTGAGTAAATAAGTAAATATACAACAGTAGTAAAACTTGTTTACTTTTTATCTTCCAGCAATAAGAATTACATTGGGTTATGTCCAAGCGACACGGTTATTTTGGTATTGCCTTTATTTCATATATTTGGTTTAGTGGTACAGCTAAGTGCTATTATAAACTCCACAAAAGTTATCCTCTTAACTAAATTTAAACCAGAACTATTTTTGGGATCCATAGAAAAATATAAAGCTACAAAGTTATTTTTAGTACCTCCACTATTATTATTTCTTACGCAATCTCCTCTAGTACAAAATTGTGACGTATCAAGCGTAACATATATTTTAGTAGGAGCAGCACCTATAGGAACAGGTTTGCAAAGGGCAACTAAAAAGAAGTACTTTGTGAAAAATAAAATATTTTACTTCATACAATAGAGTTTGTTTTAGATTTCCAAATATTGCTTTACATCAGGTATATGGCTCAACTGAAGCTGGAGGTGCCTGCACATTCCAAACACCTGATATGGAAAATTTTAATACTATAGGTATGCTTATCCCAAATATGGAAGGTATGGTGTGGGATCATAACTTGAAACAAAGCGTTGGTCCCTTGGAAGTAGGAGAACTGTGTATAAAAGGGCCGATGGTAATGAAAGGATATATCAGTGGCGTAACCCCGATCGACAATTGTATAAATGAAGATGGATTTTGGCACTCCGGAGACCTGTGTTATTATGACAAAGAAGGATATATTTATATGGTAGATCGAATGAAGGAACTAATTAAGTATAAAGGATTTCAGGTCAGTGCAGAAAATATAAAGCTATTGTTACGTTCAATAACTTTTCAGGTTCCACCGGCGGAACTTGAAGCCTTACTTATAACACATCCTAAAGTGAAAGACTGTGGGGTAATAGGAATACCTGATGAAAAGTGCGGACAGTTACCGCTTGCATACGTCGTGGTTAAAGATAATATAACAATTACAAAACAGGAAATAGTAGATTATGTAGCAGGTACAAAAAATGCTAAGTACCAACGGATCCTCTTTTATCGGCTTATAACATTTCAGAAAGGATTTCTGTTCAGAAACGACTGTACGGAGGAGTTATATTTGTAAATAATATTCCAAAAACAGCGTCTGGAAAAATTCTGCGCAGGAAATTAGTAGATATGTACGAGGAATCTTTTAATTAATTTATCGTTTTGCATGTCTTGTTTGTTGTTATTGTAATGGTGTAATGGGTTGTACGAGCATTTTAATCTTTTGTAGTTAGTCAAAACAAACTAACTTAGCACTAATTAAGGTTTTGATACGAAATAATAGATTATTGCATTAAAAACAACAAATATTTTATTTACAAATTGAAGACAATTTAAACAAAAACAGTTCTGTTGCCTGGCTTAAAACTTATGTCAGCAGATGTTGTAGATAAATTTAAATTAATTGAATACAAAAGTTGTGATAATAATATTGTAAAATAGGCAATTTTTGTATAATTTACTATTGCAAGGCATCAACTGATACTAATAATCTAAGATTTATATATGAGCCCGCCTTGGAAAGGGTTAACAAAAATAATAGCTTTAAAAATAAGGAAGATTGGTTAAAACTAAATTTATTGTAGATAACGAAATTAGGGGCGCTGTTAATTATGTTATAGTTTTTTTGAATTGTAATTTAATCAAGAACTAAATCAAAATATTTAGCAATACGCGAGTGAGGAGAATGGTGTTAGTTGTCTGCTTTTAATAGCTTTGAATGTACTATTGATATTCGGTTAATAAAGTATGGGATAATTAAATTTGAATTAATAAAATAGTTACTAAGACTGTTCTTAATGCAATTTATAATCTACTGGAAAGTTCTAGTAACAACAAAATTAAAATTAAAGAAGGGTGTTAAAATAGACTCTTTAAATTAAGTGTTTGAAGCAAGAAGGAAGAGGGTGGAAAATTTTACTGATTTTTAGAAATTTATTTTCTAACTTCTGCCATAAAAGTGACAAATTTCAGAAGTACCAATATTTAAAGTAAAAACTAAAACATTTTAGTACGTAATATTATAACAAATAATTAACTTGCAGAGTGTGTGTTAAACGTCTAGATGTTGGTAAGCCACAAGCCCATAACATACTGAACCACAATTGACATTTACGACAATACCTTTACCCAAACAATGAGGTGAATTTTCTTAGTTGATAGAGGATAAGCAATAATATTTGATACCGGTTGTAATCGCACCTTTATATATATAATATAGCTCTACAGACCTAGAAGGGCAATGGCTTGTTTAGTTATTTTTGCTCATTATTTTTTTCTTTTATTGTGATCTTGGCCTTCCTCTGCGTCTTGTTCCTTCTATATCTGCGTTCCATATTTTGTAAGGTACCTTTTCTTTGTTCATTCCCAGCCATATAATTCGTTGTGCTTTTACCATTCCAATAATGTTAGCTTTAGCGTATAATTTCTGTAGTTCTTTATTTGTTCGTTTTTTCAATGTTCTTCAACTTTCTTCCCACCGTATATTTTCCTTAGAATTTTTCTTTCAAACACATGTAACATTAGCTGATTCTGTTTCTTTAGTGTCCACATTTCACTCGCTTATGTAATCGTTTTTTACACTCTTAGTTTTAGTTTTCTTGAGAACATTTTACTCGATAATATATTTTTTAATGATTTTGCGCTTTTTGTACCTGCAACAATTTTTGCTTTCAATTCTTAACTGTACCTGGTTTTCTTAATATTGTTGTTCCTAAATAAATAAAGTTCCCCACTTGTTCAAACTCGTATTTTGTGTCTTTATTTATTTTTACAATTAAACTTTCATTTCTTTGGAAGGGTTTGTTATTCCAAACCATATATTTTATTTCTCCTCATTAATTTCTAATCCCATGTCATACGCTGCTATTAGTGGTTTCTTCATGGTTTTCTGTAACGCCTCTTTTGCTCTTTGTGCCTGTCCTGTTAACGCCAGCTTTTCTCATAATTGATTCCAGTGCTAAATTAAATAATGTTGCCGATGTCGGATCCCCTTGCCGCAATCCATTCTAAACTCTAAATTTCTCGATATACTTTTATTTATTCTTACTTTGTTTGTCATTTTATTTAGAATCATTATTATTAATTTGATTAGTTTGTTCGGGATTTCTAATTATTATAGTGCCGAATAGTTTTTTACGTATCATGCTTGTTAAAAATCTAGGTATAATATAAGTGTACTTGGTTTGTGTGCATAGCTTGTGGTCTGAATTTCTTTAAGAGCCAATATTAGGCCAACAATTGATCTGCCGCCCCGGAATCCACTCTAGTATTTACCTATAATATTCTTTGTATAATTTGTCATTCTGTTTTTTATTACTGCAGTTAATATTTTCTACATAACATTTAACAAAGCTATCCCACAGTAATTTTCATAGTTTCTTTTGTCGTCTTTTTTCTGAATAGAGCTTATTAAAGCTTGTGTTCAGACATTTAGCATTTGTTCTGTGTTCCATATTTTTTGAATTATTTCATACACAATTCTTTGTAGTTTTTCACCTACGTACTTAAATATTTCAGCCTGCAAACCTTATGTTTCCATCTTTTAGAATTTTCTTAGTTTTGTTTTGATATTAACTGTTTGAGTTTGATTCCAACTAAAAAGTAATCTGAATCAGAGTCTGCACCCCTATAGTTTCGTATATTTTTATCACATTTCTCATTTCTGTTCTCTATTAAAACATGATCAATTTTGGTTAGTAGTGTCACCATCCGGACTGATCCATGTAACTTTGTAAATACCTCTGGGTTTATAATAAGTGCTTTTAATTTTCATATTTTTTTCGATGCCAAATTTTATTTTTTAATTAGCCATTTATATTAGTGTTATGGTAGAGACTACGTTTTCATATTGTTGGGTAGTACATTGTTCTCTTCCTATTTTGGCATTACAATTACCTATTAGTATCTTCATATCGTATTTTGAGATTTATTTGTAAACCGTATCAAACGTATCATAGAACTGTTGTTTCGCTGTCATTTCTTTTTCTTCTAATGGAGCGTGTACGTTTATAAAGATTATTTTTTGGTAAGCAACTCTTAGTCTCTTAGTCTCTAAAAACTTTTATTTTTCCTTCGTTGCTTCATGTTTTATATTGATGACATTATACATTTTGTGACCTAACTTTTGCAATTTGTCCTTAATTTTTGTGCCACCTACAAAACAATGCATACTTTTAGTTATCGATTTACAGGATTTGTCTTATTTTAATTAATAGGTGTGCTGTAGAATTTTTCATATTTAAGCTACAAATTCTCTGTAAGATTTAGGATGGTATATACAATCCCAATTTTACTTTAATTTCCATAATTTTTAAAGCTTTTGTGGTGCTTGGGTTTTGGATTATTTTAGCGTAGTTGCTAAGATCATATATGAGTACAAAAGATTTGGGTATTCTTTTCTTATTGATTACGATTCACATTCATGTTTTCTCGATATTTGTATTGAGGGGAGTTGATCTATTTTAAATATAGCCAAATATAGCGTTTGTTGTTGCTTTGTGACAACTGACGAATATAGAATAGCTGACAATATGATCGCTAAGATACCACTGCCGTCAGAATATTTTGGGAGATTGGCTACGATGACATCTGCTACTTTATAGGTAATGGCTTAACTGTTCACGATTACTTAATTGTAGAATATATGCTTATACAGAAAGAAAAATTTATAAAATTTTAACAAATTGGCACTCACGAACTATATGCATGGTCCTAGATGTGGCTATCCGAGTATTACGAATGCTCGCGTTGCTTGCTTAAATGAAATTAAAATTTAAGAAATGAAGTTTTAAAGAGATTAATGAAAAACTTCTTTTTTCTGATTTAAACTGTACTATAGGGAGATCCAAATAGTATTTTAGGATTTGAATTGGTGTCTTGTGAAGTTGGAAGTTTCCATTTGTACACTTTGTATCCAAACACATCGAAAAGTGTATCAAAGACCATTAAAAACGACGTATGCTTGTGAAGCAGATTTTAGAGCACACAGTAGTTATTTTTTCAAAAATATTATAATGAGCGATAAAGCTCATTTTGTTTTAAATGACTTTGTATATCGTCAAAATTGTTGCATCTTAGATACTAAAAAGTGGTATTAAAATAATATTTAAAAAACCTACACAACAAGCTTAATAGTTATTAAAATGCAATAAAGCTGGTTACTATAAAATAATTAAAAACTTATAAATAGTCTGGTTAATAAATACCTTAATGCAACTATTTTTTAGAAAAAAATGCATGCATAAAAATAGTACTGAAACTGTTTTATTATTGCAACAATTTAAAGCAGCAAAGTGATTTTAAAGATTTATAAGACTAAAAGTTTAGAAGGTTCCTATAGTTGTAAGTGAAAGTGTTTCAAATTTCTTTAATTAGTCGCCACATTTTCTTACATTTAGTTACCAGTCAGTGTATGCAATTAATTAATTTGTTAGTAACCGTAATAGAAACTACAGTCAAGCTTTAGTTATATTACAAGAAGTCATTTAAAAAAGAAACACTATCTTAAATAAAACAAAGAAATGTTTATTGACAAAAGGCCCTCAATGCGATAAACAATGGTAGAACTTGAAAAATAATAGAAATGTTTAAATATTTATATGCCATTAATAATAAAAAAAAAATAACAAAAATCTCCATAAAACAAATATATTAATTTAAAAAAAATTTGTTTCTTTCTCTTGGAAACTAATGTTACCATGATCATCCTACTTAGCTTATCAATTATCTAACTATTAAGCTGTAATTTGGTAAATTATTACGATATCTTTTGAAAAGATAATAAAATAACTATAAACCAAAATTATAAGTATCGCACGTGACAAGCATTAAAAAGTCTTAATATAATGTAATCTAAACTTTACTTTAAAAAAATTATAAAATGACATTAACCTTTGGGCAAGCACACGGTATCGTAAATTTACGACAATGTGATTAGAGGCTATTTAAAACCATTTTGTGAAAGGAAATTGAGTCATCAACCCGGTTTGTTGTTGGACTGTAGCTTTTGTCAAATAATTAACTTAAAAATAATTGGTATTTTTACTTTAAATTTTAATTATATGATAAAGTGTACCTAAAAGCGTACATTTCGTTCCATGCGCGATTTTTTGTAAATATTGTGTAACTTGTTTTGACATATTACTTACGTAATTATAACCTTGTGTAATTTTCTAGTTTCATGAGCTTAGTTAGAATAATTATTCTTATTTCATAAACTTCATTTAAAATACCAAACAATATAAAATACTTGAATGCACTACTTTAATTGTAGATATGTTATACTACTTTTCAGAAAGTAAAAGAAGCTTTTTTTGCCATAGTCAAAACAGTGGTAAGATTTGGTTTTATTAATGAATAATAACAATATCCTAACAATATCCCAATACAAAATCCTAAAAGACATCATCAGATATTATAATTATTATTTTAATTATTTGATAATATTTGAAATAAAAACAGCCAATTTATTCTCCAGTCTAAATGTTTGCTCAATATAAGATTTTTATTATTACGCAGCGGTACTAATGCATATGTATAAGCCGATATATTTTTATTAAAGTGTACTTTTAAGAATTCTTTATTAATTTGATAGGCAATCAGAATATATCAACAGCTAATTTTATAACATTGTATGATTATACACACAGAAAAGAAAATATACAATCATCATTGTATAGTATGATAAAGACTGTACCCTGAGGTGGTGCCCTTATGGCCTTACTTGAAATCCGTGGGCCAAAAACGCTTGAATTTTCTAGGGCCAATGCTATGGGTAAGTTGCTCTAATAAAGGGGGTATTGTGAGATTAGAGTCTATCGTAATATTTACTGTTTCATTTGCAAATGGCATCCTAAAAGTAAGTGTTGATATTTATGTGGAAATAAATAAACGATTTATCTGAAAGATGCAACGAACGTGTATTTCTAACTTATAGGTTAAAAGCGTACAAGTCAATCATGGATAAAGACAGAGTACCTTATTTAATATAGGTGTTGCCAACTTATAATAAATGTGGTTGCGTTCTCATTTGCCAACACTCCCCACAGAACGCAGACCCATTTTACTGATATAGAACAAATGTTTTTCAAAGGTAGTACCTTTAGTCAAGTTATCAGCTACCATGTTGCAACCATTTACAAATTTAAATTTAAATTTAGAATTAACAATGTTTTCCCTAAGAAAATGTAAACGAATATCTATATGTTTAGTTTTTGGTTTATAACAGTCTGTTGATGCCAGTCTTATTGCACTTTGATTGTCACAGTGGATGAGTAGGGCGCCGTCTCCATCTTGACCGAGCTCGGCCTTCAGCTGCCGCAGCCACAGGGCCTCCTGGGTTGCCGCCGCCATCGCCATGTATTCGGCCTCCGCTGTAGAGAGTGCCACGGTTTGCTGTTTACACGAATTCCAAGATAAACAAGCATTCTGAAACAGAAAAGTATAACCCGTGCACGATCGTCTATCTACTGGGTCGCTCGCCCAGTCAGCATCACAATATCCAGTTATTTCCTTTCAGTCATCTTTGACATAGCATAGCTTTAGGTTCCTGGTTCCTTGAAGATACCTCATAATCCTTTTTATTCCAAGCCAGTGTTGATTTCCTGGACTATTACAGTACTGACTCAACTTGTTAACTGCATAGGTGATATCAGGTCTCGTGACATGTGCCAGATATATCAGACATCCTACCGCTTCCCTGTATCGGATATTTTTGTTCCCATCTTCAGGATTTTTCTCAAATTTTGCATTCACCTCTATCGGGGTACAAACTGGTTTGCATTCAGACATATTAAAGCGGTCCAATACTAGGTTTATGCATTTTTCTTGATCTAACATAATCATACCTGCCTCTCGGTTCCTATTTATGTTTATGCCGATACAATTCTTCATTTCACCTAGGTCTTTCAAACTGCATTCTCCTTTTAACTTGTTTTGAATCTCTGTTGTTTTATCCTTATTGTTTGTAAATATCAAAAGATCATCCACCCACACTGCAATGAATATAGTTGCAGACTCATTTACTAAATAATAAATACAGGGATCCACATGTGATCTCTGTAAGCCAATTTTTAATAAAACATTGTTCAATTTAAGATTCCACTGCCGGCTAGCCTGTTTGAGTCCATAAATTGATTTATGTAAAATACATACTGGATCATTTTCTTTGTAGTATTCTGGTTGTGACATGTATATCTCAGTATCTATGTCACCCTGAAGAAAAGCATTTATGGCATCCATCTAAACATTTCTAAATCAAGCATTGGACAGAAGTAACTTACATCATGGTCATCTGTTTCTGCATACTGAACAGTTCTCCGTGGACATAAATTTACGTTTCTTATTGGTGACTCGAGATCAATCGATTGCTCTGGTATGTAAGATGAATTGTCATTCTCGCCAGACTGGTAGTCCTCGCTTGACTCACCAGTAAAATGGTCTATGCTGTCCTCTAATTCTTCCTTACATGTTTTTTTCGAGTGGCTGTGTCACTGGACTGCTGCTGTTGGATGTACAAGGTAAGTATATATTATTATCATATTTTTCCATATTTTCTAGAAATACTACATCTCTACTTTTTATGATTTTATTGGTATCTGGATCAAGTATTCGGTAGCCTTTGGTAGATTCACAATAACCAACAAACAGTAACTTTCTGGATTTGGAGTCCCATTTTTGGCGTTTTTCTTTTGGAACTTGTGTCATTACTTCACAGCCAAATACTTTTAAATTAGACAAGTTGGGTTTCTTACCAGTCCACATCTCCATAGGAGTTTTACCATTAATTGGTTTTGCAAGTGATCTGTTAATTATATATGCTGCCGTTGCAAGGGCCTCTGCCCAGAACTGTTTTACAAGCTGAGCATCAAACAACATACATTTTGCTCTTTCCACCAGAGTCCTGTTCATCCGTTCAGCAAGACCATTCTGCTGGGCTGAGTACGGATCACTTGTTTGATGTTCAATCCCATGTTTGTTCAAGAAATTTTTTCAAATTCTCTATTGCAGTATTCTTTTCCATTATCAGAACGAATTACCTTTATTTTTCTCTCATCTTCATTCTCTACTTTGTTTTTGTAATCCTTGAAAACTTCCGCAATATTCAATTTATTTTTCAAAAAATAGACATGAACTCGTCTTGCGTAATCATCGATAAAAGTAATAAAATATTTCATACCTCCCAAAGATTCTTGCTCCATTGGTCCACATAAATCAGTGTGGACCAGCTGCAAGGGTTGTGAAGATCTTGAACCAATGTTGTTAAAGGGCAATCTGGTTTGTTTCCCCGAGAGACAGGTAGTACAAGTAATAGAACCTTCATTTTTGTCTGAGAATGGCTGAACTCCCTCAGCAAACTCCGGCAGCTTGTTAACATCTGAAAAATTCAGGTGTCCCATGCATCTATGCCACAGAACCAAACCATGTAAGTTATCTGAACAAGACAGGTTAGAAAATACCTCTCTGTGTGTGTTTAACAAATATAAATCGTTTACTAGTGTGGCCGAACACAGGAGCTTTTCATTTTTATCATAGATATCACAACCTTCACCTCTAAAATTTACATTACAGCCATTTTTCACCATAGCACTGATTGACAGGTGGTTTGCGGCAAGTTTAGGTATGTATAAAACTTGTCTTACCTGAATTTTGCTTTCTTTACCATTTAGCAATAAATTGACCTTTCCAATACTTTCCACAGGTAGCGGTGTCTTACTGGCAACAGTTATGGTGGGTATCGGTGGACTTGTAACATCATACATCCAGTCACGTCTATATGTCATGTGCATGGAGGCACCCGAGTCCACATACCACAGGTCCGGATTCATTGTCTGAGGAGATGCTGAAAAAGCTGCAACAAAACCTTTATTTCCTTCTGTATTTTCTACATTCTTCTTTTTCGGAGCACGACAATTCTTAGCAAAGTGTCCATGCTTGTTACAATTATAACATCGCGGTCCTTTGTAGGCCTTTGTTGAATCATGTTGATTTCTTTGAATGACCTTTTTCCTTGTGAAGAATGCTGAATTATCAGAGCATTGAACTTCCTGCAGGAGTTTAGATTTAATAGAATCAGCACTTATCTTGATGCCAGAGCTCTCCAGTCTCATGATCATGGGCTTATAAGCTTCAGGGAGGCCGGCTAACATCAGTGTACCGAGCCATTCATCATCAATGTCAAACTTAATATTCCTGGGCTTGTGGGCGGTCGACATTATTTTATTCACATAATCATCTACGCTTCGAGAAGAATCCAGTGTAGTTGTTATCAGGTCCCTCAACAAGGCTACTCTCCTATACAACCCGCTGTCATCAAAAACCCGTTCCAAGCTCTCCCAGACTTCTTTACAAGTAGTTGCATTCTGAACATGTACGTAAATGATAGGATCCAGTAATAAAATCAACTTAGATTTCGCCTTGGTCTCTTTACTTTGGTTTGTAGTGGTACCGGTGACACAACTCCATAAATCGTCGAGTTCGAAATATGCCTGGACTGCAAACTTCCAACTGGCATAGTTATCTCTTCCAAGTAGTATGTCGATATGAAATAGATTGTAACCTGAATTCGAAATCTTCTTTGCGTAATTATGATTTACACGTGATTTCTGACCGAGCACGCCGCCCCGGTTAACCTCAAAATGTATATCGGACAAAAAACACGCCGGCCGGTTTTCTTAGTTTTTACTGCGTTTACTTTTCTTCTGTTTCCACAAGTAGCAATCAACCACGCTCTGCTACCATGTTGATATTTAGGTGGAAATAAATAAACGATTTATTTGAAAGATGCAACGAACGTAAATTACTCACTTATAGGTTAAACGCGTACAAGTCAATCATGGATAGAGACAGAGTACCATATTTAATATAGGTGTTGCCAACTTATAATAAATGTGGTTGCGTTCTCATTTGCCAACAGTAAGGAACTTTGAGGTCGGTATAGAAGGTTTGATTTGAAAAAAAGCAGGAAGCATCTACGCTCATTGAAAGGATTTATAAATGACTCTTCTGTGTGATTGCCATATTGAACTTATTGGAACATCCTCAAATATCAGTAGCACAACTCCAAACGGGCTTTATGATCGCCTTGTATGTAGATGAGCAACTTGTGTTTCACTAACACTTTTGATTTCTTCGCTATTGGCCAGTTCAGCTGCTATAATTTTATATGGATTTGTTTGCATTTTGTGGCATTGTGTCTTTTCTAAGTTAGGTGACTGTCGAGGGTTAATCAAGACATTTGATTTTTTTAACTTGGTATTAATTTTCTAACTGAACATTGTCCTTTTCGGAGAATAAATGTTGTATGCTGCGATATGTGTCCATTGAACTTTAAAAGCCATTTGGGAAACTATTTTTGAAGTGAATTAAATGGTTTTTGACATATCAGCAGCTTCTTCTGAGTTTGTATGTTTGAAAACGTACGAAATAGACAGAAACAAACATATTGGTAATGGTAAATCTGCCGTGTCAAAGTGTGTACAATAGAGAACCTATAACACTGCCTTGTTGAACTCCTGCAGTTATAGGATATAAACTGGATATTTCACTAATTTATTTAGTTTAAAACTATTACATATATAGACAAGATTCTTGTGGTAGCTCTTTTTTAACTCTTGTTAACAGACTTGTGTGCCAAATCTTATCAAAAACCTACATCTAGTAGAACAGCTACGCAGTATGGTTTCCCTTCTAACGCTTCATTTATAATTTGCATCATGCAATGGCACTGTTAGATTGTCAAGTATGCCTTACAAGATCTAATTTAGTAAACGGGAATCCAAGTATTGGCAAGTAATTCTGCATTCTTTAAAAATACATTTTCCCAAGGCCTCAGAAACAACAGAAAGCACGCTTATATGTCTATATAAAGTGGTTTTTAAGAATAAAGAAAAAGTGACGCAAATAATGCATGTACAATAATTTAAAAAAACAAATATAAATTTTAACTTTTAGAATTATTTTCTAAATGAGTGCAATATTAAGGAGAGTTACAAAATCGCTTATATAAAGCGAAAAAACTAAAATTATGTGATCATACACAATTTAAAATTGCATAAAAATTGAAAAGATAAATGCAAATAAAAAAATGGATGGCATTTTTATGGTAAATATTTAATTAAGAAGGCGATTTAAGTGCTCTTTTCTATTCTAGACAATAGCAAAGAAATCAACTCTAGATAGTTACATTCGCGGCTTACCTCCCAACAAAATTGGGATTTCTTTACTTTTTAAGTTTATTAGCAATTACAATTCTTATATCCAATTTAATAACTTGATATTTTAAGTACCTAACTAGAAAATCCAGAGAGCTACGCTTCGCTGCTATATAGAATGCAAGTGTTACAAACTTTCTGTAGCAATCGTTACTATTCTGCAGCTATTTTTCTGATGTTTTTTGAGAACGTCACAGTCGCGTTGCTTGGTTTCTCGCTGCTATTTCTTCCGGAGTTCTTTGTAAACTTTGCTGTCGCCTTGCTTCGCTCTCTGCAGCTATTTCTTCCGGTGTTCATTGAGAACGTCGCAGTCGCCTTACTTGGGTATCTACTTTAACTTCCTCCGGAGTTCTGTCGGCACATATACGTCGCCTCACTTTATTTATTGGCTACCCTTTATCCAGCTGTTTGCTCACTTCTTCGTTTTCTCATGTAATATCTGTGGTACTCAGCTGTTTGTATCCGTTCCATACCAAGGAATTGCAAAAAAGAACAGAAAAACTAAAACAGTAGGATAAATAATTTAAGTTTTTAAAATTGCAGTGTGCTTTAAAGATACGATGATTGTTCGTGTACTTCCGTGTGGCCCCGAACGCGTTACTCTGGCAACCAATGCTTTTCACACGGCCGGGGGACCGGAGACCGGGGACCTGCGCATCGAGTTTTAAAGTTATATTATTATATTATAGATTATAGATACAGAACCAACTGTAACATTATAAAGATTTTTAGTATAATACTTTCTACAACTGTTAGTTAGACCAGTACCTTCTTAATCTTCTGCCGTGTTCTTTTAGCGGAGAATATCGTAATAACCTGCAAGTTTCTTATATCTAACACTTTATTCCTAGGTAGAATTCTTAAAAAATGTACATTTGGGTCATTATGTACAATGTGGTTGGTGATATACTTGTATATTAATTATAATGTTTTTGACTGAATAATAGCCAAGTTGAAATTACCTGCATAACTTTAAAATCCTGCTCTGTAAGTCCATATAAGTTGCATTCCCAACGCGACGTATTATTTGGATTATTGCAGCAATGCATTTTAAATTACAACATATTAAACTTAATCTTTTTAGTAAAGTAATACATCAAAGGGATTATTGATAACAAATAACTTGATGTTACCATTATATTTTAGAAGCCCTTTTTAAAAATAAATTCATATGTATTTTGTTTAACGGTGTTATTGGTAGCATGTTCAATATATACCTACGATATTATTCTGCTAGATAACCGGAATAAGTACTATCTAAATTTTTATAAAAATTTGTTTATCGTTATAGTAAAAATGTCGTTTTCAGGTTATCTATTCCTTTATGCATTTCTTATTTTCCTGCATAATTGAGTATTTTGCCATACTATCCTTCTTTCTTGTTTATTAAATAATTAATCAATATTTATATTATTATTATATGCTACTTCATGATTACTCTACTTTTGGAGTTTAGGGGTTTAGTAATTTGCAATAGAATGTGCATTTCTTATTCTTAGCCAAGTAGAGGCCTTTACATACTGCGAATTTACAAGATTATCTATTTTGGTGTTTTGCTGAGATTTCATACACCGTACCAAATCTTTATTTCTTTTTTGTAGTTATATTTATACCAAGGTCGTGTAAATTTTGTTTATCTTATAAATATTTTTAGTATGATTTGATTGCTCTAAATCAACAAAAATAACTGTAGCACCGTTGTAATGTACTCCTCCGTTTTGATTTAATTATATTGTACTTTATATCCATTACTATTTTCTTCTCTAATGTTTTGCATATTAACTGATATTTTATTACAAAAATATAATCCTTCTCTTCTTTAGGTTGATAAACATTCTATAAGTGTATGGATTATCACAACTAATATTTATTCTGTTGTCTGCCATAGTCTTTATAATATTCGTCTCTAATATTGTTTCCGTGATTTTAGGAAAACTGACTAGGGTACAGATAGGTGGGGCTGCTGTTTGAATTATCGATGTTGGTAATATTTTCAATAACGCACAAATGTTATATATTTTTATTAGTATTAGTCACTCTTTACTATAACATTTTGTGTTACTGTTAATTTTCACGTGCATTATTGTTTGAATACTCACTTATCATTAATATACAACTTTCTATATAAATATTGCTTATTGGAATATTGTGCCAAGTATTTAGTAGATATATTATTGTGCATATTGAGAAGAACAACAATGAATGTCTGATTTGTGGATAATTAAAGTATCGCTAGCTGACTGTGGAGCATTCATACTACTGCTTTTGAACTAACTTTTAAAGGTAAAAACGATTTTATTTTTATAACTATTAAATATTATGACTACACTATTCTACGTCCGAGATTGGTTATAGTCATTATGTTTTCTGATTTATAGATAAAGATTGGTAACAAATTTCGCTTTTAATGTATTAGATTTTTAGTATTAGAGAATTTTTAGCAAAAAT
Source organism: Sinelater perroti (assembly GCA_036346155.1). NCBI lineage: Eukaryota > Metazoa > Arthropoda > Insecta > Coleoptera > Elateridae > Sinelater > Sinelater perroti. The sequence goes on along the minus strand of JARFIY010000025.1, from coordinate 644,568 downwards.
TAGTAGTCCTAATTGTATATTATATTTCTTGATTTAATAACTAATTATGCCTTCCAGTTGAAAAATGTGACAAAGTAGAAAGAATTTTGGCAATAAAGCTTCTGTAAAGAGTGTAAGTCGATTTTGTTTTCAAAACAGAAGATGTACCAGTAATTTAGTTACAAAACACCATACATTTAGACCAACTAACAAATCATAATAATAGGTAGCTACTTAAAAAATCCAACTATCAAAATCTATTGAGCAAAACAGAAATTTCTGAAGCAAGATCTGGACAGATATGAATTTGTCGATCTAAGTTTAAGACAAATTAAAAATTTTAAATTTATTAATGCGAAAAATCGGCATTTTGGCAATTATTGGTCTACAAATATCAGATAATTCAGAGATCTCGATGATCTAGTTTTTATTCTTCTTCATAAATCAAGCAAACGGATTTATTAAAATTGCATTAAATGAGTTGAAACAAAATTTGTTTGTCTTGAGAATTATAGAAGAGTTTGATAATATTCTCCTATTAATTAAACATACAGAAACTTTTTTTCAGCCTAAAATCTATTTATAACTACTAAAAATATCGAACTACTCAATTGCTCTTAAAAGCAACAAGCAAACGTTTGTATTTAAATCAACTAACAAGTAAGGTATAAATAGGACACCTAATTTTCCAAAATTTCTAAGTTACTAGTTCAAAAGAACATAATAAATAGTAGTTAGCGCATAGTTACTGCATTATCTAAATTACAATTTCTAGAGGCGAGTAAATGACGAAAAGAAAATATAGATATAGATTCTTTAATAAAATATAGAGGATATTTAATGGTATTAGTTACTCTAAAAATACAAAAATAGACATCTACAGTTATAAACATTTTAATACAAAAGGGTTGATAAAATAAAAAATAATAACTTATTAACAATCTTACCAACTATAAACTATTGAAGTGTCCAGTGGATTACAACACACCTAAATTGTCCTCCTAAAATGTTCTCATCGTCAGATATTTTTTTGAATTACTTTAATTCAACCAGTAAAAAGCTTTCAAGTTCTTATCGATAAATTACCACCGTAGTTAATAGAATCCTTAATGTGCAATAACTTACTTATTTGCCGTTGACATTAGAATATTGATAATTAAGTTGTCACTACTAGCGAAATTTTAAAAATTAAACCTGTATAAATTATAATACAACAGTTTAGCTTGTTAATAGGAGAAAAAGTAAACAAATTTTTTTCTAACGACGACAGTAATGCACCTGAAAAACTAATAAAAATACTTTTTGGTTCAAATTAACACTTGTTGTGATTGTTTATTAGTCATTTTTATCTCTTTTATAAATTATTGCATAATATAGTGTACCTTTCAGATTCCTTTATTAAATCAAAGAATGGGTTAGATTTGACAAACAATTTTTCCAAAAAATTATGATTATGCTCATTTTATAGCATTTCTAAAAAATTACTGTTTTGTTTCTTTGGTCGTTTTATTTCATCAATGTATACGTTTTTAGATAAAACCGCATCTTCTATTATACTGCTACAATTTGTTTGATAGTACCATAGATACATCGGGTTCAGTTTTTCAAAAATTTTATTAAAGGAAAGTATTTTGGGGTTAATAAAAATTTTTGAAAACCACTTGAAGTTTATAATTTACTTTCTGGTACAAATTAAAATGCTTACAAACCTTCTTATACTCAGAAAAGTCTTTTCCCTTAACACTTAAACGTATTGTAGCTGTAAACAAACTGTCCAACGTTTTTTCTCACTTACATTTGCTTGGGAAATTGCTATAATGTAGAAAAAGCACACATATTTACATCGACTTAAGTAAAATCTTAATTTAAACAAATTATTACCTTTACAGAAGTTAAGCCGCACAGTTGAAATGATAAATTTTGGGAATCTATTTGATTAGCTTTGGGTCGAGTGCTGTGGTTTACTTAGGGTAGTAACTATAAGAAAAATGTTACCAAAACTACTATGACTTGTATAATAGTCAATTAACAATTTAAAAGTTGTAATAAGTTTAATTGTTGCAAATGTTCAGTATTTAAATTTATAATACAAGATCTTTTTAACATCGTATTAAAGAGTAAAACAGGTACTAATTACATATTTGCCTTTTTTGCATGTAGGAAATTAGAGTACTACTAATAGATAAATTAATCTTGATTAACTTCTTGTTAAAACTAGTGAACGTTTTATATAAATAAAATAAAACAAACAAATTTTATTTCTTATATACCTCTCAAATAAAACAATACTTTAATAACCTGTCAAACTGCTATATCCTATTATACAGTATAAACTTACTACAATCTCATTATCAAAAAGTCATTTTACTTTGCTAATTACAGGTATGGCAACATTTATGTCATTCACAAAACACGAAGATTAAAGCCAATTTATTAATGATGAGACAATGACAATCATGCCTTTGCTCAAAGAACAACTAAATTTAGAAATAGATATTCGATATCAGCAAGGCTCCTACGAATAATTTAGTAGCATATGATGTGGAGGCATTAATTTCACTAATAATGAAATCGCCACCTATTGTACTAGGCGTGGTTAATTATAATACAATTATATACAGTTTAACTACTATTATGACTGGTAATCTAGTTAAAATAAATGAAAAAATTTCTGGCACGCTCAGAAACTTAGTAATACACATGTGTGAAAATAATCATATACCAATTTCTATCAGATAAAACAGAACCAAATATAGACGTAAAATATGTTATTTCTCTCTAGCTATAGTAATAACAAAATCTTTTAAAACCAAGTATACAAGATAAAAACATTACAAATTTAAAAAATCAACTCAGAAATTAATTCCGATACCCTATATCAAACTTTAACAGGCTGAAAATAAAGAAATATTCAACATTTGATCTTAGGAAACAAAGTTGCCAGTTTCAAATCTCTAAGAAAAAGTTCAGAATTAGTCTAACGCACAAGATTTCAAAATTATGGACATAAACAAACATGAAATGCATTGGAGCTTAGTACTTCCACTAAAATTAGAGACATTGGTGTTAAATGCAGACTATGTGAGAAAGCACATTGGGCTAATTATAAGAAGTATTCTGTTTACCAAAAACTGTCAACAAGCAGCCGGAAGATGCCCTTAACTTAAACCAATAGAGCGAAACTTTTCAGGCCTATATTGTTTACAGAACTTCCAATAGCTTTTTAACCAACTTTTAGATTTAAGAGTCTATTCAATCAACTCCTTCATATAAACATCATAATTTTAAATATGCTTAGTATTGTGTTTAACAAAATAACTCATTAATGGTTAACTTTTCGAATGGCTTTATAAAATGCTATTTGTCTCAAACAGCCACTTTATTAAAAGAACGTATACAAAACACTGTGTGTCACACAAAACACCCTAACAGTACGGTACACGGTAGCACAACAATATTTATCCAAAACTTTACAATTACAGAATATAAAACAGACATTTTGCAGGCGACTGCATTTCAAAAGTTTATAACTCCACTAATTGTCTAGGCTATTTATTGTCCTCTAGAACAAAATTTAACACAACAAATGTTGAAGTATTCTTTAACTTAAATTGGCAACAAAAATGTAAAAAAATTAATCAATCAGTAACCCATTAAATACCAAGAATACTTAAAGCTCCATCCCAACAAATATGTTGTATCTCTGACAGAAAATCTTTAACTTAGATGACTCAAAAAGACGTGTCCAAATTCATAGCAAGTTGACTCCAATAAGAGTATTTGTCACTAAATGTTGCAATATATGTTCATGTTTTTGTTTGATGCTTTTTATGGAAATGGTAAATATTGCTAATATGACAAACTAATATTTGTCATTGTCACAGAAAATGCTGTTTTTGTGTTTTATGACTACAATTTTTTATTATAAATCTCTGAAAATATATCCCCTTACCAAGATAAATGCAATCGTAAGTTTACGTAGCACTTTTGTCTTAGAATTGCATTAGATATTATTTACCAATATCCTAGGCTACGTTTGCAAAATTAGTGCTACGATATCTATTGCATCATTCCTGTTTTCTAAATATATTTTGCAGTAATTACAAAATTAAGCAAATTAATAACATATTTATCTTTAACCAAGTTATCTTTCAACCCAAGTGTGCTATCGTCAGTATATATTACAAAATAACATAATTTTTTTAAAAACAAGCAATTCTAAATTATTTGATAATTGTTACGTATGAGCATTTTTTACATGATAAGTTATTATCTGTTTGCTTAGCATATTTAAAAGAAATGTTAGATTAACAATAATTAACAAATAAAATTAGGTTAATGTTAAGTTGTCTTATTTGTTAAGAAACAATTGTAACTAAGGTAAAGTTAAACCAGAAAAAAATAAATAAACACAATTAAAGAATTCGTTTTATTGACACATTTAAATAAATCTTAAATTCTTGTTATACAGGCGTCTTAAGCATTTAAACTTTATAGCATAAGCATTACTTTTTGTAGAATTTTTTTAAGTGTAATTTAGAGATATTTTGTTAAAGCTTTTAAGTTAATGTTGAAGGGAACACCTCCAAAACAGTACTTTTGTTATACCTATCTAGTACCGTACTGTGCTCACCACAAAAAAAACGCTGGAGCGCAAAGTGACCTTGTCCTTACATTTGAGTGACATTACTATAAAAATTATTCTAAATGGAAACATTTATTGTCTGCACAGAAAGATGAATACATCGCTAAGACCTCCACAAAACAATCAAAACTACCTAGAGCAGTATTAGAAGAAGAAAAAATAGTCGTAGCACTCTCACCAAAATAAACAAAACAGGCTAATCAAAGTAGTAGCGCATAAGTTACACCACTCGCGCAAACCTGAAAACCAAATTAAATTACAAAACTGAACAATCTTTGAATATGTTTATCTTACCGTTTAGACATGATGAGGATATTAACAAAGTCTTTGCAATTACCGATGTAATGGGGATTAGGGTAGAAATTCTGTCGACTAGAAAATTAAAGGTAGTACCACAATGTAAAAAGTGCCAAACCTACGGATACACACAAAGATGCTGTGCAAAAGAATTCAGGTGTGTCAGGTCCACCGGAAAACATTTAACATCAGATTACATCAAACCTAAAGATGCAAAACCAAAATGCGTTCACTGCGGCAAAGATCACCCAGCTAACTACTGTGGATGCTTTTGGCCAAAGAAATGCAGAAAATTAAAAACGAACAAACTAAGAAACCTACTTGTTTCGATAGCCTTAAAGAATTGAATAAGTAAATGGAGAGAAACCAAAGCAAAAAAAATAAATCAAAATCTATGATCTACAATCAAGCGGTAAATAGAAAAATGGAAGAAAGTTATAATAGAAAAGGTGATAGATTAGATTCAACAATTGAATCAACTCTAAAAAATATTGGGAAAATTAAATGCAATGGATAAAAGCATTATCAAACTAGAATGTCGCAATCAAGGAGTGATCCCTAAAAATAAAAATGGTTAACCAACTGAGTATAATAGAATAAAACGCCAATGGATTATTGCAACATCAACAAGATTTACAAATAGTCCTGGACATAGAAAACATTGATATGTCTTATTCCCAAAACACATTTTACCAGGGAATCATATATCAGGTTTAAAGGATACAAGGTATATCACACCATTCATTTTGATAACGACGCAAAGGTGGTAATGCAATGATTGTAAAAAATCTATTGGACATCACCAGGATACCAAACAGACATAATACAGACAACATCTACTACATTTAAAACTGAAACGTATGACGTAATGATTACGGCACTGTGTAGCCCACCAAGACAAAACATCAAGAAAAAATACCACCTTAACTTCCTGAGAATGAGGATGTAGATTTATTGTTGGAGGTGATCTCAATATAAGCAAAACCTATGGGGATTTAGGTTAATGACAACAAACGGTAAAAAAATTTTGAAAGCATGTAACCAATTGAACTGTGAAATACTATCGACTGGTAAACCAACGTACAGGCCAACAAATTTGAACAAAGTTCATGACCTAATACAATTTTTTATTGTTAGGAATATCTCCTCGAACTAAATTTATGTTGAAGCATGAAATATAACCTCAGACCACTCTCCCATCCTTCTCATCCTAATTGATAGTGTCATTCAAAAAAAAAACTTCCACATAAGCTAGTTAATAAATGGACGAATTGACAAAGTTTTAAAATTAAGCTTGAGAACCCTATAAATACTTTTGTATCAGTAAGATCTGAAGAACAGTTAGATACAAAACTAAAACTATTTGTTATAAACATCCAGCAAGCAACATGGAAAAATACTCTTGAGATTAAACTAGCAATAGTTACTCCAGAGAGATAATGATGTTTATAAAAAAAAAGAAATTAAAAAGAAAACAGTAAATAAAACTTCCCTGAACAACGCTACCCAACAACTAAAGAGAGAAGGCTATGTGATAGAATTAACTAACGACAGTAAAAAATCCTCTAGATAGGATTTCAATATGGTGAAATATCGTAATGGTAGTGTTCTTTTGATTTTGAACAAAAGTCCAGGATGCCACACCTTATCGAATACCTGATTCACGTCCAAAAAGCCAGCGGTACAATAATCTCGGTTTTCCATTGATTTGTTAATGATGTTTGTTAAGCGGTGACATTGTTGTGTAGTCGAATGAGCTTGGCGAAAACCAAATTGGTGATCGGGGATCCATGCCTGCTGATTTAGCTCTTGATTAACTCGATTGAGGAGGAGTCTTTCGAGGAGCTTAGATATTGTTGGCAGAAGACTTATTGGTCGATAAGATGAGACCTCAGTCAAATTTTTCCCAGGTTTGGGTATCATAATGATTTGTGCAATTTTAAGAGATTTTGGCCAATAATTAAGCCTAAGAATTGCATTAAAGATATATAAAATCTTGAGTATTCCTTTTCTGGGAAGTTCATGTAGCATTTTGCCAGTTATCCTGTCTATCCCTGGGGCTTTTCCTTGGATTCAGTTTCTTAATTGCCTCTTGTATTTCTTTTGGAGTGAAGAGTTTTACTCGGTCTTGTGTTAGCATCGGCGTGGAAAGTTCATCATCCACTTCTTGTACTCGATCATTGTTGTGAGGAGTGAATACTTCCGTAAGATGTTCCGCAAATAAGTTCGCCTTTTCCTTGTCACTTTTTGCCCACGGGCCTGGAGGTGCTGTATTTTTCCGAATAGGAGAGAAGTGTCTTTTGGTTTTCTCTTTGCTTTTATTGGCTTCCAGATAGAGTTGTCGTATCTTGAAAGATTGGTAAGATAATTTTCCACAGAGGAGTTTCTGATGTCTTGGAGTTTTAATTTCAAGATGTTGCTAATTCTATTGTATTCTCTTCTATTATCTATATTACGTGTACGCTGCCAAATCGACCTGGCTCTTCTTTTCTTTGCCACCAACTGCTTTATTTCAAGAGGTATATTGTTTGTTTTAAGTTTTTGGACAGTTGTTGGCGTAGCAGTTTTTGCAGCATGTTGGAGAGTGTCGATTAGGTTACTGCAAGCCTCTTCAATGTCGTTTGGTTCCTGTAATTTTACTGAAAGGTTGATTGTATTTTGGAGTGTTTGACGAAAAATTTCCCAGTCTGTGTGCATGTTGTGGAGTCTGGGTGTTAACTTTTTAGAGATTACTGTTGTGCTTATTGTTGCAATAATTGGGCTATGGTCAGAGGATAAATCATAATTTGATGTTATGTCTATATAATTTGGAGAGATACCATTCGTTACAAAAAAGTCCAGAAGATCTGGAACCTTGTTAACATCAGTAGGCCAGTAAGTTGGGGAGCCGGTTGAGATGACAGAATAGTTATTATCATGCAATACCTGTGCCATTTCTCTGCCTTTGGTAGTTGTAAGGCGCGAACCCCATAAAATATTTTTGCTGTTATAGTCTCCTCCGGCTATAAATTTTGGACCAAGTGTCTCAAAGAATTTTTTGTAGTGTTCCTTTTTTAAATTATGTCGAGGCGGACAATAAACGGCTGTGAGGGTAACTTCATATGGAAGGCTTTTAACTCGTACTGAAGTAGCTTGTATATGATGTTCTGCATATTTCAGTGGTTCATAATGTACTATCGAATCTTTGATGAGTATGAGCTGTCTCGTCAGGATGGTTTGTATAGTAGCATTTATAATTTGGCTCAAAATAAGTTCTACTGGTAAAGTGTGTTTCACTGATTAAAAGAATGTCAATGAAATTTTGTTTTAGGAATAACTTAACTTCGTCTTTATGGCGTGGAAGGCCATTGGCATTCCACTGAGCTATGCGTAGATAGTTAGCCATTTTACTTAATTTTGTTGATGAGTTGTGTGATCATGTTGAGAACTAGGCTGTTTTGTGAAGTAACTGATTAAATAAGTTTTGAATTCGTCTAAGAATTTGGATAACGTTGTAGTAATGTTATCCGTTGGTTCCGGTTGGATTTTGCTACTTCTGCATAACTTTTTGAGGGTTGATAGGTGTCAGAGCTGGATGTTGTTCGCATATATTGGTGAAGCAGTTATGGGTTGTTTCACTAATTGTTGCCTCGGATTTTTGTTCCTTAATATCCGTTGATAGCATTCGCAACCTCTGTAATTTGCTGGGTAGTTTCTCCAAATAAAACACATTTGGCTGGTGTATCTCTATTTTTAGTGCATTCGGTAGTGTTGTGATGCCCTCCACACTTTACACATAAGCATGGTTTGTTACAGTACGTTTTTGTGTGTCCAAACTGTTGACATCTCTTGCACTGTATAATATTGTTTCTAATAGTTCTAGGAGGTTTTATTTTTATTATTTTATTTTGTAGTCCTCTTATCTTATAGACTTCTTTATTCTTTTCTGCCGGCTCTAAGTCAACAAAGAATAGGTTTAATGGTTCTTTGGTGGCCCTATGTTGCGCATTAACTATGTTTCGAACCTTGTGTCCCATTTGTTTTATCTCTTGTTTTATGTCTGCTACTGGGGTTGAGTGGTGTAGGTATCTTATGATTACTCTTTAGGCCCGTTCCTCCTTTATTTGGTAAGTATGATGATACACATTTGTTTCTTGAAAGTGTCTTATTAACTTGAGATATGAGTCCATAATGAATTTTAACAACATTATTTGCAAGGCTTTTTGTGTAATACTGTTCAGCTTCTAGTATGTTATTTAATTGTGTTATCATTTGTGGAAAGTTTGTTACTCCATCCACAAAGATTGGAGGAGGTTTTGGTGTTTTTGTGGTGTTAGTACTTCCTTCGCTTGTGTTATTTTCTGTAACATTCTCTAAAGCAATAAATCTGTTATTTGTTGCTAATGTTTCGTTAGGACGATTTTTTTGTGTAGATTTAAATTTCTTCTTTTATAGTTTGCCATTTATTTTTGTTGCTATCTTCTTCTGCTTGTTATTCTTCTTCGCTAGTGGATGTCATTCACTGAATTTGTTTATGACTAAAGATTTGACCAGGCGCGCTGTTTGTCGTTGTGGGTAATTGTGTGTTATGAGATGAATAATTGAATGGCATTTGTTGATATGGAGTTTGTTGGTGTAACGGATATTGATAAGTATGTACTTGATTATTCGTCGATGGTTGCCACTGCATGGCTGTCGTATGCGATTGTGTATACATTTGCTGATTATTATTTATGTTGCATGGGTCAGTCCCACGACCAAACGGCAACATTATAATAATGAATTAATTACATTCCTGCTTACTTGCAGTCTGTAGTGAACATTTAGAGTTTAAGAAGTTTTAATATTTATTATACACTGATAATAAGTAGATTATTGAGCACGAAAATATTAAGCTGACCCCGCGGTCACGTTATCGTTCACAACTCCTAGCCGATAAAATGCCCGCACACGTGATATCACCGCGGCTCGGTTCGCGCACGACCGTTCAAGTCGTTTCAAAATAAAAATAAAAATTAAAATTTATAATGAAAAGTAAAATTTCCAAGAGCGACCCAAGAAAATATAAATTGGAACAGGTAAAATACGGCTGACCTTAAGTAAGGCTGAGGTCGCTGCCGTTGATGACGCAGGTACGGGCTGGCTTGTAGATCCGTTCGTTTTCCTTCAAAGAGGGTTAGCGTACACATCTACTCACTAGCACGATCGCAAAGCGAATCTATAAACAAATCTGATAGTTTTTGTAATTATTGTCAACTACTTTAACGTCTTCTTCAAATGATGATTCTTCAAAAAGCACCACGGTTTTCCATAATCTTATATTTGCTATTTAAAATACACTGTATTCTCAGAACGACTAAATTACCCTGATTAAGGTTGATTAACATTGTTGGCAAAACTTGTTGGTACTCATCCCTAATGGCAAGCATTGGTCATTAAATTTATTATTTGACAGACGGCAATTACGTCCTACTTATAACATACAAACATTTTTTTTTAAATTATCAGTATTAGAATTTGTTTTATACTAGTTATTATATTCTTTAAAGATCCATTTTTTTTATAAAAAATAGCATAAAATAATTCGAACGATAATTCACAAAATTTGATTGATCGTACAACATCCGGCAAAATGTAAGAATTGATAATGATTGGCGATGCGGACGGATACGGGTTAATTCAAGAACATTTTGATGCCTGGCGGGTGACCTACTCAGTCACTAAAAATAATCGAGTACCTGCGTTCACATCGAACGTAGGGTAATAATAGGGGTCGTCTAATTCTCGATGAAATAGTGCGCGACGACCGGGCACAGTGGCAAACATATGAGAGCTTCGACTTTCTCAGTTCGCAAGCCGTTCTACTATGCGGAGAGTTCTTTGAGGAGTTATTTTCGGCAATTGATAGATACAAATTTCCACATTTCGAATATGGACGAAACGGGGATCACTACCGTCAAGAAAGCAAACAAAGTTGTAGCACGCCGAGGCTGTAAGCAAGTAGGAGCTATAACATCTGGTGAGAGAAGCACCCTTGTTACATTGATCACAGCAACATCTGCTAGCGGAAACTGTATTCTGTCACTTTTTGTTTTGCCCGGGGTTTATTTTAAAAACATTTCTTCCGCAATGGCCAGTAGGTTGTCTTGGGACCAGAAATAATTCAGGATGGATGAAGGAGGAACTTGAAATAGTTGCGTATGCTCTGGGGTTCACACCTTCGAAGATACTCTCAGGATTCATGAGTTGTTTCTTCTTTAACAAACATTTTTGTCGACCATAATTTTTTACCCGGTTTTGTGACAGACTGTTCAAATCCAAATGATTCGGAAGCTCTGTCTTCAGTTGTGGAGAAAAAAAGAAAATCCAAAAATCTAAAGAAATAAATGAATGTAAGAATAACGAATCTTTGGCCATTTCTCTATCGACTGCACCTGGGCTTTGTAGCAAAGTTACATCTATTTCTCCTGCGGCTATATTCGGCCCTAGTATCATAATTTTCATTGCTTCTGCGGCTAAACCTAATTTTAGTAAAACAGTTTTACCTTCATATATTCAACCGTTGCCAAAAGGAAATGCGAGAAAACAAAAAAAAATACAAAGGGGGCTTGCTAGAAAATTATTTAGCCATTATTACAGATACACCATAAAAGTTGTTGATTGCGGAACAGAAGACTATCCGATAACAAAAGGAAGCTTATAGATATTTTTAAGAAATATAAAATTTTAGGACCCAAAAAATGAAGAATATACAAAAAATAAATAGAAGAAGATAGCGAAGATGAAGAAGACTGTTACTGTATTGTGTGCTTGGATGCATTTTCAAACAGCAAATTTAAAGAAAAGTGGGTGCAGCGCGTCGAATGCAAAAATTGGACACTCAAAGCTTGCAGTCCTGACACTATAATATATATATATATATATATATATATATATATATATATATATATATATATATATATATTTATCATAATTTGACAGTGATTAATTGATTAGATTAGACTCGTACTAGCACAGTCGCATATAAAAATTCCGTACGACCAGTAATGGTCCTATATTCGCCTGGGTTTGTTTAATCTACATATATAGGTCTTTTGGCAGTCTTCCAAAAGTATTTCATAAACTCTTTGCAAATTATTTTAGTGATAATGCCTCTATTGTAAGGTAAAAATAATTTTTGTTTACAATGACATGGATTATATACTCAGAAAAATAAAAATAATAAACGAGTTATTCGAAAAATAAAGATCGGGAAGTTAAACACTGAAAACTTTAAATATTTAAATATCTATACACAAATATCAACTCCACGGGCACGTGAAAAAAAATATTTTTTTGAGAGTTACAATGGAGAAAATGGCCACGTAATTCTGCATGGAATATTATCAAATAAAAACCTGATAAAAAGAAAACCGTTTTTTCACAGTACTGTTAAAAACACAAACTTGCATCATTAGAGGTAATATACGGACAGTAGAAGTTAATCTTATAAGTAAATGCCTAAAAGAAACTAAAACAGTTAAAATGAGACCGAGAGACATCTAGAAAAGGATAGCACTAGAGCAACCAATTACCAAAACTACAGTGACATGGACACGTAAAGAGAATACCAGAACAACGTTGGCCAAGGGAAGTTACCAAATAATCTCCGTAAAGCAGAAGGAAAAGAGAAGGACCAGTCTTAATATGGGAGAATTGTATAAAATTGATAATGGCAAAAAATGACTAAGAGGGGGGATTGGAAAATTACAGAAAATACAGCAATTAAAAAAATAAAAGCTGAAAGAAGGAAAGAAAAATGGAGAATTTAAAATTAAACTAATATTTAGATACAGATAAAGATGTGAGTCTAAAAGGCATACATTAAGTAATATCTCCAGCGATTCCCAGCTTGTCTCGATGTATTTACTTACAATTTGGTTTGTTTTATTAATATAACAAGTTCCAAGTAGTTCTTAGTCAGAATTATCTAAAGTCGTATTGTTTTAGAGCTATTTTCAATTTTTTAGCAAAGTGAACATTTTTATTACACATTTTCATCTTGTAAAACGACTTGCTCTTGTTTTTTCTAAACTCTAATAATTTTGCGTTTCGTCAATTAGTATTAAAGTTAACTAGTAAAAATGGTCGGTTTGAGACGGGCAACCCAAGATAAATCTTTGGTTTAGAGTTTCGTCCACAATTGAAGAATAAATAAACCAATAATTGTTTTATCAACCATATCTAAGCATAATGACATTTGTTCGGCTATATTTTATTTCACATAAATCAAAACCGTGTCGCATGTGCCTACTAACGGCAAGAATTAGCCACGTAGTGCATAAAACACTAATAGATGACATAAACTGTGTAATTACTTCAGGATAATTTGTTTTGACCTATCACAGGTCCAACCGTGACCTAAATCGAAAATGTAAAACCTTATGTGAGGTTTGGCAAGGAACCGGTTCAAATAAGGTATTGATCTTTGAAATCGGTTTATAACTGTAGGAGGAGTTGCAATGTTAGTTACATTTTTGCAGTTTTATAGAATAGATGATTTTACTTCTAATCTTACATTGAAAATACAAATTATTACAAATAGAAATTGAAACGCACAAGCCGATTCGAATGAGGTATTGGACTTTGAAATCGGTTCGTAACTGCAGGAGGAGTTTTAATAACAGTTATTATTTATAGGTTTATTAAGAAAACCAGATAATACGGATAAAGTTTATCTCTACATTTTAATATCACAACAAAATTTCATTAGTTTGTAAGATCTGCAAGTAAAATATGGACGCTATTTGCAACCACAAACCAAAAGTTGCGCTAAAAGAACATTTGGGGAAATATTTATTTAAATGTCTACAAGAAAGAGATAAGAATGATATTGTTAGCGTAAGTATTATCACTCTAATAATTATTTTAAAATATTATATTTCATTATTTTTCACAGATTTTTGCTCCAAATAAAAAAATACTAACACGCAGGCAGCTTCTTGAAGACAGCATAAAAGCAGCGGCTACATTAAAAAAATTAGGCCTAAAGAGAGGCGACGTAATCTCAGTTGTAATAGAAAACACTTTAGATTATTACATGATTTTATTAGCTTGCCTTTATATGGGGGTTACTCTTAATCCCCTAAACCCCTCTTATTTAACAGGTTACAGTTTTTGGGATGTTGTCGAGTTAAATAATATTAAAATTATATTTCAGCGGAATTAAGACATGCATTGCTAATTTCTAAACCGAAAGTAGTTATTTCTTCAGACACCGCCATTGAATTATTAATTGCTTTAAAGAAGGAATTAAAGGTTATCAAAGAAGTGGTGCTATTAGGTTCTCGGTCTGAAAGAAATGACGTTAGAAGATTTGAAGATATAATGAAAAACGTTAGAGAAGATATTGTCTCATTTAAGCCAGAAGAATTGGATTATAGCAACGAATGTGCTTTTATTCTGTTATCGTCAGGCACCACCGGCTTACCGAAAGGAGTACCTTTAACACATCAAAATATAGAAGAATCACTCTGCTGTTTATGGTAAATTATGCAGTATTCATAAAACACCCAATTAGACTTTGCTGCGATTTTTGAATGTTATGGCTATGTTAGCGTATTGCTTATAATTGAAAGGAATATATTTTTTTTTATAACTAACTAAACACTACAAAAATCACTATACCGGTATTCTCACCAGCAAACTATTAACTTTTATTTTGTAGCGCTGAGAAATATATTGGGATAACTCCAACGGATGTAACTTTTCTCGTAGTACCGCTTTTCCATATATTTGGTATAATAATATTAATAAGTGGAATTATTAGTTCAAGCAAAGTAATTCTACTTCAAAAATTTAAACCCGACATATTTTTGGAATCTATTGAAGAGTACAGAATTACAAACCTATTTTTTGTGCCCCCTCTGCTATTGTTTTTCGCCAGGTCTCCGCTGGTCCAAAATTATGATATAGTAAGTGTTGATAAGATTGTCGTGGGAGGGGCATGTCTAAGTAAAGACCTGAAGGACGAATTTAAAAAAAAGTAAAATATAAAATACAAAATTTGATGCACACAATAATTACGATTTTTAGATTTCAAAATATTGCTCTGTATGAGATATATGGTGCTACTGAAACTGGAGGCGTATGTGCAATTCAAATGCCACAAACAGAAAGTACAAACAGTGTAGGTGTGCTTATTTCTAATGTAGAATGCAAGGTTTGGGATCGTAGCTCAAAGGAAAGCCTGAGTGCTTCACAAACTGGAGAATTGTGCTTCAGAGGACCGATGGTAATAAAAGGATACCTTAGTCGAGATACTCCTACAGAAAAATGTCTAGACCATGATGGATTTTGGCATTCGGGCGATCTAGGCTACTTTGATGAGCAAGGTCGCCTTTATATTGTAGATCGAATAAAAGACCTTATTAAATATAAAGGATTTCAGGTTTGTCTAAATACATATATAATTGTTTTTATTATCAATCAATCTGTAGGTTCCACCAGCTGAACTAGAAGCCTTGATTATAACACACCCCAAAGTAAAGGAATGTGGAGTAATAGGAATACCTGACACAAGGTGTGGACAGTTACCGCTTGCATACGTTGTAATTAGAAGTAACACTTCGGTCACGAAACAAGAAATAATAGATTTTGTAGCAGGTATTACATAAAGTAAAGTGTATAACTTTTTGTTATATTTTTCTTTTAGAAAGAATATCTGTCCAAAAAAGACTTTACGGGGGCGTGCTATTTGTTAACGAAATTCCAAAATCGGCATCTGGAAAAATTTTACATTGGAAACTGGTAGAACTATACAAGAAATCTTTAAGTGAGGCGTAATAAAGTGCACTAATATTTAAGAATGGTGTTTCCAAGTAATATTGGAATACTATTTAGTTGAATTGGAATTTGTTTAGCAAAAGTTAAATTTAAAATAATTTTATTCTAACTATTTTTTAGTATCTCGTACTACAGTTTGTATCTCATTTATATCTTTGAGGAATAAAAATTTATTTAAAACTATGTAATTAATCCAGACTCCCCATGCCGTTGCAATACCTGACCGGTTTCAACCAAAGAAAATTTCCTAAAATTAACGACAAAATCGTATTTCGTAAGGTCAACAACTTTCAAACTTAAACTTCATTTTTGAACCCACAAGAGTTATATGTTACTTTTTCAGTCTTCTTTCGGGTTTTAGAAGTTTACGGGTTTTAAGACCCTCATAAGCTTTCTAGTAGGGTTCAGAATTGTATATAAATACTTGATAGCCAAGTATTCAGATATTTGTATTCGAACAATTCAAAAAGTATTTGAGTAATTTTATAAAATAGTATGATGTTTATTTATTTAAAATATCAATTCCTCGTACTGACTGTTCAAACTATTATAATAAATATTTAAACGGCTATTACAATTGTAAAATATATCACAGAGCAGTATAAACTTGCGCTAAATAAAAAAAAAAAACAATCAACGTCTGGACTTTCTCCATATATAAAAATACATTTATATTAAACAAAGAGCATTAAATATTAAAAATTGGATTGCAGAACATTTTAAATCTACAAAATAGAAGTCAAAAAATTGTATCACAAAGACCACGAGTAATCTAACTTCTAACTTTAGAAAAGCAAAATTAAGGTATTTTAATTGCAAACATAAAGCAAAATTAATGTAAATTTTGATATCATAAAAATTGAAAGCCTTTATTCATACAAATATCTGCAGTACTGCATGAGATTGTAAAAAAATCATATAAAAAAACATTAACCGTTACGAATCATAACATAATGATTAAAGGTGCTCGAAAGCAATAGTGGAAGAAAATAAAAGAAAAGTGAGAGAATAATAATTAAAACTACTAAGGATTTTCTTCTAGAAAAAGAAGGCAAGTTCGCCGAAATTAAAGTAAATGAACGAAATACAGGCAAAACAGTAGTCGCGTTATAGAGTTAATATCAGAGACAGCGTCCACTGGACACTATTGCACAATTCTTTAATATTAATTATTAATTTTACAAACTTCTTTTTTATAGTAATAGAAGTACTACTACTTAGCTCCTCTTGTAGCAGTTTACAAGTAGAATAACAGAAAATATAAATTAGCTGTTTATAATAAAGCGCCGTGCGATTATATCTGACAAAAAATATATTATTTGATTTATAAAGGGTGGTCCAACCATAATGCACAATGTTAATTGTGAGTCACACCTTAACGTCAAGTTTTTTGCCCAACTTAATTTGACATTTTTTGATTTCAGTGTTTGATAAATTCAACCATAGAGAGGTACACAATTGAGCAGCGCGTTAAGATTGTTGAAGCCTTTTACGAAAATGGGCGTTCAAATCAAAATGCATTTCGTGCACTTCGTGATTTTTTTGGTCAGCATAATCGACCAAATGTGTCTACAATCGGGAGAATAGTGCGCAAATTTCAGCAAACCGGATCTGTATAAAATGCGAAAACACACCTGTGCATGTTCATCCAGTTCGTTCTGCGGAAAACATTGCTGTTGTTCGCGATAGTGTGGCAGAAGAGCCGTCAACCTCGACTCATCGTCGTGCCCAACAATTGAACATCTCACGAACATCACTGATGAGAATTTTGAATAAAGATTTGAATTTACACGCTTGCACGGTTCAATTGACTCAAGAGCTGAAGCCTACTGACCATTTCAAGCGTCGTCAATACGCCGAATGGTTGGTTGAACAGACAGAAGTGAATGGTGACTTTACAAAGAAAATCATCTTCAGCGACGAGGCACACTTTCACCTCAGTGGATTCGCTAACAAGCAGAATTGCCGCATTTGGGCAAATGAGAATCCACGAGTGATTGTTGAAAAGCCGATGCATCCACACAGAGTGACTGTGTGGTGCGGTTTATGGGCTGGCGGCGTCATCTTCTTCGAAAATGAGGTCGGCCAAGCAGTTACCGTGAATGGTGTTCGCTATCGCGAGATGATAACGGACTTCTTGTGGTCAGAAATTGAGGATATGGACCTGGACGATATGTGGTTCCAACAGGATGGTGCCATTTGTCACACCGCCAACGAAACAATGGCTCTTTTGCGCGAGAAATTCAATGGCCGTGCTATCTCACGTCGTGGCGATGTTAATTGGCCGCTACGATCATGTGATTTGACACCGTTGGACTTCTTTCTTTGGGGATATTTAAAAGAAAAAGTGTACGTCACTAAGCCAAGAACAATTCAAGAGCTAAAAAACGAGATAATTCGGCACATTAACGACATTGAACCTCAATTATGTTTGAGAGTCATTGAAAATATGGACCATCGGATAGAGGTATGCCACCGAAGCTGTGGCGAGCATTTGGCCGATATTTTGTTTCACACATAATTGTCATAGATACTTCTAGCATAATAAAAAATACTAAGATAATTCTTTGAAAACTTTTTGTTTTAATTACAATTAAAATCGTGGGTTTTGGTTGGATCACCCTATATAATAAACTCAATACAAACGGCAGATTTTTATTCTGTCCAGTAACAAATTGGTAATAATAAAGCATGGAGGAAGATTTATGTGTACCTTCAGTTACTCGCAATCAGTTCTCTAAAAAAAATTACCATTTAACTTTGCTATGTATTTTATTTAAATAAATTACTTTAATATATAAAAAATAGCACTGTCAAAAAATTAGGACAGAGCATACATATATCTAACAAAAGAATCTAAGAGATAGTGATGGGCATATTTGACAAAGATTTTCTTATGATATAAGAATTAAAATTCTTCAAGTGCATTAATCAAACCATCCTTAATATTAGAGCCGCAATTGCAGTTAGAAAAATTAGTAGCAACTTTAATTAATATTGTTTACACTACAAATACATAAGACTAGACTGAAGTGTAAGACAAATAGAATTGTTAATAGGGTCGAGAGGATTGAACACATAATCTCTCAAGAATAACAACGTTCGATGTGATGTTAATTGTACAATGTAAATAAGTAAGTAACTGAATTAATAAATTTGGTTATTCCTAGAATAGGAATTTATACAAAAATTAATTTGAAATGCGGAAAGCTAATAATATGTGCAAATAAATAAAATAAATTTAGCTTGCTTTCCTTACATTTGTATATTGATCATTTTCGTTTACTTTCTTTAACCAGCTGGCAAAAACTAATTAAACTCAATCAAATATTAATTTAAAAAGTAATTAATAAGATGCAAAACTAACTTCTCTTTGTTTTCATTAAATTATTGCTAAATGTAACATAATATATCAATAAGTTGGAAAAGTTAAACATTTTTTAGGGTACATTTCATAAAGCTGCTTGTCGATTTGTGCAGGACGTTGTACAGTCTCTACATGTAGCTTAATTTGAGCAAGGTCGCTAAAACGTATCCAGAATTTCATAGTAAAATATAGTTCGGTAATAATCTTTTTATTGCAGACAGTTTTCCCTGGCCAGTTTAAATTTATAAAAATAAATTTATGAGATTTTACACATGAAGATAGTAAAATTTAATTAAAATTATGGATTTCAATACAGTCTATAAAAATTGATTTCATAACTTAACAAAATATCAATGTTACAATGACAGATCTACCAGCAGCACCACATTTGTAACAAAATACGGATAATGTAGTTATTTTTTATTTATATCATTTTGTGACTATGCTGATAGTTTTGGAAATTACAGAATGTCATAGCTCTCCTAGAGTGCTACTAAACTTTTCTTCTCCAAGAATATTTATGAGTTGTTTAGCAAAAAATGCCATAATGTGTTTATGTGGGTTTTTCAAAACTTGACTTTTTATGTACTGGAAATGAGCAAAAAATAATTACGCTATAACCAAATGCAACATTACAGAGAGGGATGCAGTGGCTCAGATGGTTCAACCAGTTGGGTCTGTCCTCTAGCCGGCGCACGCGAGTTCGAGTCTCGCTCAACCCTTGGGTGTGTGTGAATGTCCTAGCATTTAAGTGCATGTTAGTGGGCACAATAAGCCCTTGAGGCTACAGTGCCTGTAAGGGCGCCCAAAAGAAAACATTACAGAGAAACCCAAAAGCGACATAAAATGTAACACAAATGTACAATATGAAGCTTTTATTGAGTATAATCAAGAAAGGATAATGGCATAAACAAAAAATTCGTAAAAAAGTAAACAGAATACTAAGATATTATCAATAAAACCACAGCTAAAAAAATGTAAAAAAGTAAAATAAAATTATATAAACAGTGCAAAAAGTACTGACAGAAAGAAAAGCATTGCACAGCATAGGTACGAAATTGCGTTAAAAAAATAATTAATATAAAAAATTTCTTGTAAAAAAAGGCCTCCAAGAAGAAGATATATTTTGTAATATAAATAATATGATATAAATCTAATTAGAAATTAATGTGAGATAAGCCTAGAAGTTTATATATATTTATATAGTGATATCTCTCTACTCGAAGGTCTAATTGGTTCTTTACTGGGTTGTATTTGTAATTTTAACAAACAAAATGCAACACTAATATGCTTTATACAGACTATATTAAAGAGAGAAGCAAAAATGAGAATTTGCGGAACTGTGAAAATTTAAAAGATGACAGTGGATTAACAAAGCAAAAATAAAAATAAGAAAGTAGAAGTAATAATAACATACACACATTTAAAATAAATAAAAAATATTAATAAAAATAAAATAATTTAAAATTTTTTTATAGGTAATTTGTGATTTACAACCTGTCTAAAACATTTAGTAAATTTTGTGACTACCTGTGTACGTAAGTGATATGTCAGAATATATAAACTTATATATAAACTTCATCGCGTTTCAACCCGTGAAATAAGTTGTTTAAACATAGTTTAAACAACTGTCCGAACATTTTATACACTTCTACGGGGAGGTAACTTTAAACTTAACTAAGCCATATTCAAAACTTATATTACGTAAGGCCAAACTTTTGTGTAACCTTTCATTCTTAAAATTCTGCAGAAACCAACAAGTGATACTTGTTGGTTTGCGATTAAAACATCACCAGAAATCATCCACCATCTCCAGTATCCTTAAAAAAGCAGAGCTATCTCTGCTTAGAAACTACATTCACGATACCCATAGATAGCTCGACAATAGCAATCTGACACTTTATGGCCTTTTCCATAAATTAAATTCCTCCAAAATTTATCCTGTTATCTGGGATGATTTCTCTAGTATTATACACGACAAAGCGTCGTGCATATCCGAAAAGAAAACTAACATCCAGATACGCAAACTTTCCAAGTTGTGCCAAAGTAAAATTCCCAATACCCAACCATTCCTGACCAACACGACGGTACATAACCTTTCTGACTACCCTGTAAGCAACCTAGCTATTCAGACTCAGGTTTTAACTTTGCTCTAACACCAAATCGCATTCTCACTGAACAAATTATATCCCAAATAAAATCCCCCATTTCCTCCCTTCCCGACAATGTGGCAAATAAAACCAGACAAAATGTAGCCAAATTGCTACGTACAGCCGAACTATCAAAGTCTCAGAATTACGCGCCTTAAAAGCTCTAAAACAAAATAACAATACTAAATAATAAAATAAATACTAAATACACCAGACTACATCGGCAAGATACATAATTTACTTAAATTCTTTGATTATCGTCATGTACCCAATAATCCTACTACCTACCTTGAAAAAACCCAAAATTCTCATTACTAACTCCAACCTATTATCCGATACCAAGAAACTCCTCATACTCCGAGAAAAATCTTCCAGAATTCCTAAATTGTATAATCTCACAAAAATTCACAAAGAGAACATTTCTTTACGCCCCATAGTTAGTGCGTTCGGTTCTCCTACCCACAACCTAGCTAAATACCTTGCCAAGACTTTCCAACCTTTTACAGAGCAGGCATCATCCTACGTCCGAAACTCCTATCATTTCCTAGAAATACTGAAAACGGATGTTCGGATAGGTTTCCGCGGTTAACTATGTTTAAACAACTTAGTTCGCGGGATGAACCACGTCTATTTTGGGAAAAAAATATTTCAAGAGGTTAGCTCTTCACTCGGGGTCTCAATCTGCTTACTCCCCAAGGGGAGCTATGAGTCTTTGAATAAGATTGACCTTTCATGTGACCTGCTTGATCTTTTATACGGCTGGAAGTGAAAGTTTGTTTGGCGGGAGATGAGTTGGGTTGGGCAAAGTTTGTAGAATTATTGCGTAATTGGTGGTGTGGGGTAATAAGAGATTTCGATAAGACGGCTAAACGTTGGCTGTCACCTCTTGTGTTGAGGCACTGTGGGCGTTTTTCTGTTTAAATTGCCTCACGTATTATTCTGCTGGTAAAAAGGGAAATGGGGGCAATGGTTTTAGCCCCAGAGAAATTAATTTTGTGGCCTGTTTCTTTGTTGTGTTTGGCAAGTGCCGAACCATTTTCGCCTTTCCGTACGGCCAGAGAATGCTACATAGATCAAACAAATCTCTGGCCGTACGGAAAGGCGATAATGGTTCGGCATTTGCCAAATATAACAAAGCAACAGGCCACTAAATTAATTTTTCAGGGGCTAAAACCATTGCTCCTGTTTCCCATTTTACCAGCAGGATAGTACGTAAGGTAATTGAAATAGAGAAACGCCCACAATGCTTGAATACAAAAGATAATAGCCAACGTTTACGATTGGAGATGAATGTTTGTTCGGATAATTCTGTGATCACTAGCAACTGTGCATTTGCTTAGATAAGTTTTACTTTATATTTTGCTGGATAGAAATTATAAAACTTATCTCATTTTTTACCGCATGATCAGGGCTTCGCCATGTCCATTTACGTTTTTTTATATTATGTAAAGATTGCTTGATTGCAAAATTTACTGACATATCTCCTCTAGGGTGTCTGTGGGCCCATACTGTTTTCAATTGCTTCCAGTTTTTTCTTACCTTCCTACTATTAAAGTCTCCAATTATTAGCGGATAAGTGGTTTGGTTCTGTTAGAGACATTCTATCAGTTTTTCGTACAAACTTTCGATGTCGTTTTCTCCGATTTGCTGGTAGGTGTAGAACTTTAAGTTTTTTTTTTAATTTGAATTAATTTTTGTATACGCAATTCTGTCAGATATGCCTTTGTAGACTATAACGTCCTTTACTTAGTACTTATGTACTAAAAATCTTGTTAATTTTGGTTTCAGCTTGTTCAGTGTGTGTTTTGAATTTAAATTTTTAAGATATTTTTCAGTATGTCTAACTTCAGTCGCGTCTATTGTGTCTAACTTTTTGTTCTGTATTTCGTTTTGTAACAGTTTCTTTTTTGTGGATAATGTTCTTACTTTGTATGTCGCTATATACATGGTCCTTGATCATTTGTCCATGACGACTAAGTTCAACCCAGGTATTCTTGGCACCATTTGCCTTTTTGAGGCTGCTGTGGACCAAGGGCCCTTGCTTCCTTTTACTTTGGCGAATTTTAGCCGTAATGTACCGCACTGGCCATGTGTCTTGGTCCAAAGTTTTAGGAAACAGAAAGGATGGATTGGGTGGGATAGGACCATTCAGATTAGGGCACGACTCTTTCTTAATTTGGGTGAGAGAAAGCCATAGTCCGCGTAAACAGGGTCGCTTCTCTAAGGTAGATCAATCTCTACCGCAATCATAAGAAAGTGTGTACCCGCCACTACAAGTAAATAGCATTACTACCTTCTAAATAAACCCATTAAAGAATTATTGCATTTTTATTGCATAACTCTGCAAAAAAATTAGTTTCTTTTTCAGTATGGTTAAATTTCAATTTTCAAAATATTTTATTTTTTATAAATTTCTCGATTACGAATTGTAATACGCAAAAAATTGAAATCTTTTTTATAGACCTACAATTGCCGATGTGAGTACATTACACTTCCATTTTTTCAGTTAGTATCACCATGTATGAGTAAAAAGTGCTGTTTTTTATTGTTTAACAAATTAGTATCTTTCTCACGAAAGGAAGCATAAAAAACAGTAAATTAAGAACTTAGCTTCTACATAGAAAAGTTTGTGCAACTATATTTTTTTATTTCAGTTTTTCGCATCGATTTTCTCCATAAATATCTTGATACTGTCAACATTTAGGAGAAACGTGACTAATTTCTAACTTAAAACATTATTCTCCTTCGCGAAAATGTTGAGGTACATATAGACGCCAAAACTTGACAAACACTTGAGAATTTGTTTTAAATTACACTGGAACATTGTTCCTGTTCAAATTTACAGTTTAGACTAATTATTTGTTTGGACCACTAAAAGAAACATTTGGAGGACAGAGTCAAGAAGTTACGTAAAAAAATAACTTTGTCGCAAGGTAAAAGCTTCGGTCCGACACAATAGCGCGCCGGTTTTGCAAATACCAAAGCACATTCTCGTTCTTCTAAATTTACGGGTTAGACTAACCATCTACCAAGAGTACGCCCAATATGGCTCATAGTATAAAATATTAAAAAATAGTTTTTGTATCTTTGTATTTTTACAATATTTCAATGAACTTCAAAAAGTAATTTTAATTTATATTTGAATCACCGTAGCATCATTAATATTACGTTTTAAGTTGGGCAAGAATATTTTAGCGGATTAATTACAATTTGTGCACTTATTTTTTTGTAGTCCGTTTTTTGTAGTCTGTTTTCTGTTTTACTATTTTTTAAGCGTTGAAAAGCTTTAGAATTTAATAAAACATGCAGGTGTCTGTAAAACAAAATTGATAACTGTACAAATAAAAAAATATTATGCCTACAAACACCGACTGTAGATGATATTCGAAAAATGATGACTGTAAGAGAATGTTAAATGGAGCTGGAAATTAAAGCACGCATATATGTAACCCCAGTTGACTTCCTGAAACTGTCTTAAAACACAAACTGCAAAATTATTTTAAAATGCGAATTTATCGACATATTAGTAGTTTATTTCAAGAAAAAAAATTATCAAAAGAAGCAAAAACTCTGTTTTTTCAAATAACCATGTCAGTTGCTTACAAACTTTAAGTTGTCTTTATTATTATCAAAACAATAACCATAAAAATAAAAACTAAAATCAAATGCTTCTCCTTACTCTTTTTTCCAAATAAAAATATAATTTGTGAGCTACTTACACTTAAGCAAGAATAAATGCATTTTGTGTTTAAAATTTTACACTAAGAATATGCATAATCATTAAAATTACTCACCAAAAGAAGAAAATTGTTGAAGAACACACGTTATTCTAATATTTACTTCAAATCGTTAATTTCAAAGACTAAATTAGAATTATTCCTTACAGTTATATTTATTGCTAAGCAGAGATAAGAATGTCTGGTTTTTATTATTATGGCAAAGATAAAACAACGGGTTACACAAGATCCATTAATTTTGTTTGACCTAAATGTTGATAGTCACATCTAGCTTTTTGTATACAATCGAAATATAACGTACGGTAAGCATGGTCACATTTTTGCCATTGCGTACTCTCGCGGTGCTTATATTTTTATTAAAACTTTTGTGTGTTTACAAAAGGAGGTGTTATAATATTTAACATTGATGTTTACGTCAATACTCAATTTTTAGCAATTTAAATTAGAATTTATTTTGATTCGCATGCTTATCGAAGTATGAAATATTGTTTGCAATAGAGTGCAAGTGAACTTTGTAAACTAAACATGCAAAGCCTTTAGTTGGCGTGCACTCAGAGATATCACTTATAGACTGATTGAAAATTGTATTTGTCTTTTAGTTTTCTAATTATCAATAAAAAATAAATATTTAAAAACGTATCACCCAGGGGTTGATTGAGAACAATACACAAACCTGAAAATTTACAGATTTTCTCTTTTCCTATATGTAACATAAATATTATTTAAAGATATTTTTCATTAGCACCAGAACGTGTACTAATATTAAGCTGGTTAAAAGTTTGAGGAAAGATACAAAATAATAGTAAACAGACAGTTATTGTAAGTAATCAGAATACACAAAGGCAGGACCTGATTACCCCATAGACTAATTAAGCTGCGGTTTAAAGAGGAAGGATTAGAGAGCCACAAAGTTTTGAGTTTAGTAAACGAAACAGTAAGCTCCATCAGAAGTATAAGTTAAATCTATCAAATTCTAAAATCATAGATTTGACGGATAATGAATTTTTAAAAACATTTGTATTGTAACAAGAACCACACCATAAAGAAATTATTCAGGAGTTTTTCTGAATAGTCAATCACGTCATTTGTAGAGGCGTCCTTTAGTTGAAATTCCAGAATCCACTGATACGTTCTGGAAGGGCTTATGGTAACAGTTAACCTTTACAGTAATAATATTACAATTTATAATCATATATATATAATATAGCCTTTGTACAAAAAGTTTAATTTAATTAGTTCGTCGTTTAATTTATATTTTCTTTATCTTAAAGACCAAACAATGAGTGGTATCGTAGTCAAAATTTGCTAAAAAGTGGAGAAAATTTAGAAAATTTTTTTAAAGAGCATCTTGAAAGACAAGATGCTGTAATTAATAAAATATCTAAACTAGACACTTTTTTAGCATAGTATGCAACACTGACCATCGAATTCAGTGGCTTCAAATCAAAATTGTAGTACATTATTAAATGTAGAAATGCAAGAGACTTTTAGCTCTTAAACTCCAAAAATGCTTTGAAAGAGATAGACACAACTATATCTACTAGATAATCTGACATTGCAGTGCGTAAGTGGAAAACTTCGTGAGCGGATGACCTACAATGGCATTCAACAAAACGATAACTGTGACTTTAAAAAATCTAAAAAACAGCTTTTATAATGCGTTATTTGCTGCCTGGGAACTCACCTTAAACAATTTTTGTCGTTTATTTATAACTCTAGCCATAAATGTGAATAAATGGCAAATACTGTAATGTCGACGGTAGATTTTGTAGTTCTTACCTAAGTAACTATAGAGGATAGAATCAGCAACATGTCTAGATGCTACAGAGGTCTTTAGGCTAGAATAAAAAAAGTAAATTCTCTAGCCAAATACATTCCTTGCACCGAGTATTCTTTAAAACTAGTTGGTTCTGCAATTGTGGAGAGCAGTACTCAGTTGAATCTTTTCTTTTAGAACAGCAAATCTATTTTTTTAATCATTCAACTAAAAAATGGAATATCGTGCAAACTCACCTGAAACAAGACCCCTTTTCTTTAAAAACCTTGTCCACAATCATTACGTAAGTAATACGAATTTGAATTTTCTGCATAGTAACTTTAAATATAATACTGCTTCTGTCAACTACCATCTGTTAATAGACCACTGTCCAATTTTGAGCAAACTGCGTCATTTAGTTTGTGTTTAACAGCCATTGTAAGCAGACAACCTCGTAAATTTCGATGAAAATGGAAAAAGTGAATTTTGTGTGCTCATCAAGCATTATTTTTTGCGTAAGAAACATCACCGAAACCAAGAAAAGGCTTGATAAATACTATGGGGACTATGCACCATCAATTTCAATGGATAAGAAGTGGTTTACTGAATTCCGTTGTGGTTGTACCAGCACAAGTGACGCCGGATGTTCAGGTCGCCCAAAAGACGTCGTCACTCCAGAAATCTATGGAATGTATTGGATGATTGGAGAATGAAAGTGCGTTAGGTGGCTGAAGCTGTAGGCATCTTGACTGAGCGGGTACATCACATTTTACATAAATATTTGCACATGAAAAAAGCTATCCGCGTGATGGGTGCCGTGATTGTTAACACTCGACTATAAGCGCAACCGTGTGACCACTTCAAAGGAGTGTTTGGCGATGTTCAACTCCAATACTAACGAATTTTTGCTCCGTTTCGTAACCGTGGACGAAACATGGATCTATCACAACACACTAGAGACCAAGGAACAGTCAAAGCAGTGGACTTCTCCGGGTGAACGTGCACTAAAGAAGGCCAAAGTGGGTTTGTCGGCCAACAAGGTGTTGGCGACGGTGTTTTGGGATGTACCCGGTGTCATTCACATCGATGACCTTGAAAAGGGTAAAGCGATCACCGGCGAATATTATTCAGAGTTGATGGAGAGATTCGATATTGAGTTGAAGAATTTGGCGAAGAAAGAAGTGGTTTTCCACCAAGACAATGCACAGGTGCACATGTGTGTAGCCGCCATGGCAAAAATCCATAAATTGGGCTACCAACTGCTACCTCATCTAGCATATTCTCTGGATTTAGCCCCTTGCGACTATTTCCTGTTTCCAAACCTGAAGAAATGGCTCGGCGTTAAGAGATTTGGGTCGAATAAAGAGGTCATCACTAAAACAAACGCCTATTTTGAGGACCTTGAGGAAACCTGTTATTTTGAAGGGACAAGAAATTGGAAAAACGCTGTACTAAATGTACAGCTAAAAGGACTGTGTTGAGAAATAAAACGCTTTTTGCCGAAAAAATATCTTTTATTCAAAAAGTCACTGACTTATTAAAAATGTACAAATGCAGCAAGGTAGTTACTTTATACAGCATCTTGAAAGCATTTATAAAAATTATTAAGTGGCTCCGCTTCGCTTCGCCACCTACTAACTTCATGTTGTCTGTCTGTCCGTCCGTCCGAGCAATAACTCGAGAACGGCTGGGAATTTCCAAATTCTGTTTTCATCAATCGACAGGTGACCAAAAAGGCTTGTTTGCTAGTGATTTTGAAACTGATTGGTCAAAGGTCAACTAGAGGGTTTTCAAATTTGAGAGACTGCTTCGCCACTTCGCTATGCTTTGCAAGCTTTGCAGGTTTATTCGAAACATAAATGAGTTTTCAAAGATAGAAAACAAAGAAAACAAAGTATGAAATTGGGGCCTACAAAATAGACATCACAAAAAAGAGAAAGCCAAAAGTTTCTATTCATGAAAACAAGTTGGAAATTACGAGTTTTTTAAGCGACACTTCTTCTTGGCAGAAACCTATTGTTATAATTAATTATCTGAAGCTCAACGTAGTTCAAAAAAGAACAATCTATACAGAAACACATAAGGATTTTAGTTTCTATGAGAAATTACTTAAATTGAAAACAATGTAACAGGGAACTAGAGACAGCCATCAATATCTTGTACGAATATGAGACTAACTCACAAAAGGAAAACTATTTATAGAAAACTAATAATGGATCCAGAAAAATATAACTATCCACAAGGAAATATGTACAAACTGGTACAAAAAATGCTGTAAAAAATGAGAGAAGTACAATAACTCTAATAAAAAAAAAAACTGAAACAAATATACACCGGCTTTGTACATAACTATTTACATTTTTCAACAATTTACGGCCCATATCGGGCTCTTGTGACAACTTCTATTCTTCTTGACATCGAGTCAAACAATAAACGAATAGTGCCTTGATCGACTATATTTCACTAATTATTGACATCGTTTCATAATTTAGACTTTCTTTATACGATAATATTCCAAATTGGTAAAACATTAGATGGTTAGACTGGCCATAGGATAGTTTTTTAGTGATGGAAGTTTAATGTATTATATACCATATATTATCGAGCTTGTAGAAAGTTTTCTTGGGAAAAAAATATCACGGACTGTAAGACTGCGTTGATGTAGGCCTGACTGCTAATCTTGCCTTTAAAACTGACTAGAGATAACCTAGGTGACCCTGTGATAGGGCCACATATCATAATACCCAAAATTGGCGTTATATGTCTAGTACGGATGTAGTCTTCTTGCTCCCTTTTTAAAATAAAATTTTTTTAAACAAAATTTGAATTAACTAAAAAAGGCGAGTGTATGACATTCGTGTGCAAACGGACGCATTTACGTCGCTCATTGTAAACTTCCTTGGCAGTGCAGAAAAGTCAGTGGTAGTAACAAGAAAGGCTGCCGTGCTGTTAGTCCCATTGCAGGTAATCGACGTCGATTAGATAAAGTAGACAATGAGTGCCGTGCAATCATCCGCTATTGTTGCAGTAGGGCACTAAAAAGTCTTACTGCCTATGATCTGTAATCGCAAGTCTCTAAAGAGACTGCTTCTCTTTAGCCTATTTCTCGTAAAGAAACACACTCTTTATATAGGTCAATAATACGCCCTCTCTCAAATTCTGTAATTTGTTGATAATCCACCATTTGTTGACAACCCAGTTTGTGAAATTTTAAAATTAAATTAAATATAAAAATGGAAGCTCACAGGATAGTAACTTAATATTGTAATATTTTCTTATAAAGAGCTTCGTCGTAATTGTGGACAAACCCTCAAGCTCTTTTAAACTTTGACCAAGACCCAACAGTCCAAAAACGAACAACACGATGCATCAATGTTAACGCAATGTTTAATGGAGCTCTGGAGCAGTTTCTTTCCACATGCAAATCAGGACCACTTTAAACGAGATCAATCCTCTTCTCAGTAAATATAACAATCTTTTAATTTTGCTCTACCCGCTAACTTTGTTTGTTCAGATGCTTTTAGATAAGCAACAGTTTGACGATCATAATTTGGCATGTAATGTCGTGGACTGAATGTTTTACCGCGGCGGTCGTGCACGGAACACGGACGAAATTAATAGTGGCGATAAATAATCCGAATACGGGTCTTATCACACTGAAATTGAACGTAGTGAAGTGCAGAACACCGGTAAGCAGAAGTGACATAAGTGAAATAAACAATAGTAAATAATAATTAAAACTGAAGTGCAATTTAAACTGAGTTATAACAAGCTAAAACCAAACTTTCCTTCAATAACGGCCGACTTTATCAATCGAGAGAGCGCAACGGGGTATTAGAGGTCGACCTGAGCGAATGAACTGTGCGATAAGACGACCCGCGATTATCGGAGTTTGAAACTAAAAACTGTAAATATTTATTTAAAGTACTAGTGTAAATATTTATGTAAATTTCAAATGAGTAACAGCGTTAAAAGGAACATAGATTTAAATAGCAGTGAAGAGAAAGAAATGGAGATATTCAAGCCTAGCAAAAAAGTAATTAGATCACCAACTGAAGAACACAAACAGAAACCGACAATAACAAATATGGCAGATTTCCAAGAAATCAAGAATATGATGCTAACAATGACTGAAGAAATAAAGAAAAACACCGAAGAAACACGTAAACTAAGAGAGGAAATGCAAAAAAAAGAGGAAAGATGGCTAACGGAGAAGAAACAACTAAAAAATAGGATCACCAAATTAGAAAACCAGATAGAAGGAATGGATAAGGAGAAAAGGAGAAACAACGTGGTGATAAAAGGAATAGGATTTGACCCACAACAGAAACAAAACGCGGCTAAACAATTCCTAAAGGATAGATTAATGGTAGAAGCAGAAGTTAACAAAGTAATAAGCATAAAAACCAAGGAGAGACGATTAGTAAATATTATTGAAGTAAATGCATGGGAAACTAAACAGGAAATTATGAAGAACAAATACAAATTGAAAGGTAGTAAGATATATATTGAAAATGATCTAACACTAAAGGAAAGAGAAATACAGGCTGAGATAAGGAAAATTGCTAAGGAAGAAATTAGCAAAGGACACAAAGTAAAAATAGGATACAGGAAAATAACCATTGATGGAGAAGCCTACATTTGGGATGATGATGAAAAGGGCGTAACCATAGCAAAAAATTGAACAAACCAAACAAAGGAATAACAGAGATGACGAAAATGGCAAAGAAAAAGGACAATGAAGCGGAATACAAATTATGGAAAATTGGAAAATGGAAATATGGACAAAAAATGAGAAAGACGAAACACTAACAAAAGAAATAGAAAAACAAAGAGAAATACAAATAAAAAAGAAACTAAATACATGGAAACTAGGAGCTTGGAATATTAGAAGTATACAAGGAAAAGAAGTGGAATTAATAAACGAATTTGAAGCAGCAAATTTAGAAATATTAGTGATAAATGAAACAAAAAAGAAACGAAATGGAGAAATCAGTCTAACAAACGGGCACATATTAATATACAGTGGAGTACAGAACGATCAAAGAGCAGCAGGTGGAGTTGGCTGTATAATACACAAAAAAATAACTGAACAAATCAGTACCTGGAAAGCAATATCGGAAAGAATACTATTAGTAGAATTAAGGAATAGACATGGAAAGATTATGACAATAATATCAATATACGGACCAGACGAAAATGAAAGAGTAGAAGAGAAAGAAAAATTCTGGGAAGAATTAACAAATACCACAGAAGAAGCAAAAGGAAGTATATACATAGCAGGCGACTTCAATAGTAGAGTAGGGAAGAAAGATGAAGAATATAAAGAAATAATAGGACAATATGGAGGAAGTGCGAAACAATAACGGGAAAAGACTTTTGGATTTCTGTCAATTGCAAAACATAATTATAACCAACACATTCTATCAACACAAGGAAATAAACAAGTTCACTAGAGTACAAATAAATGGGGAGAAATCAATCATAGATTATATATTAGCACAAAAGAGAAGAAAAATATATTAGATGTAAGAGTGAAAAGAAGTGCAGAAATCTATAGCGACCACTACTTGCTTATAGGAAAAATAAGACAAAATGACACGGAAATAAAAAACATTAAAAACAATAAAACGAAGCCATACAGCAATAAAACATATAAACTTAGAAATAAAGAAACTGCAAAAATATATCAACAGAAAACAGAAAACAAACTAAAGAACAAAATGGACGTAATAAAACAGGCAGATGCACAAAAGGATGGAAGCTATTTAAAGAAATCCTAATTAATACAGTGAAAGAGATATGTGGAACTTATAGGATGGAAAACAGGAAAAAACAAACAGCCTGGTGGACAAATGAGATAAAAGAAGAAACCATGAAGAAGAAGAAAGAATGGAAAAATACTTAACAAGCAAAACAACAGAACAATACGAATTATATAAAATCAAAGGAAAAAGTAAAGGAATTAGTAGCAACAGCAAAAGAAAAATTATGGACAGATTTTGGAAACAAAATGGAAAAAGATAGCACAGGTAACCAGTAATTATTTTACAAAATCATAAAATCCTTTAGAACAGAAAAGCAGAGAAAAGAGATATACATAAAGAACAAAAACCAAGAAACAATAACAAATGACACAGAAATAATGGAAAGATGGAGAGAATACTTTCAGGAGTTACTAGGACAACAGACACGTACAACAAGAATTATTACAAATGAAACAGGAAAACAAACCAGATAGAAGAAGAGGAAATTGAAAAATAAAAATGGACGAGCTGAGGAATGTAGTAAGAAAACTAAAAATGGAAAAGCACCGGGAGATGATAAAGTTACAGCAGAAATGATTAAACACTTGGGAGAGACAGGGATGGAATTACTACTAGAAATATTAAACAAAGCATGGCAAAGTGAAAAATTCCAGCAGAATGGGAGTGGCACTAATAACGCCAATACACAAGAAGGAGACAGAAAACAGTGCTGTAACTATAGAGGAATAACGCTACTGAACATTATTATAAAATATATGAACAAATAATCAATAACAGATTAAAAATAATATTAGAACCCCAACTAGCAGAACCGCAAAGTGGATTTAGACCAGGAGAAGTGCAAGACCACATCTTCACAATTAAACAACTAATAGAGAAAAGACAACCACAAAACAAAAATCTTTACCTAGCCTTTATAGATCTGCAGAAGGCATTTGACACAGTTCCTAGAGATAAAGTATGGAAAGGACTGAAAGAAAAGGAATAAATAACAAAATTATACGAGTGATTGAAGACCTACATGAAACCAACACAAATTATATAATAAGTAACAATAGGAAATCAGAAGGGTTCAAGACAGAGAAGGGATTAAGACAGGGAGGAGGACTAAGCCCAACCTTATTTAATATACACATGGACAATATCATCAGAAAAACTGAACAAAACATAAAGAAGTTGTTTGTAGGACATAGAAATTTAGAAAGAGTAGAAATAGCCGAGGAGTTTTCGCAGACGACGTGGTGTTAATAGCAGGACAGGAAAAACTTTACAAGAAAATATAAATACATGGAAAGAAGTACTAGAAACAGAGGGCATGAAAATAAACATAGATAAAACTAAGATAGTGGTAATTGGAGAACAGGATATTAGAACAAATATCAGAATAGAAGACATCAAAATAGAACAAGTAAAGGAATATAAGTATTTGGGAATAACATTAGACAAAACAGGGAAACAAGTTGCAGAAATAAACGAGAGAATAAATAAAACAATAAAACTGTACTATGCAATGAACTAAAAATTCATAAACAAGAAAGAAATAAGTAATAAAACCAAGATAAAAGTCTTTAATACAATATACAGACCAGTACTAACCTACGGAAGTGAATCGTGGATACTCTCAAACAGACAAAAAAACCAAATTCAAGCTACAGAAATGAAATACCTTAGACGAATACTAAGAGTAACCAGAAAGGACAGGATTAGAAACACAGAAATAAGAAAAGAATTAGAGGTGAAACTAATCATACAATTTATAGAACAAAAGCAACTCAGTTGGTGGGGACATATACAGCAAATGAATAACAAAAGACAAGTAAAGGCAGTATACGAGGCCAAGACACAGACAAAAAGGAAAAGGGGAAGACCAAGGAAACAATGGAACCAAGTGATAGAAGAAATACTACAAAAAAGAGGAAAATCATGGGAAGAGGCAAAAAGGGTAGCAAGAAATAGAAAAGATTGGAAGAAATTTATAGAAGAAAAATAAAAATAAAAATAAAATGTAATTATAGATATATAATGTAATATGAATAAATAAGAATGTAAACCCGACACCGAAAGGTATAAGGGTAACAATTATAATAATAATAATAATAATGTCGTGGACTCTTGGTAGTCGCTTGATAATCATGAGCTCTACTTGAGCGCCATTTTGGATAAATTTAATTTTAAGGCGAGGTTGATAAAGTGTTAATTTTTTTTCATATAATAGTATTATTACTTATCTATTTTTTAAAGTTCCTTGTTTATTTTATTGTTTGGTTAACTCATCCACAGCTTTGGTTTCTCTCATTTTTCACGAAATCATTATATAACTGTATTACTTACTTAGTCTATAGAATTTTAGATTAAATTTCAGCTAACAATAAGCTATTTATATACTTGTGTAATTATTTGTGTTTATTCTTTTATCTTTTAAAAAACTGGTTCTATAGAACTATCGGATTTTTTGTTTATTTGGTTGTTAGCTATAACGACGAAAAACATTATTTACATTATTTTTATGCCCTGTAAACTTTGTCCGTCTATTATATTTCATAAGTTGAGTAGAAGTGTGTTGATAGTAAGGCGTTTCGGACGTTCCTCAAAGGACTTAAATGCCGCAAGAATATTTTAGACGATGTTAGTTATTTTGTAGAAATGGAAAAATCAAATACAGTCCATAAATAATTAAGTACTTGCACTTTTAAAAACACTACGCCTACAAAAATTAAAGTTGAGTAAGACGTAGTTTACGGGAAGTCTGTCCCATCATTTGTTTTCGGGACGGCCAAGAACTGCAACCTCCACCTATAACATCGAAAAAGTTTACTAAATGGCACCGGGCGACATATCGAAAAAACACTTCTGTCATATATTGACTGAAGAATTAGGCATTTCGCACGTTGGGTTCCGCGCTTGCATACTTTGAACCAAAAAATTATTCGAATTGCAGTTTGAATTGATTGACCACCCAGCCTACTCACCAGATCTGTCCCCAGCGACTATTTTATGTTTCTTAAGCTCAAAGTTTGGCTCGGATGACAGATATTCTTATGAAACGAGGAGGTCATCGCAACCATAGACGCCTAGTTTGCAGAGCAAGACTTCAACTACTAGTTGGACAAGTTAAAGAAGTTGGAGCATCGCTGGAAAAAATGTATCGACTTAAAAGGAGACTATGTTGAAAAATTTAATTGAATTTGACAAAAAAGTGCTTGTTTCTATGTTAGACTCAAAACTCTTCAAACTGCCCACGTACACAACTAAAGAGTATTAATACGCATCTTATTCATTTCAATATTTTTCTTAGTAGAGTTCAACGACCATTAAAAAAACAAACGAAATAGATAATATTGCAGTTCACTGGCTTGTTGATATGACCTCTACTTTTAAATAGGACAGTAAAATGTTTCATTCGCCTTTAAAAAGGTGGATTCTTTTTATAACTACAAACGAAAAGTGAATGATTTTTAGGATATTTGTTTGGCGTCTACAAGGAGATAATTATATTATTAGCAATTTAATAGATATCCCACGCTATTTATGTTGTATTCATATTAGTAGCAAAATAATAAAATTAACATATAAATAAAATAATTAAACAAGAGGTTATAACAATAATATTTTACTTTAATATATGTTTGCTCTAATTAAAAGAATACTGACAAGTAGGATTGCATAAAATTAATGCCACGTTAAAAGAGTATAGCTAAAAATACGACCTAATACCTGTTATAACAGAAACCACTTTAAATTATTTCATGAATTTACTAGATTGCCTTTACATAGATGTTGCTTTTAATCCTCTAAATCCTACATGTCAAAATGTTTTAGCGTTTTTTTTTTGAATTAAATAATATTATTATTACATTACTGCTGATTTCTAATTCAAATTGAACATTAGGACTTTTTTTTGAATAAACACGAAATATTTAATCAATCCCATTTTTACTGCTATTAGAATAAAGTACAGATTTGGCAGTTACGTATTAAATACCACGTTGGCCAAATGCCCTCCACGGCTCAGCTGTGTTCCAAAATCCAATTGCATGTCTGAAGTTCTATTTGGGTCCTAGAATTGTAGCACACTTATTAACATAAAGAAAAAGTCTAATAAGGTTAGGTCGCAAAATCGCGGTAGCCAATCGATGTCACCCTTTTGTAGGATAATACAACCAGAAAATTTAGTTTGAAGTAAAGTGAGTGTTTCACATACTATGTGTCGTGTAACTCCATCTTGTTGAAACCACACATTATTCAAGTTCAAATCGTTAGTTTCATTGAAAAAAAATTGTATAGCACATTTCGTTTACGTACACCAATGACAATAGCGACGTTGCCGACTTTGTTTTCAAAAAAAAAGTATGAGCTATTGATTCCTTTAGCCCATAATGTACATAAAACAATGAATAGCACTTGGATCCAGATGCAACAATTACTAATCCATTACTATAGAACTATTAATAGTTTAGGAGTTAGGATCTATCAATAGATGATGTTTATCTCTACGAAACTAAATCTTTCCTTTAACGATTTTTATTTTTAAAAGAAGAAAACGCTTGAGTAGATCAAACATAATCGTAATAGATCTTCTCCATGTTGAACTTAGTAAGTACGGTGTAGTAAATACAATTTCAACAATTGGTAATAATTTTGTGGAACAGTATGCTTGAATTTAAATAAGAGCCTTTGTGTCATAATTTATCCAACAACTCCCGAGCGGTACTTAATTTTTGTAGTATTATTATATGTTAGTAATCTCTTAAGGGGATTTTGAATATACTACATGTGTGTTGGGTGCTGCTCCGATATTTAAGCCCATTTTGGACCATATCGAGCTGAAATAATTACTAAAGCAACTGCACAGAGCAGAGGAGTAAGAAAGGAGACGAATCCGGATCGCAACTGTGAACTAAATAACTATTAAATAGAAACTTTAGAGGTTAGGAAATTTGGTATTAAGGATAAAAATTGTATGCTCTAAACTAACCGACAAGGGAAATAAACAAAAGGTCGACCCACTCGCTCTCGGACGATCTGAGAGTAGGCAACCTATCGTACCTATAAGGAATAAGACAATATAAATTGAAATAAAACAACAAAAAGTGTAGATATTTAGAAATAATAATCTCGAACTGATAGTAGGCCAAACTCCGAGAAGTAGGTTCGGGTGAACCTATTTTCGCAGCTTAATTAATAAATAGAAAGGTAAAAGGACAAGAACAATAGAAATTAGGGGAAAATAGATAGTGACAACTATTCAACTGATGATACGAAAAAAAGGAAAAACATGTCAGTGATCGACGACGAAGAGATATTTACCAAAATTAAGAAAACACAAAGGACCTCAATTAAAACCGGTTAAGTCAGTGATAGCAAATTAGATGAAATACTAAAAATGATAGGTAACCTAAGTAAGGAAATGAAAAAGAAAATGAAGGAATAAATAAAGAGACCAAGAAAATAAAAAATGATTTGGAACGGCTAGAGAAAGAAAAGCGGAAAAACAATGTAGTCATGAGCGGAACAAAAATCAACACAAATAACCCAGACACGCTGAAGGGTGCAGTAGGGAATTTTATACAATAGCATCTAGAGACCACGGTGACAATTAAAAAAGCAATCAAAATAAGAGGAAAAACATGCGTAATAGAACTAGAAACTGAAACTGATAAAAAGAAAATAATGGAGAATAAATTGAAACTAAATAAAATTAAAACCGAGAAGGAATTCATAAACAACGATGTAACAAGAGCTGAAAAGGAAAAGCAATGACAAATAAGAGCACTTGCACAAGAAAAGATAAAAAAGGTAGGCCGGTTAAAATTGGCTATAGTAAAGTGGTAGTAGATGGGTTAGAGTGGAAAGGGACAAGAATAAAAGAGAGCTAGGAAAAAGTGAAACCGATAAAACTTCAAAAAACTAAAGTACCGAAAAGCATCCCCAAATATGAGAAAGAACCAGGCAGTGAACATGGACATGATAAAGAATCAAATGGCAAAAAAAGAATACTAAAGGTAATGAATACAAACAAGAAGAATTAAGAAGCTGTACCAAAATGGATAAGTGGAATCTGCAAGGTGCATATGAAGAGGGAGCAATAATAAATTTGGTAGCCGAAATGAACAAATACAACATAGAAATAGGAGCCTTACAAGAAACGTATCTAAAAGGAAAAGTAAGAAATTATACTCTATTTACAAGTGGGAGTAACAGCAGGAGGTTTAGAGTAGGTTTTTAATAAGAAATACGTTAGAAGATGAAGTGAAAAATTTGACCCAAAATCAGGCTG
The DNA here is from genome assembly GCA_036346155.1 of Sinelater perroti. NCBI lineage: Eukaryota > Metazoa > Arthropoda > Insecta > Coleoptera > Elateridae > Sinelater > Sinelater perroti. The sequence goes on along the minus strand of JARFIY010000025.1, from coordinate 605,789 downwards.
TGCTCGATTAGGATCAAGTGAAAATACAACACTATTACTATAGTGAATATTCATGCGCCAACCAAAGAGAAGGAAGAAGATGTGAAAAACGAATTCTTTGAAGAGCTCGAAACTATTATTGAAAGAATCCCAAAACAGGAGAAGACATATATAGAGAAATAACTGGAGGGGAAAGTAAACACAAAGTTAGTAATGACAATGGACTTAAACTAATATCATTTGCAATAGAACACAACATGAAAATAATGAGCACATACTTCAAACGAAAAGACATGTAAAGGGACATGGAAAATATCAGGAAGGCCAGACACAAACCAAATAGACCATATTTTAATAGATGAGAATGCCGCAGAAATGATAAAAAATGTAAGAACATTTAGGGGCGCTATGGCAGGCTTCGATCACTTCCTGGTTATAGCAAAAATTAGATAAATGTGCCCAAGAAAACAGAAGCTAACGAAAAGGAAAAGAGCTAAACCTAACATGGACGACTTCCAAAAAGAAGAAGTAATCCAAGAGTACCAAAAAGACATTAAGCATCTTTATAACAGAAATAACGAGAAAAGGGGAAATAAAAGAAAACTGGGGAAAATGGTAAACAGAATGCAAGAAGCAACGAAAAAAAATGTATGGAAAATTATAGGACGCAAGAGAAAACACTGAATGGATGAAGAATACAAAGAAAAACTTAAAGAAAATCAAAATTATGACAACAGATGGTACAGACACAAAGAAAAGAAGACATCAATAAATACAAAGAACAAAGGAAAAAAGTAAAACAAATGTGCAGAATTCGAAAACGAGAAGCCTTAGAGAAAAGTATAAAAGAAATAGAAGACAAGTTCGATAGGAAGGAAGTCAAAAATGTTTACAAGGATGTGAAGAATATCAGAAAACGAAACCAAGAAAGAACTAGTTATATCGAAAATGAAATGAAAACGGAGATTAGGTGGGAGACCAAGAGGAAAGTAGTCGAGTATGGAAAAATAGTTTAAAGGGTTATTAAACAAAGATTTACAGGAAGAAGTAAAGAAAATGTATTATCAAGAAGTAGCAGGAAACAAAGGTAGCACTATAAAACCAACAATGCAGGAAATAGGAAGTCATAAACAAAATAAAAAATAACAAGAGCCCAGGAGAAAGTGGTATTATGACCGAAAACCTAAAATACGGTGGGGAATGCTTAAGAAAGGAGGTGTCTGAGCTCATAAAAGAAATTTGGAAAGCGGAATAAATGCTCCACAAATGAAATAAAGCGATAATAGTACCTATATTTAAAAAAGGTGAAAGAACTAAATGTTGTAACTACAGAGGCATTGCTTAATTAGACATTGTTTACAAAGTCCTGGGAACACTAATAAAGAAATAACTAGAAAAATATGCAAAAAATCTTTTAGATCAACAAATGAGCAGACATTCCAGCTGAAACAGGATGCTACGAATATGAAATTCCAACCCATATGAGAAAACTGGCAGACGCTGTAAGAGCACTCAAACTACCACAAAAAATAATTAACCTTGTACAAATGACTAAGACAAACGATAAGCGCAGTAAAGGTAAATGAGCATATGTCGGAAGAGTTCACAGTGAAAAGAAGAGTTCGTCAAGGAGACCCGTCGTCTACAGTTTTATTTAATCTAATATTGGAGAAAGTAATAAGAGAAAGCAAAGTAAACACAACAGGGACGATTTTTACCAAAAAACCACCAATGCCTGGCGTATGCCGACGACATTTTGTTAATAGCTAGAAGTAAAAAAGAATTAAAAACAGTAGCAGAACAACTGATCAGTGCAGCAAACCAAGTAGGCCTCTAAATTAATGAAAACAAAAGCAAATATATGGAACTTAAAAACCAACAAGGATCAAAAAGAATAGAGAACTTAACGATTGAAACAGAAAGTGGAGGAGAAGTAGTCTTTGAAGAAATGGAAGAATATATGTACCTAGGGGTACTGATAGATAACAGGTGCGATGAAAAAACAGAAATTAATCTAAGAATTGCTAAAAGTAATAGAAGCGTAGGAGATCTGAACACTTTGCTCAGGTACAATGACATTTCACGTAAAGCAAAGATACGTTTATACAAAAGCATAATCAGACCGACACTAACGTACGGCTGTGAAACATGGACCCTGACAGAGAAGAATCGGCAGAAAATAGAACGGTGAGAGAGGAAGTTCCTACGAAAGATTTTTGGTGGAAAAAAAGTGAAGGGCGTATGGGCGGGACGAACGGAAGTGTATGAGTTGTACAAAAAATCCTCCATAATACAAGTAATAAAGGCTAGAAGACTACAGTGGCTGGAGCATATGGAGAGGTTAGACAATAACAGGATTGTAAAAAGCATTGCTTGGAAACTACCTAACGGGAAAAGAAGAAAAGGTCGGCCGAGGAAAACGTGGAGAGAAGCTGTTTGGGAAGACCTGAAAGAAAAAGGTGTTAGAGAGTGGAAAGAGGTCGCAAAAGACAGGAAGAGATGGAAGGTCTTCACAAAGCATGATGCAATGGGCCTAAAGAGCCTGTAAACGCTTTTATATATATTATATGTTAACGCTTGAATTGATTGGTTCAGTAGCCGAGTTTCAGTATTAAGTTAAGTAGCTTCTATAAACAATAATCCATATTTGGGACTAAAATTTTTTCTAGTGATTAAGTCAAATCCCGGTGACCTTTCTATTCTATTTCCTTCAAATTCAAAATTTACGATGGGCGTAGGTAGTTGGAGAGTTACATTTATGAAATCTTGTATATTTGAATCAAAATCATCATCGGATGACTGAAAAATGTCTGAATGATACTGTGCTTTTTGATACTCAGCTTTTTGACTATCGGACGTTGTCCGACTACCTCCTAGTTTATGAATCAGAGAGACAAGGAGAATTAGCCATTTGAAACCTTTAATAGCTCTCCAGATTTAATGATCCTTGTTAAATGAGTTTGCGACATATAATAAATGTTTCATTTTTAATCTGAAATATCTTAGATCTTAATTTATTAATAAGTCTATTTCGAGTATTTTTATTTATTGAATGTTTCTTTTGCCCGTTTCATTATTTCTATGAGGATGTTTCGCGCCCAACGTTCTTTTATTTCAAAAAGAAATGGCATTCCAGGCAACTTCTTGAATTGTAGTGTTGAGAAATACATTTTCGACAGTTTTTTTCTAATACATAATTTTAGTTCGTTAACTTTATACACTGAGCAAGCGCAAGCACATCTACCAATCTGCTCTAATTCGGCGCCACGGTTACATTAAATTTTACTTGACACAAATGACGATCTTCATCAAAACACAAAATTAATTTTTTTATTTCATATGTGTTATCTGTCGAGTTATAACATAGTCAATTATTGTTCTTCGTTGTTGTGCATGTTTCTCAAAAGTATATGTATGAATTTTCTTGTGTTTATTCAGTATTCTACAGTATTCTACTGGTAGAATCCAGGATGTTAGAGCTTACAGAGGCCCGACATGCGGAACAAATCACTATTTGGTGGAAGCCAAAATAGTGTTTTCACCTAAAGGGCAAAACAAAGGTCAAAACAAGGTAGTAATACCAAAACAGACAGAGAAAATACAACAAGTCAGATACAACATACAAAATCTACAACAAAGTAGCATACAATACATATATCAAAATAGATTGGATCAAAAACTTAACGAACATCTACAAGGATCAAACACAGAGATGTATGAACATTTAAGAGCAGGCCCACAGCAAGCCGCAAAAGAAGCCTTAGGAGAAGAGGTTAGAGAAAAACCAAGAAAATATTGGATAAACGAAGACCTAATGGAGGAAATAGGCTACAAAAGAGAACTATATACAAAGTGGCTAAATACTAAAGAAGATGAAGATAGAGATGCCTATAAGGTCCAACAAACTAGAGTAAGACAACTGATAAAAACTACAAAACAACAAACGTGGGAAAAAAAGTGTAGCGAGATAGAAAGCTACATAGGAGGAAGAAGGACGACAGAGGTATGGAAATTCATAAGGAATGTAAAAGCTCCACATCGAGAAAAAACAATAATACAAAATATTCCTGCCGAAGAATGGAAACAATACTATTTAGAGCTACTCACCGAGAAAAGACCTATATTCCAAGAAACTACGATGACAGAAGGAAAAACGATAGATATTAACTACATAGAAATACAAGAAGAACAAGTAATTAAAGCAATTAAAGAAATGAGAAATGGAAAGGGTCCCGGCCCAGGAGGAAGCCCCGTTGAGTTGGTAAAAAATGGAACACCGAAATTGTATAGGATGATAACAAAACTTATGAATAAATGCATATGAAATATACCACATGAATGGAAAACAGGATATATATCTCCAATACACAAGAAAGGGAAAAGAGACATCTGCGACAACTACCGAGGAATAGCAGTTACAAGTACTTTTAGCAAAATATATGGACGAATTATTCGAGACTTAATTGAACAACAATATCAAGCCGAAGAAGCGGAAGAACAAAGTGGATTTAGGGCAGGCAGATCATGTTTGGATAACCTGTTCTGTCAAACACAAATTGTGCAGAAAAAACTAGCAACCGGCAGAGAACTGCATTTAGTATTTCTCGACATATCAAAAGCTTATGATAACGTACCCTGAAAAACTGTGGGACGTAATGGAGCAGCAACATCAACAGTACATTAGTCAGGGCTGTGAAGAACCTATATGACAATCAAACAGCGAGAGTAAAGGTAGGAGCGGAACTGACAACAGAATTTAAAGTTACGAAAGGTCTAAGGCAGGGTTGCTGTATCTCACCGACGTTATTCAAGATATATATAGAAAAGCACTCGAACAATGGAAAAGGAAAAGTATGGGAATGGGGATACCACTGGACGAGGACACTACATTATATACGTTGCAATTTGCCGACGACCAAATTATTATGGCACAAGAAATAGAAGACATTGAATACATGACAAGGAAAGCTATAGAGGAATATGATAAATGGGGCTTAAAATTAATGTAAATAAATCAGCATATCTTAGTATAGGATATGAACAAGACGCTTTAACCTTAGAAACAGGCGAAACTGTACCGACATGTGAAGAATACAAATATTTGGGAGCAACAGTAGGAAAACAAGGATTATATAACACAGAGGTAAAAGAGAGAATAAAACAAGGCTGGAAAGTTATAGGTGCGCCAAATGGTATACTTTGGGATGCAAATATAAGCAAAAAGAATAAAAAACAAATATACTCCGCTATGGTACAAAGTGTGGCACTATATGGAGCCGAAATCTGGCAACTCTCGGAACAACATAAAAATCAACTGAAAGTAATGGAAATGGAGTATTGGAGAAGATCAGCGAGAATATCCCGAAGAGATAGAGTCAGAAATACAAGAATACGTAAAATAATGGATACAGAAAGGGACATCTTGGAAGAAATTGAAAAAAGGCAACTCTTGTGGTACGGACATGTCGAAAGAATGGGTAACAACAGGCTCCCGAAAAAGGCAATGCAGTGGCAACCAAGAGAAAGAAGAAAGAGGGGACGACCAAGAAAAGGTTGGAAAGAGGAAGTAGAAAGCCTGAAGCAAAGTGGGATATCCAGCAAGGCGCTTGGATGAACAGAAAAGAATGAAAAAAAATATTGAACTCCGGAAGACCCAGATAGAGGTTAAAATACGGAAAGAAGAAGAATATGTGTTATCTAAAAAAACGGCTATTTAATCCGGTGTAATTTTACAATAGAAGAATATGTTAAAATTTTTCAAATATTTTAGGATAACTTCTGTATTAATTCAATAACAGGTGGGAAGCTTT